>SJYX01017801.1:217033-249043 GCA_006410675.1 Oreotragus oreotragus
AGGGAAACTCAAGAGTCTTCTCCAACACCACACTTCAAAAGCATCAATTCTTCAGCACTCAGATTTCTTTATAGGCTAACTCTCACATCCATATATGACTACTGGAAAAACTATAGCCTTGTCTAGATGGACCTTTGTTGGCAGAGTAATGTCTCTGCTTTTTAATATGCTGTCTAGGTTTGTCATAGTTTTTCTTCTGAGGAGCAAGCGTCTTTTAGTCTCATGGCTGCAGTCACCATCTGTGGTGATTTTGGAGCCCAAGAAAATAAAGCCTCTCACTGTTCCCATTGTTTCCCCATCTATTTGCTGTGAAGTGATGGGACCGGATGCCATGATCCTAGTTTTCTGAATGTTGAGTTTTAAGCCTACTTTTTCACTCTCCTCTTTCACTTTCATCAAGATGCTCTTTAGTTCTTCTTCGCTTTCTGTTATAATGGTGGTGTCATCTGTGTATCTGAGGTTATTGATATTTCTCCCGGCAATCTTGATTCCAGCTTGTGCTTCATCCAATCCAGCATTTCGCATGATGTACTCTTCATATAAGTTAAGTAAGCAGGGTGACAATATATAGCCTTGTTGTACTCCTTTCTTGACAAAACGTGGTCCACTGGAGAAGGAAACAGCAAACCACTTCAGCATTCTTGCCTTGAGAACCCCATAAAATAAGAAAAACAAAAAGCAAACAAAAAAAAAACAAAATAAGAGAACCCTATGAACAGAATGAAAAGACAAAAATAAATATTAAAATGTATATATGTATAATAAATCTTTTTTAAAAGCCTAGCCTGAAAAGTGAATGTGAAGTCGTGTCCGACCCTTTGCAACCCCATGGACTGTAGCCCGCCAGGCTCCTCTGTCCATGGGACTTTCAAGAGAAGAGTGCTGGAGTGGGTGGCCATTTCCTTCTCCAGGGGATCTTCCCGACCCAGGGATCAAACCTGGGTCTCCTGAGTTGTAGGCAGACGCTTTTACTGTCTGAGTCACCAGGGAAGTCTGAAACAGGTGATATCTTTAAAGAAAAAGCAAAAATGACTCAGAAGGCAAAGCTGTAGGCCCAGAGGGCAGAACCTTGAGCTTCAGAGTATTATTCCTAAGCCTTGAAATCTGTCCAACTTAGTTTTGAAATTGCTTGGGACTGGTGATTCCTTTATCTTTTCTTTTTCTCTCTTTTTGCACGCAAATGTGTATAACTATGCCTTATGCCAGCACCACCAGTCTATTTTGAGAGCAGAAAACTTGTTTTCTAGTTTCACAAGTCCACAGATGGAGAGAAACTTCGCCTCAGGATAGATTATACTGAGTGTCATCCAATTTCTAACACAGATAATTTCAATGATGAGATTTGGGACTTTTGAACTTGAGAGATTTGGATGAGATTTTTGGACTTTGAGTTGATAATGTTAAAGGCTGAGACTTTGAAAGAACTTTTGAATAGGTGAATGTATTTTTCATGTAGGACAGACACGAATGTTTCAAGAGCAGAGAGAAGACTATGGTGGGCAGAATAATAGTTCTCCAAAGATGTTCATTGGAAGGACTGATGTTGAAGCTGAAACTCCAATACTTTGGCCACCTGATGCGAAGAGCTGACTCATTGGAAAAGACCCTGATGCTGGGAAATATTGAGGGCAGGAGGAGAAGGGTACAACAGAGGATGAAATGGTTGGATGGCATCAATGACTCAATGGACATGGGTTTGGGTAGACTCCGGGAGTTGGTGATGGACAGGGAGGCCTGGCATGCTGCGTTTCATGGGGTCACAGAGTCGGACACGACTGAGCAATGGAACTGAACCGAAAGATGTCCACATCCTAATCCCCAGAGTCTGTGAATCTGTTAAACTGCATGACAAGATAGTCTTTGTAGATATCATGAAGTTAAGGATCTTGAGATGGAGAGATTATCCCAGATTACACCAGTGAGTCCAATGCAATCACAAGAAAATGTGATTTTTTTAAAGAAAAAAAAGTAGAAGAAGAAACCAGAAGAGAGGAATCTATGAAAGAATGCTCAGAGAGATGTAATCCTTCTGGCTTTGAAGATGGAGGGAAGGGGTTATGAACCAAAGAATCAGGGAAGCCTCAAGAAGGTGGAAAAGGCTAGGAAATGGACTCTGCCCTGGAGCTTCCAGAAGAGAACACAAGAAACAAACAAGGGGCCAAACCTAGGCAAAGAGTCCAATTCAGACAAATTCAAACAAAAAGCTCAAATTCAGGCAAAAGAGAATGGAGTCCAGGGTTGCAGTGGGGATGGACTGATAAATGTACAGTCCATGGGGTCGCAGAGAGTCGGACACAACTGAGCGACTTTCACTTCACTTCATAGCTCAAGGAAATCTAGCACTGTGGTTTGTCAGTGTCATACCAGAACTGGGAAGGACTCAGATGGAAAAAAATAGGGGGAGATATGGAACTAGGACCAGGATTCGGCAGGTCACAGGAGTTTGGAAGAGATTCGTTGAAGCTTGAGACGGAGGTATGACAGTTGGCATTTTCTATCCAGGTATATATGAGGACTGCCAGAGTTCAGGGGAGCAAACCTGCTTAAGACGGGGGCTCAGCTTAGAATACGCAGCTGATTCCAGGAAGGGCTTCCAGCTCCCCCCACTTTGCTATGGCTAAGAGACCTGTCCCTCCTACCCCCACCCCACTGCAGCAGGGAAGAGGGATCATGTCCTCTACCTGGTGTTCTGAACATCCTGTTCCCTGCCTTTGCTTACACAGTTCCTTCTGCCTAAAATAACTATCCAAAGCTTGCTGGGCACTATGCTAAGCACTTCCTGGCCATCAAGAGGCATGAGTGTTCCCTCCAATTACAAATGAGGAAACAGGCTCAAAAAGGTGACGTGACTTGCCCAAGGTCACACAGTTTGTGGTAGAATCACGACCCAAGTCTAGCTGAATACAAATTCTAAGTCGCAGTTCCCCAGAAGTCGTGGTCTTTCGCTCACTGAGTTCCCACCGTGTTTCATCTTCTCTCTCCTTTCCATCTCCCTAGGATTCTTCTGCCTGAGAAAAGGGCTTTCCTTTCACTTTGTTTTCAGCATGGTGTGATGCGGCAGATAACCACTAGGTGGCGGCAGAGTACCAGAAGCCTGATTGCGGCCTGCCAGGAGCGCTGAAGAATTGATGCTCCTCTTGACAGTTCCGGAGAAGGCAATGGAACCCCACTCCAGAACTCTTGCCTGGAAAATCCCATGAACGGAGGAGCCTGCAGTCCATGCTAAGGGTCGGACACGACTGAGCGACTTCACTTTCACTTTTCACTTGCATGCATTGGAGAAGGAAATGAAAACCCACTCCAGTCTTCTTGCCTGGAGAATCCCAGAGTCGGCGAGCCTGGTGGGCTGCCGTCTATGGGGTCGCACAGAATCGGACACGACTGAAGTGATTTAGCAGCAGCAGCTTGACAATTCCTTGGACTGCAAGGAGATCAAACCGGTCAACCCTAAAGGAAATCAGTCCTGAATATTCATTGAAAGGACTGACGCTGAAGCTGAAGCTTCAATACTTTGGCCACCTGATGCGAAGAGCTGACTCACTGGAAAAGACCCTGATGCTGGGAAAGATTGAAGGCAGGAGGAGAGGGGGACGACAGAGGATGAGATGGTTGGATGGCATCACCAACTTAATGGATATGAGTTTGAGCAAGCTTTGGGAGATGGTGAAATACAGGGACCCCTGGCCTGCTGCAGTCCATGGGGTCGCAAAGAGTCAGACAAGACTGAGCAGAAGAGGTGGGCTCTCCCAGGGAGGGAGGAATGGGTGGGGAAGGGAGCCTGCCTCTTCTTCCTGACCTCCTTCCCATAAAAAATGATCAGGAAAGGATCAGGAGATTGGAAGTTTAGAGATAAGAGGCCTGAGGATTGAAAACTTGAGTGCTCCAGGCCTTAAGTCAAAAAGACTTAAGTATTTGCCTCTAAGGAGAGCTGTGCTCACGCTCAGTTCTCAGCACGTGTTCACTAAATAGTTGTTAAATTCCTAAACCGGGCTGAGTTCCAGTTCTGGTAACAGTGGATGTCAAAATATTTAACATAAAAACTGAACTATGGAACAGGAAAGTGACCAGAAGCAGGCATAAACTGAAGGAAGAGTTCAGCATTTGAAATAAGGGAGGGACTTCCCTGGTGGTACAGTGGATAAGCGTCTGCCCGCCAATGCAGGGGACATGGGTTCGAGCCCTGGTTCGGGAAGATCCTACCTGCTGAGGAGTAACAGCCTGCAGGTCGCAACTACAGAGCCCACGTGTTGCAACTACTGAAGCTCGCGCATCTAGAGCCTGCGCTTCACAGGAGAAACCACTGCAATGAGAAGCCCACGCAGGGCAACTACAGCGTACTTCCTGCTCTTGGCAACTGGAGAAAGCCCACGAGCAGCAGTGCAGACCCAACACAGCCAAAAATAAAGGCGCTACACTGAATCTGGATTTTCTGCTGAAGGTATTCCCCAATCTTCACAGCCCAGGGAAGCTAAAAATCAGGCAGAAATCCAGAACCCTATTGCTTGATAAATCAGAGGACAAGGTTCAGGATTATCACAGTGTCTAAAATTGAGGGGGAAACTCCAAAATTGAAAGAGCCAAAAGGAGAGACGGCCAAAACTCTATGCGTAAACTGCCCTCTAATCCTCTGTTGCTGTTCAGTCTGTCAGTCTTGTCTGACTCTTTCCAACCCCATGGACTGCAGCACACCAGGTCTCCATGTCCTTCACCATCTCCCAGAGCTCGCTCAAACTCATGTCCGTTAAGTTGATGAGGCCATCCAGCCATCTCATCCTCTGTCATCCCCTTCTCCTCCTGCCTTCAATTTTTCCTAGCATCAGGGTCTTTTCCAATGAGTCAGCTCTTTGCATCAGGTGGCCAAAGTATTGGAGCTTCTGCTTCAGCCTCAGTCCTTCCAATGAATATTCAGGGTTGATTTCCTTTAGGATTGACTGACTTGATCTCCTTGCAGTCCAAAGGACTCTCAAGAGTCTTCTCCAATACCACAGTTCAAAAGCATCAATTCTTTGGCGCTCAGCGTTAGGATCAAACTCTCATATTCATACGTGACTACTAGAAAAACCATAGCTTTGACTATACAGAACTTTGTCAGCAAAGTGATGTCTCTGCTTTTTAATATGCTGTGTAGGTTTGTCATAGCTTTTAATTTCATGGCTGCAGTCACCGTCTGCAGTGATTTTGGAGCCCAAGAAAATAAAAGTGTCACTGTTTTCCTTGTTTCCCCATCTGTTTTCATTGTTTCCCCATCTGTTTTCCATGAAGTGATTGGAACCAGATGCCATGATCTTAGTCTTTTGAATGCTGAGTTCTAATACTTGGCTAACCTTGGATAGCACATGCATGAACAAGGCTCCAACTACCCCATGGGGAAATCAATAATGAAGGATGAGAGAACCGGGCAAAGACTTTAGCTACTGCCCACTGTAAGAATGACAGTTTGGAGTTAAATTATACCAAGTTAGAAATTCTTAGTAAATACCCAGGACATTCTATTAACGTCTCAAAAGGACCACACCTTAGGAAAAGGCTATATATCCTATAACTAAGAGTTAGACCCTAGAACTAGGAGCAAAACCAAAAGTAGACTTATTTTAACAAAGAGTAAAATTAAACATCCACAAATTCAAGATGATCCTGCAGTAATTTAACTGTTGGCCGAAAAATACTTGACATTCTTTGAAGGAATATTACAAAATTCAGAGTCACTATAACACATCACTCATGTTCAGTATATGCACTGCTGCTTCTGCTGCTTAGTCGCTTCAGTCGCGTCCGACTCTGTGCAACCCCAGAGATGGCAGCCCACCAGGCTCCCCCGTCCCTGGGATTCTCCAGGCAAGAACACTGGAGTGGGTGCCATTTCCTTCTCCACAGTATATGTACATATGCAACAAAATCAAGAAAATGTGAATCAAAGTCAAATAGATAAATAAGTCGATAGGAACTGAGCCAAAGGCAACTCATATCCTGGAATTAGCAGCCAAGGACTTTAAAATAACCATGAAAAATACATTTAAGAGTCCACAAGAAAGGATGATTACTTACATTAGGTTAAAAATGAGGAAGTTCGGGGGAGACTTGGAAACAATAAAAAAGAACCACGTGGAAAGCCTAGAAATGAAAAATATAACATCTGAAATTTAAAAATGTATTGGATATATTAATAGCAGATTTGACATAAAGAAATAATTCGTAACTATAAGACAAAATAAGAGGAATCAAGCAACCTGAATCACAAAGGAAAATAAAAGATTGCAGAAAAGTAATCACAAACTTCATGACCTATGGCACACTACTGAAAGCTCTAATATGTGTATAATTGGAGTTTCAGAAAGATTAGAGAGAGCTTATGAGGAATAGCAGAATTTTGAGGAAATATTGCTGACAAGCTTCTAAATTTAATTTTGTTTAAATGCAGCAATCTATAAACTGTGGAAAATTCTGAAAGAGATGGGCATACCAGACCACCTGACTTGCCTCTTGAGAAACCTGTATGCAGGTCAGGAAGCAACAGTTAGAACTGGACATGGAACAACAGACGGGTTCCAAATAGGAAAAGGAGTACGTCAAGGCTGTATATTGTCACCCTGCTTATTTAACTTCTATGCAGAGTACATCATGAGAAACGCTAGGCTGGAAGAAGCACAAGCTGGAATCAAGATTGCCAGGAGAAATATCAAGNCCCCAACTATAACTCTGCCTCCCTAACTGGATCATCTGGGGATGAAGTAAGTGAATGTGTTTAAGGTGACACCTACCCAGCTCAACACACAGCAAGGGCACAGCTCACTAGGTGCCCTTCACATCACCCCAGATGCCAGGCTCCCTGTACTCTCTCCCTACCTTCTCCATATTCCCTCCCTGTAACCACAAACTGGTACCAGATCTAACCCTCCCCGGCTTACCAGATCTAACCCTCCCTAGCCAGGACCAGGGCCACATCTAGACACTGCCTATCAAAGGAAAGTCTGGAGGAATAAGTGGGCTCAGTAATCCCCTGGCTCTCATCCTGGGCAAACAACAGGGCCAAGCGGGGCTGGGCCACAGCAGCTGCCCTGCTGTAGAAACACACAATTGTCAAGTCTCCCCATTTCACTCTGTTTTGGTAAGCCACCTAGGAAAGTTTCAATCTGCTTCTGGTCTTAGTCAAAAACCAAGAGAGAGGATTCCCTGATGGCTTAGCGGTAAAGAATCTGCCGGCCAACACAGAAGACGTGGGTTTGATCCCTGGTCCAGGAATAGTCCATCAAGCTGTGGGGCAGCTAAGCCTGTGTACCACAACCACTAAACCATTATTCTAGAGCCCGGGAGCCGCAGCTACTGAAGCCCACACACCCTGGAGCCTGTGTTCCGCAATAAGGGAAGCCACTGCTACGAGCAGCCTGCACACCACAGCTACACAGTAGCCCCACTCGGTGCAACTAGAGAAAGCCCACGTGCAGCGAGTTAGACCCAGCACAACCAATAAACCTTTTAAATTTTTTTAAATAAAAAAATTATTTAAAAAAAAAAGAGAGAGAAAAGAACCAAGAGAATCTAGCTCTTCTATAGAGCCTTGGGCAAGTCCTCTCTTTGCTCTGAAAACCCAGCCACATCCTTAGTCCAACTGCTCTGCCACCGCTGGTCACTGGCCCCTGACCAGTCCACCAGTAGCAGCCTCCAGGAAAGAAGGCTTCCTCCTTCTCTCTGTCCCCCTGCCACCCATCCTCCAAGCAGCAGCCAAAAGAATCTTTAAAGCCCTAAATCACGTCGTCCGCCCTACTTAGCTGCTTCCTCTTCTGTAAAGTGGGAGTCATAAACCCTGTCTCGCCTCCCTTAAAGGCTGTTGCCAGTAGCACAGATAGAAAAGCCACAGAGACACAGGAAGGCCCCAACAGGCTGCAGGAAAGGAGTGATTACCACGGGAACACGGAAGACCACAGGCAGAGGGCACTCAGGCGGAGGTCACGTCATGTCCGTCCGTCATGCTGTGACGTGCAAAGCCCTCACCCCGGCGGACAGGCCCCCGCCCCCTCCCCTCGCTCTGACGCTCCAGCCACAGGTCATGTCCACCTCCTCCTTCCAACACCACAGGCCCTCTCCTCCTCACGAGCACCCACCACTCCTCTGCCTGGGACACCCTCGAGCTTGCCCACGCGGCTGCCCCTTCCCCTGGTCGTGGCTCAGATGTCCAGCCTCAGAAGCCTCGCTGAGGTTCCGGCAACACTGGCTGTCCGCCTCCAGCCCCTCAGCACTTCCGCTCATGACCTCCGCTTACTTTTCAGTTGCCTCACCAATGGGACTATGTCTACACCAGCAGCCTCCCCAGCGTCCCAAGAGCTGGTCGGTGCCTAAAGGGCCCACGGCTTGGCCCAGCACCAAACCACACATGGGTCCCAGGAAACGCTCAGGAAACGTTTCTGAGATGAACACGTGATGATCTGGGGGCATCTTTCAGGACTACAGAAGAGCGCCTGGCATCAAGGACGAGGTCTCAGTCCACACAGGAGGGTGTGGGGAAAGATGCTCCCACCCTGGACTCTCTCACCAGGACTGCCCTCCTCCCCACCCTTCCACGTCCTATCCGCCAACTCCTCCAGGAAGCTCTCCCTGACTACACACCCACCCCCATCTCTCGGCTCCCACTGCCCATTCTGAGCATCACAAAATGGGACTCTCCATTCTCTTCCACTGCCTGCTGTTCCCAGCAGTGGGTATCCTATGTCCTGGGTCCTGCCGCCTGGCTCCAGGGAAAAGCCAGACACACACTTGCTGAGGGAACAAATCAGCTCCATCACTTCACCCTCTCACCCCGGCCAGCTCCTTGTTGATGGGACCAAGGATGGTCGTCAACAAGCAGGCACACAAGGTGGAAAGATGTCTAAACATTATAGTATTTATTTCTGAGCTGGGGGAGTGAATATGGTTATTTATCTTTGCTTATTCACCACTTCGAAATCTCCTACAACAAACATTATTACTTTGGGAATGTTTTTGCAACAGTTTCAAAGCTGGCCAAGGGTCACAGCTCCCCACCCAGTGTAGCCAACACCTCAGCCACCCCTAGTCCCCCAGTGCACCCTCAGCTCGGTGTCTTTGCCTGTGGTCGCTCATGTTCCCATGATAATCATTCCATTCCTACAGCCTGGAGGGGTGTCTCTGTTGCCTCTGTCTTTGCTCCTGACAACAGCCCTCAAGACAGGTGAACAGGGTGTCTGGCTCCCACTTTGCCAAAAGAAAACCGCTAAGCAGGGCCAGCTATGTGAGTTTCCCCAGGCTATATGGCTTAGCAGAGGCAGAAATCTGGTTTCTGCTGCGTGGCCCATCACCTCATGTCTTTGGCAGGTCACCCAGATCCATCCCTTCACACAATCTCTGCTCCTTAGCCTCTTTAAAACTAGGTTGAGGTCAATTTAAAAAAAAATTAAAAGAGGCTTCCCTGATTCAGTGACTAAGACTCCACACTCCCAATGCAAGGGGCCCAGATTCAATCCCTAATCAGGAAACTAGTTCCTGCAACTAGTTCCCCCAACTAAAGATCCCACTGCTGCAACTAAGACCCGTGCAGCCAAAAAAGAAAGAAATATTTTAATAAAATTAAATGAAGCTATCTGGGATCTGAGATTGCAGGAGACCTTCACCAGCTGAATATCTTTCTGAAATGTTTCCCTTTTTTCTAAACTAAAAAAAAAAGGTTTAAAATTAAAATCAGAAGGTGAATGAATGTTTGAAAACAATGCCATGTGTTCAGCAGTGGGCTGTCTCTGTGAGGCGGGCCTTGAATTCCAGACTTCGGCCCGCAAACAATGGGGAGCCCCAAGAGATGGAACTTGAAGTGGGACAAAGGCAGGCAGGGCAGAGCGACTGGGCAGCCAGCTGAGGAACTGCAGTGAGTAGGGGCCAAGGTCAGAGTAAGGGGATCACCCTGCAGGGGACTCCTGAGCTGGGAGAAGCTGCAGGTGGAACAGCAGGCCCCTACTCTCAATGAGGGGCAAACGAGCGTCCCTCTCAGCTCACCTGACAGGTGGAGAACAGAGAGGGCGCTCCTGCCTGCTCTGCGAACAGCAAAGACCCAGGCACGTGTCACCAGAGGTTCCAGTAGTGCCTGGAGGCTCCTGGAATCTGGGACCCTCAGGAAGGAAAAGGGCCCTTTCCAGCACCCCTCATTGTCAGCCTCCAGTTAGGGAGCCCCCTACCTCAGGAGCTCCCCATGGTGGGTCAGCTGTCCTGAGAGGAAGCTCTGCCTATGTGGTGCGACCTTAGATTGGAGACGGGGGCAAGGGGCTACAATGGACATCTTGAGGAGAAGTCAGAAAATCTGAACATAGATTATATTTTGTTGGCTAAATAAGCTGACTTCCTTGGATGCCATGATGAAATGTGGAAACAAGGAGAATGCCCTCATTCTTAGGAGATACAAGCTGAAGGGTTTACAGGTGCAGGATCCTGACGTTTATGAATTTCATACGGTTTAGGGAGTAGGGGGCAGAGGGAACAAATACTAGCAACGGCTGAGGAGGGACTTGCGTTCTCTTCTTTCAACTTTTCTGTAGGTTTGACATTTTTTCAAAATAAAAAATTGGTATTTTTTAAATTAAAAAATGTTTAAATATTTAGCTACCTTATAAGAAGCTACTTTCCCACACATTTCCCTCACTGACGCCTCAGAGAAGGCATCTCATTTGGAAGGAGAAAGTCTTCAGTCCACACAGGCAAAGTGCTTGAGCCCTGTGATTTTGTTTCTTTCCATTCTCATTAGCTGCTACGACCTGGAAGTCAAGGAATTTCAAATATGAGAGAGCCCAAATATGCCCAAGAACAGGGTGCTGCGGGATGCCCCTGGGGGGCCCCTGTCAGCCTCCAGGCCGTGGGCCAGGTGGGGCCCATGGGTTAGCCCTCGTCCTGGGCCAGCCCCACGAGCACCGTATCCGGTCCACTTGTGTCCCCACACCTCTGGGTCCCCTATCTTTCCCAAGCATGTCCTCCTGCCCCAGGCCCCAGCAGCCCAGACAGGGCCACACTGTCTCAGCACACACCGACACTCTGAGAAGAGGGTGGCCCACCTCCCTCATTGGGGCCACTCCATGGGGCTGGCTCTAGCCCCTGAAAGCCTTTCTCTCTTAGGCTCAGCCCCTGCTTCTTCTTGTCCTGGAGCATGTGGCTTTCTGGTCCCAAGGCAGGACTGGCCTCCTCCAGAGAAATCTCCCTGGTGGAGACTCTGCCACCTTTGAACCACTGGCCCAGATTCTCAGCCTGGGAAAAACCTCCAACAAATGCCCACAGTGGGGACTTCCCCGGGGGTTCTGTAGTTAAGATTCTGTGCTTTCACTGCAAGGGGCACAGGTTCAATTCCAGGCTGGGGAACTAAGATCCCACAGATGCACAGCCCCCCCCCCCACAAAAAAAGGAAGGCCCACATTGCCTTCAGCCCTCCTCCCTCCCTTCATCTGTATTAAACAAACCGGACGAGGGACAGGGCAGCTAGCGGAGCGTGTGGCTGCCTACAGCCAGGGCCAAGCTCCTGATCTTCCCCGCAGCTACTTGGGCCAGGTGACTAATCTTAGCTAATGAAACATTAGGGGGCAGTGTCCTTGGCAAGTTCCAGATCCTTCCCTATAAGCCCCCTTTCCTCCTTTCCTCCAGCCTGCTGCCTGGAACACAGGCATGATGGCTGACATTTTGCAGCCGTCTTGAGCGGTGAGCACATGAAGCCACACCCCGGGAATCTGTGTAGCAGAAACACCACATCGTGGCCTGGACCGCAGAGCTCCGGGCTCAGACAGGACACAGAAATAAACTTCCATCTTGTGTAAACCACTGTCATTTGGCTTTTCCTACTACTCGCAGCCAAATCTAATCCTGACTAATGCACACTCCGTTATTTTTAGGGATGGCCCTCAATGACCACAAGCTGCAAGGCACAACTTCCTTCTTCCTCCTTTCTCAGGAGAACATCAAGTTCTCTCTGGTCGTGCTCCTGCAGGTCAACAACACCAGGATCCCGTGAGTCCAGCCCACGCTGGGGCCCCAGCGGCTCACAGAATACAGAAGACGCTGTCCACAGCCACCAGGGCCCATGGGGTAGCTGAGGATATGCACAAATGTCACGCCACCATTGACCGACAGACCATGTGATGCAGAAGCCTTCTCCAAGCCAGCTGCAGAAATCTAGAAGGTTCCAAGCTGCTAAATGCTTGTTCCACCCTATAGATAGAGGCTTGGGCTCCATTCCTCCAAAAAGGAAGACAGAGACCACAAGTCTCCCCATCTGGAGTTTCTCCAAGTCCCTCTCGAAGCCTTTCTGAGGAGGAGAACTCTGCAGAAAACAAGAAGGTATTATCCGGCTGGGAGGGACTCTGCCTACAGGGTCTGTCGAGCAGGAGGAGAGTACAGACATCCCCGGGGAGGTGTCAGTCAACTCTGGGAAGGACATTCCTTCTGTGCCTGAAAGAGGCTGAAGCTCCTCTCCATCTAGGATTAGGAGTAGTGGGAGGGCCCCAGAGAGAGCAGAGTTAGAAGAATCTGGACACCCTCACACGCCCCGTGACGCTGCTCCAAGAAGCTGGCCATTTGGGCTTTTCAAGGCCAGCAGAACCTACCGTCTCCTGACACCACGCCTAGGGCCCTGACCCTGCCAACACTCTCCTGGCTGCTTCCAGGGACTGGGCTCCAAAGGGCCAGTGGGAACTTACACTTGAACCCCATTCCTGACCTCCAGCAATGCCACAGGGACCTGAAGCATCATTTTAAGGAGCTGGGAAGAACGATGACTCAATTCTGCAGTTGGTCCCCATCTGTCCCAGCCCTGTGGCCTCCAGTCTAGACTCCCTTGCCTGGCCTTCAAGCTTCCCGCTCCCACCCTCAGCATCCCCTATTTATTCTCCACACCCCTGACATTCCAGGCAAAGCCAAGTTCTCAGCTGCCCCACGGGATGGAGCATGTCAAGCCACAGGAAATGTTCTCCAGCACACGTTCTCTGAGAAGCCTCAAGTTCAGCTTAGCCCTCTGTGGATCACACTTGATATCCACCTAGGAAGTAGGAGGCCTGGTCAAGATTGGCAGGACAAGATTTTAGAAGCTCAACCCTCTGCACCAAATCAATCTTTCACAGTTCAGTGTATAAAACAACTGAAAGCAGAGCTGCTGTGCTGACTGCTAGCCTAGGAAGAGGGTCGCCAAGCTTTTGGTCCCCAGACCCACTGTGGGGTCCCTCCTAGGGAGGAGCACCACCAGAGCTGCTGACCAGAAATGCTCAAGGCCCTTGACTGCTGGAATCTCCCAGGATGCATCTGGCCCTTCCCTGCCTCCATGCCTCTGCCCTCCTGGTCCTACAACCAGGAATGCCATCCCTACCCTCACGCCTTCATCCCATCCATTACCGTGCAGTGGAAATGTCCCCTTCCCCTCCCAACCTTCCAACACACAGACTGGACCCCAAACGACCCTGACCTTGAACCCACTGGACTGGCGTTTGGTTAAGTACAAGCCTCATCTCCCCACTCTGGATCTGATGCTCCTCCACGCCACCCCCACTCCAACCCCCCGCCCAGGGTAGAATCCACAATAGTTGTAGGTTCCGAATGTCACTGTGCTAAATGAATTGCACATCTACTATCATTTTGGCTTCAGTACAACCCTATGAGAAAGGCAGACGCACAACCTTTTGTGCCATTTAACAGATGGAAAAACTGAGGCTCAGAGCGTTCACTACAGGACATAACATAGCCAGGCCTCTGGTTCCGCAGCCTGGGTCCTTTCCACTGCACCGTCCACCCAACACGCTCCCATTTCTCCTGAAGCCAGCCTCAGTTTCCCAAAAGACACTTTGGGAAGCTTAACCCAGGGACCTGCAGCAGGCAGAAACCAAGCTGGACCCAGCCACAGCCTCTCGCGGACTGCTGGCAGCCAGATGCCTGGGGCGGGTAACAATGGAGCTAAAAATAGGGCAGGAGGCTGAGTGGCCAGCTGCAGGAAACATCTGTCTCAGCCACAGAACAAACACAGAGGAAGTCACCATGTTCCAGGATTCCCCTATTGTGGGGCCAGGGGAGAGCTGGGGAGGAGGGGAGAGAGGGGCGTTTCAGATTTTCAGCCTGGGCCCAGGGCAGGGGCTCACACCAGCCCACCCCCGGCCCTGGGTCTCATCCCCCAACATCCAGCACACACACACATGCAGACACGGGACAGGGTCTAAATTCCCCTTAAGCACAACAGGTATCTTCAGTTAGAGCCACACCCACCTCTGAGACTCCAGTCTGTCCCTCTCATTTTACAGAAGAGCAAACTGAGGTCCAGAGACCTGCCCAGTCACAGAGACAGTGGAAGAAACAGCCAGGACCGGGGGCCTCCCACCCTTCTCCCTCACCTCCCTGTACTTTCCTGAGCAGGGAAGACCCTGACCAGGAAGAGCTCTTTTGCTCCAACGAATGAAGCACAAGGTCAAAGTGATCTCAGGTACTAAGACTCATAGCCCTTCTCACCATGAGGAGCAAAGGCCACTGTGGGTGAAAGTGCTAGACGCTCAGCAGGAGGCTCAGCAGTAGCCCCAGACTGGGCTGGTCGTCAACTATGATGACAAAATACACCAGCGTCGCTTAAGGATGTCCTTGACAGAGCAGTGGAATACATGTCTTTTCAATAACGCGGGTAGTAACCTGGAAAGAAGCACGTGGGCTGGTTTCCAGCACACGACAGCTGTCTGCAAGATAAACCCTCGTGAACTGGTCCACACTGTCGGCTGAAGCAGCCCCTTTGTCCGTGGAGCATCCCTTTTACGCAAAAGAATGGCTGACAGACAAAAAATATTATTCAGAACTGGGTATCTGGTAGACATTTTCTCCAGAACGAACAAAGAGAGCCTGTCCCTTCAAGGAAAATAACTGGCAGCATTTGTTGCCAGTGATAAGTCTGAACATTTAAAGAAAAATTAGAATTCTGGAAAACCTGAGTCAGTCACTGTGAATCCGAAAGCTTCCTAAAACATAAAGATTTTGCAATGATATGGCTGATGATGCTAACACACGCAATTGTGGGATATGATGAAATGAGCTATCCCACATTTGGAAGATCCAAACTCAATGAACCGGTATTTTCCCAATCACTGATATATGTCACCAAACCACACCTGGTCAAAGAGCCATTCACAGTACCAGAGAGTCCAGTGAATTTTAATGTAACAAAATATGAAAAGTTCATTAATGTGTTTTCAGATTCTATATTCCCTTTAAGAAATTATTACTTTTATGCAGCATCACAGGAAAACATCCTCAGGCTAACAAAATATTCCTGCCCTTTCCAATTATTTACCTGTGTGAAGCTAGATTTTCTTCCTATACTTCAACTGATCAACATATCATGACAGACCAAATGCAGGAACAGCTATCAGAATCCAGCTGTCTTCTATTCAACCAGACATTAAAGTGATTTATAGGTTGGCCAAACAATGCCACTTATCCCACTATATTTAAAATGTAGTTATTTTTCAGAAAGAAAAAATTATTTATGTGTAACATATAATGGGTTTGCTATTGTTATTTTGGAATGAACGTATAAATATGTCTTTAAGCATACTGTTTTAATTCTTAACATGGTCACTATCAATTTATAAATATATCACCCACACAAATAAGAGTTCTTTGAGGCTTCATTTTTAAGAGTATAAAAAGGGTATTAAAGAAGGATATGAAGAGTATAAAGGAAGAGTATTGAGACTAAAAAGTCTGCAAATAGCCATGGTTTCACCCCCACCATAACCCAATGGTTATTGTGGCCTAGCATCACATTTTTTGCAGGTATAGACACTGAGGCACAGAGAGACTGCATAATCTGCTCGAGGGTACACAGGTGGCCAAAAGCCTCCAAGTGCATGCATGCTCTTAACCTCTAAGCCGCCCCTCACCTAACATCAGGCTCCCAAGGTAAGCAGAGAAGGGTGAACAATGGCACACTACAAAGGGAACCAGAGAAGTGAAAAAAGAGAACGTAAGTAAATATGTATATAATCTTGGGGCAGAAAAGAACTTTCTATGCAAAATGCTAGGGGATAAATATAGTAAAATATTGATAGAGCAGACTACATGATAAAATAGCCAGCTTTTCAACAAATTTGAGTCAGTTGAACTGAGGTGGACAAACCTAGAGCCTGTTATACAGAGTGAAGTAAATCAGAAAGAGAAAAACAAATATCACATGTTAATGCATATATATGGAATCTAGAAAAATGGTACTGATGAACCTATCTGCAGGGGAGGAATAGAGGCGGAGACATAGAGAATGGACTTGTGGGCAGACAGAGGAAGGAGAGGGTGGGACGAATTGAGAGATGCATTACCAAGTGTCAAACAGATAACAGGTGGGAGCCTGCTGTAGACACAGGGAGCTGAGTTTGGTCTCTGTGACGACTGACAGGGGTGGAACTGGGGGTGGGGAGGGAGACTCCAGGGGGAGGGGATATATATGTATACTTATGGCTGATTTACACCGCTGTAGAGCAGAAACCACACAACGCTGTAAAGCAAGTATCCTCCAATTACAAATAATTTTTTTTTTAATGGTCAGGTTTCATCTAACACAGAAAAACCACAAAGTTACACAACAACTGACAAATTGGATAAAAACATTTTCAACATATTTTATTATTTATCATTTTATATAGAGGGATATTTTTAATGAGAAAACAAGTATATCTTAAAAGTAAAGCATACCAAAAAAACCCCAAAGACACCACAAAGAAGAAATACAAGTGACTGATAAATCTGAGAAAAGATATTCCATCTAAGCTGTAATTTTAAAACTGGGAGTGGCTGCCACATGTTGCCTTTCACGGCCTCACAGGTTCAGCAGGGTGAAAACACCTGGCCTCTGCAAGGGTGCCAGGGATGGGCGCCCTCCTAAGGACGGGGCAAGGTGTAAACTGGCATGGCTCCCTGGAGGACAAACTGGCAATAATTCCACGGTACCTTAAAAATGTACAACTCCAGCAATTTTTTAATCGAGTCACAGGAAACACTCAAGATATGGCCACCAAGGTGTTCAGTACAGCTTTGTTTCCATTAGTCAAAGACTGGAAACATCTCTCACAGCAACAGTGGTCGAAGGTGAACATACCACAGACGTCATCACATCATCCTTCAAACAGAGGGAACCTCAGATGACCATCGCAAGAAGCCAAACTAAGCAAACACTGTATGATTCCGTTTGTCTAAAACTCAAAACCAAGCCAAACCGGTGCATGGTGCTGGAAGTCACATCTGGAGCAGGAAGGGGCGGGTGGCGAGGGGGTACGGGGCCAGGGTGCTGGAGGAATTATGTTCTTCGACCTGGTAAAGCTCTGAAGGCTGTGCTCAATTCATATGACCATCAAGCTGTACATCCGTGATGTGTTGTTAAACTCCAACTTAAGAGTTTCAAAAGAAAGAAGGGGCCCCTTATTTACTGATAGGAAAATATCTACTGTATGTTTAGTTTGGTGGGGGGAAAGACACTAAACAGCAATTTAGAGCTTTGCCCCATTAAAAAGGAGAGAGGGATCCCGTCCAAGAACATGCACTCACGCTACACAACGAAAAACGTCTGGAAGAATGAATCTCCAAACATGAATGGTTAACTGTGGTTCTCACTGGGAAGTGGGACCACGGATGATTTTCCTAATCTTTCTGCATATCTTTTATTTATCTGCTTTTCCTATGTGAACAGAGACTATTTACAGAGAAAAAAAAAAAGAGGGGGGATAAAAGAACAGTATGCACGCTACACCAATGCCAGGAATCAGGGTTCTGTGTCGACTCGACAGCCCAAGACCATGATCCACAGGAAAAGGTCAGAAGAGGCTGTTCCTGAGTTGTCATTGAGGAAAAGCTAAATACCTTCCCTGGAAGATGGAAGAAACCAGAGTTTTAGAGTCAGAAAGACCTGGCTAGACCCTCAGCACCATTCCCGACAGAGACCCAGGTCAGTTCCTGAACCTCCATGAGACTCAGGGTCCCTGCAGGGAAGTGAGGGCTAAACAAGGTCAAGGATGTCCAGGGCTGACCAGCTCAGTTCTCGAGGCAGATCTGACAACAGGCTCCCCCAGGTTCCACAGGAGGCTGAGCAACCTCCTCCCTTTACCCTGCGAACCCAGGGGAAACCCACAGAGGCCCTACAATTGCAGTGTGGTCCAGAGTCCTGACCTCAGGAAGTGCCCTGCCCTCCCTGGGTCTCAGTGCCCCCAGAATAAAAGGCATCAGCTGGACATTGAACTTGACCTTAGGTAGCCTCCCTTGGGCCCCACACCCATGATTCCTGTGAAACCCCCACATGGAAGGCTATGTCAGGAAAAGTGGCTGGCTTATCCAGACAGGAAGTGACCTTGCCGGATGAATGACAGGCCAAACATTCCATGGGTAGCCCCACCTGCTGATGACCTTCAGGGTCATGGGAGCCAGGAGTGGGTGGGCACACAGAAGCCCAGGAGGAAACGGGGTTTACTGCGGAAGGCCAGGCACACGGCAGACCCCCAGGCGGGAAGTGACTTCATTTCACATTCAGTCCTCCTTGCTTCCGCCCCTGGCATGGCAGGGAGTTAACCCTGAGGCGGCCACGCTTCACTGGCCCCGGCCACCTTTACACAGGCCAGGGCATGAAAATGAAGGCTTTCTCCTCTCCCTCTGTCCTTGGATCCCCAACCTACAGATGAAAAGTGAGGCTCAGAGAGGCTAACAACAGAGCAGAGTTTCTGAGACCTTTCCCACTACCCTGAGCTGCACAGAGGAGGGAGACGCTAACTCAGAGCTGGGAACTCCGGGAAGACTTCCTGCAAGAGGAGGCCACTGAGCTGGGCCTTGAATGATAAGCAACATATGACAAATAAGAAAGTCATTCAGCACAGAGGGAGCAGCATAGAGAGAGAGATGCCTGGCACTGTGCAGAGCCTCCTAGGAAGTAATATTATTCTGGCCTTGTGAGGCCAGAATACAGGATAAGGTAAGGTTGATTTAAGTCCCAAGTGTCTTGAGGACCATGCCAGAGAGTTAGAATATTGCTCTGTGGGGTGAGATGTGCTGTCCAGGCCAAGGCAATAGGAGAGAGCCATGACAATGCTCTATGTCAACCCAAAATGGCTGCATGGAGGAGGCAACCTAAGGGGAGCCAACTTAGCAAGGGGGACGTCTGGGGCCTGACCTCAGCGGGCTTTACTCCATGCCATCACACCCAGTTCAACTTGATTTCTCTGTAAAAGAAAAGGGAAAGGTATTCATACTACCTGTGCTGACTTACTGGAAAAGACCCTGATGCTGGAGGGGATTGGGAGCAGGAAGAGAAGGGGACGACAGAGGATGAGATGGCTGGATGGCATCACCGACTCGATGCACATGAGTTTGGGTGAACTCCGGGAGTTGGTGATGGACAGGGAGGCGGGGCGTGCTGCGATTCATGGGGTCCCAAAGAGTCGGACACAACTGAGCGACTGAACTGAACTGAACTGATAGACCAGTGTGCCCAGGTCTGCACCAGATGCCAAACTGATAAAATAGCAGGGCCCTATGTACATAGCCACTTAGGTTCCTGTGAGCTCCACCACCCCCACCTGTGTGACCTTGACACAAACACTTGACCTCTCTGCTTTAACAGCTGTCACATAAAGACAACCCCTGCCCCACTTTGAGGACTGTGAGGATTAACTGAGAAGATAATCCCTGTACACGCCACTTGAGCACCCACAGCCCGTGTTCAATGCATATTCAGTTTGTTATCTCTCCATTCTGACCCACAGTGAGGCGGAGTGAGTGAGCTTAGATCACATGCCAAAGAAACAGCAGAGCCAAGATTCAAACCCAGGCCAGACCCACGCTTAGCCCAGCCCATCAGGCAAAGCAGAACCTGAGACCTCAGACCTAAAGCTTGCCAGCCGCAGCTCCCCGACCTCAGCATGGTTTCTGACAGGTGAAGAGCTCCACCACCTCAAATTTCCAGTGGCCAAGGAAAGAGCAGGGAGCAAACACCAGGGCACGGAAGGGGAAGAAAAATATTTCTAAGCTTTTCCCTCTTCCTGTTTATCTATCCTCTCAAATCCAGAGCTCCTGGTAGCTATTTGTCCAGAGCAAGGTCTGCCAAGAGAGTCATCCTGCTGGTGACTGCCCGGCCAGGCTTGTGCCGGATTAAGTGCAGAGGACACCGAGGCCCACACCCACCCCTGCAGCTCCCTGTCTGGCCCAAGAACACTGCTTCACAAAGGGACTTTCAACAGAAGCCAGGGCCCAGGAAGAGGGACCTGCCAGGCAGGAGGGGCCGCTGCCACTGCCTCCTCAGAGCCAGCTGGCACCTGTCGGCTCCATACTCAGCTCCCATCAGCTGATGAGGATTCAAGGGAAAGACCCTAAGCCTAAGCTGGGCACTGCCCTGGGTGGTAGTGGGCACTCAGATCACAGGATGTGCAGGCAGGCAGACTCAGCATCCAATCCCAGCTAACCAATGGCCTGCTGTGTGACCTTGGCCAAGCTAGTGAGCTTCTCTGAGCCTAATACCCTTATCTGTAAATTGAGGATAACATTAGTACCTATTCCATAAGGATGCAGTGAGGATGACATGAGACAACATAAGGGACGGGCTGGCGCCTAGTAGATGTGAATAAATGCTATTTATTTCTCACTCGCACTGTCAAGTTGATCCCCTGACTCAGTCCTGAAGATCTGAGGTGCCTTTAAAATGTGCTCAAAAGAACAATGAAGGCCTTCAAATTTTGACACATGCTCCAACCTGGATGAACCTTGAAGACATGCTAAGTGTGTAAAAAGCCAGACACAAAAGGACAGTTACAATGATTCCACTTACATGAGGTACCTAGAGAAGTCACACTTGCTGAGACAAAAAACAGCAAGGAGCTGCAGCGGACGGGGAGTCAGTGTTTAATAGGCACAGTCTTTGTTTGGGAAATTAAGAAGCTCTGGAGCCTAAGAAGTTCTGGATGGTGATGAGGACTACACAGCAACGTGAATCGTACACTGAAACGGTCAGAAGTGTAAATTTTACCGTCTGTATATTTTACCTCAATAAAAAATTCAAGACCCATTAAGAACATTTTTTGTGAATGTTCATATTCCTTGGAGAGTTCAGGATCGAGAGCTGGAACAGGTATGTGAACAGCTAAAGGCACCACCTGCCAGCAAGTTGGTAGCACCAACCCAAGTGGAGGAAGCTAAACAAAGACACAAAAGGCTGCCTGGGAGGGCTGTAAGAGGAGGCAACCCTAGCCAGGCTCCTTCCTGTATGAGTTGGGGTCTGACCAACACCCACCAACGCTGGGAAGAAGCAGGCCAAGGGCAGAAAGTGGGCAAGGCCACAGGTGAGAGGCCTTGGCGGGGTGGGTGGATAGACGGAACTTCCCCCATAAGTCACCGTGTGACCTTGAGCAAGTCATTTCTCCTTCTGCATCTTCTGAAATCTCCTTCTTTGCCTTCCTTGTAAAACCAGGATTATACCCCATCACCCAGAAAGCACCTCGAATCTACATCCTAGAGAAACGAGTATTTGTGTCCACCAAGAGATGGCAAGAGTGTTCAGCGGTTTTTCTCAGAATCCCTCCGAAACTGGAAACCAGACAAAAGTCCAGCTACAGGGGAAAAAAAAAAAATATATATATATATAGTGATACATCCATACAATGGAATGCTACACAGCAGTGAAAGGGAACAAGCCACAGCATCACTGATTAATCACAGGGCTCACGTTGAAAGGAATAAGTCAGAAGAAGCCAGATAAAAATACCTCATACTGTGTGATTCCATTCACATAAAGTTTAAGAACAAACAAGACTAATCCTTAAAGGCACTCAGAAGCATGGCCACTTGAGAGGATGGGAGGGTCCAGTAACTGGCTCGGAAAGGATACCAGGAACCTTCCAGGCCACTGATAATGTTCCACATCTTGCTCTGAATATGGGTTGCACAGGGGATCCACCTGTAACAATTCATCAAACTACACCCTGATTTACTGTCTGAAAATTATATCTCAATTTACAAAATAAAATACAAACAGCTAGTAACTCATACTCTGTCTTGAGAACTGCAGTGAGGTAACTCTGAGAAGCCAGATGTGGAAAGGTTATAGAAATGTTGCGTGGTGCGTAAGAACATGGGCTGGGAGTCAGATGAACCAGGGTTCAAGTGTTGATGTGCCCTCTGACTGAATATGATTTTTTTCTTTTGTGATTTTGTTGTTGTTGACCAAGCTTTTCATCATGAAATTTGTACTTAATGCCACAAGTCAAACAAGAACACAAAAAGAAAAAGTCTATGCCCTTCCCCTCCCCCTCTAAGCCCAGCACTTAAGCATCCTTCTATAACAAGATTTTTTCCCTTAACATCACAACACAAAAACCCCTCCAATTAACTACACAAATCTCCAACTCTGTTTAATGGTGACGTGCCATTTCATTGTATCACTCCTCATTCAGCAGATAGCTACTAACTATGGACCCTGTCAACCAGAACAGGCCTCTGAGAACGGACATTCCCACAACAGAGAAAAAGGATGGGAGGGGGGAAATCAACAAATAAATACAATAATGACACACTGTGTACACTATGATGAAGGCTCCGAAGGCTGAGATGCTCAGCTAGAAAATACGACAGGAAAAGACATATAGAGCTTCAATTTACAACAGGATTATGTCCCAATAAGCCCATCAAAAGTTGAAACTATCGCAAATCAAAAATGCACTTAACACACTTAGCCACTACACATCGTAGCTTAGCCGAGCCTACCTTAAATATGCTCAGAACATTTACATCAGCCTACAGCTGGGCAAAGTCATCTAACACGAAGCCTATATATTTTATAACAATGTCGAATCCCAACTCCTTTTAGGGCACTGAACATGAAAAGCAGCAGGGTTGTGTGGATGCAGAACGATTGCATGCAGGTAACATATGTATTGATTACTCACCCTCCATCAGCCTGGCTGATGGACCTGCCACTACTCAACATCACAAGAAGAGTGCACTGCACATCGCTGGCCCAGGAAACAATCCGAACTCAAAATTCCAAATACAGTTTTCCATGGATGCACTGCTTTCAGGCCATTATAAAGCCAAAAAACCCTAAGTCAAACCACCATAAGTTGGGGACCATCTATATTTGAGATATGATGGTCCCAGAAGGCCTACACTAGCATCCAAAGAACAGGGAGGTTCGCGCCACGTGAAAAGCAGGCCAGGCAGAGGATGCAGCCCGTGCCAGGGTCCTGCTGTGAGGAGGCCACAGAAGTGAAAGGAGGCAGGGCGGTCTCCGGAGCAAAGTCTTATATCCCGATCGTTCTACGTCTTTAGGGTAGGCTACCGAAATTTGGACTGCTTTGATGAAAGGGCACGTGCATTTTAAAAACTGGAGTAGATCCTGCCATATTACTTTTCCATAAGGTTGCAGGACTCCATACAGCAACCAGGATCATTTAAGAGGGCCAGTTTCCCGACAGCCTCACTGGTTCAAAAAGTTACAGATCCTCTTCATTTTCGCCCACAGGAAAGCTCTCTACTTCCCCAGGAAAACTCTCCAGGCCCAATTCACAAGAAGGTAAATGACAAACCCTCCTCGTCAGGATGCTGTGAGGTTTAAATGAGAAATAAATCCACCCAACCTGCTGAGCCCAGTGTCTAGCACAGAGTGAGCACTCAAGAAACGGGGCCTGCTGTTCCATCACCTACATGAATGCCAACTCCACAGGCACCGTGCCAACACAGGGAGCTTCTATGGGGAGCCTGGATACCTCAAGCCCCAGAGGCTTAGCATGGCTGTCCCTGGACACAGGGCTACAGGGAGAAGGAGATGGAACTATGGCTCAGCAAAAGAGCACTGGGCTGGGAATCAGGAGACTAGGTTCAAGTCAACCTTTCTGAGACTCAGCTTCCTCATCTGTAAAATGGGCCAAATCACTCCCTCTTGATGTAGCCATTCTACCAACATTTCTGGGGCATCTACAAGAGATGACTCAACACATAGACATCACCAGATAGTCAATACCAAAATCAGATTGATTATATTCTTTGCAGCCAAAGATGGAAAAGCTCTCTACGGTCACCAAAAACAAGACTGGGAGCTGACTGTGGCTCAGATCATGAACTCCTTATTGCCAAATTCAGACTTAAATTGAAGAAAGTAGAGAAAACCACTAGACCATTCAGGTATGACCTAAATCAAATCTCTTATGATTATACAGTGGAAGTGAGAAATACAAATACAAGTGACAAATACAGTGAAAGTGACAAATAGATTCAAGGGATTAGACAGGCTAGACAGAGTGCCTGAAGAACTATGGACGGAGATTTGTAACACTGTACAGGAGGTGGCGGTCAAAACCATTCCCAAGAAAAAGAAAGGCAAGACGGTTGTCTGAGGAGGCCTTACAAATAGCTGAGGAAAGAAGAGAAGCGAAAGGCAAAGGAAAGATATACCCATTTGAATGCAGAGTTCCAAAGAACAGCAAGGAGAGATAAGAAGGCCTTTCTAAGTGATCAATGCAAAGAAAGAGAAAAAAATAATAGAATGGGAAAGACTCGAGATCTCCTCAAGAAAATTAGAGATACCAAGGGAACATTTCATGCAAAGATGGGCATAATAAAGGACAGAAATGGTATGGATCTAACAGAAGCAGATGTTAAGAAAAGGTGGCAAGAATACACAGAAGAACTGTACAAAAAAGATCTTCATGAACCAGATAACCACCATGATGTGGTCACTCACCCAGAGCCAGACAGACATCCTGAAATGCAAAGTCAAGTGGGCGTTAGGAAGCATCACTACAAAGCTAGTGGAGGTGATGGAATTCCAGCTGAACTATTTCAAATACTAAAAGATGGTGCTGTGGAAATGTGGCACTCAATATGCCATCTAATTTGGAAAACTCAGCAGTGGCCACAGGACTGGAAAAGGTCAGTTTTCATTCCCATCCCGAAGAAAGGCGATGCCAAAGAATGTTCAAACTACCACACAATTGCACTCATCTCACACATTAGCAAAGTAATGCTTAAAATTCTCCAAGCCAGGCTTTAATAGTATGTGAACTGAGAACTTCCAGATGCTCAAGCTGGATTCAGAAAAGGCAGACAAGCCAGAGATTAAATTGCCTGCATCCGCTGGATCAACGAAAAAGCAAGAGAATTCCAGAAAAACATCTACTTTATTGACTATACTAAAGCCTTTGACTGTGTGGATCACAACAAGCTATGATAATAGTATGTGAACTGAGAACTTCCAGATGCTCAAGCTGGATTCAGAAAAGGCAGACAAGCCAGAGATTAAATTGCCTGCATCCGCTGGATCAACGAAAAAGCAAGAGAATTCCAGAAAAACATCTACTTTATTGACTATACTAAAGCCTTTGACTGTGTGGATCACAACAAGCTATGGAAAATTCTTAAAGAAATGGGAATACCAGGCCACCTTACCTGCCTCCCGAGAAACCTGTATGCAGGTCAAGAAGCAACAGTTAGAAATGGACACAGAACAATGGACTTGGTTCAAAACTCAGAAAGGAGTCCGTCAAGGCCGTAGATTGTCACCCTGCTTATTTACCTTATATGCAGAGTACATCATGTGAAATGCTGGACTGGATGAAGCACAAGCTGGAATCAAGATTGCCGGGAGAAATTTCAATAACCTCAGATATGCAGATAACACCACCCTTATGGCAGAAAGTGAAGAGGAACTAAACAGCCTCTTGATGAAAGTGAAAGAGGAGAGTGAAAAAATTGGCTTAAAACTCAACATTCAGAAAATGAAGATCATGGCCTCTGGTCCCATCACTTCATGGCAAATAGATGGAGAAACAATAGAAACAGTGAGAGACTTTATTTTCTTGGGCTGAAGAATCACTGCAGATGGTGACTGCAGCCATGAAATTAAAAGACGCTTGCTCTGAGAAAGAAAAGCTATGACAAACCTAGACAGTATATTACAAAAGCAAAGACATTCCTTTGTCAACAAAGGTCCGTATTATAGTCAAAGCTATGGTTTTTCCAGCAGACATGTATGAATGTGAGAGCTGGACCATAAAGAATGCCAAGTGCTGAAGAATCGATGCTTCTGAACTGTGATATTGGAGAAGACTCTTGAGAGTCCCTTAGACTGTAAGGAGATCAAACCAGTCAATCTTAAAGAAAATCAATCTGAATATTCATTGAAGGATTGATGCTGAAGCTGAAGATCCAATACTTTGGCCAGCTGATGCAAAGAGCTGACTCACTGGAAAAGACCCTGATGCTGGGAAAGACTGAAGGCAGGAGGAGAAGGGGACGACAGAGGATGAGATGGTTGGATGGTACGACCAATTCAATGGACATGAGTTTGAGCAAGCTCCAGGAGAAGGTAAAGGACAGGGAAGCCTGGTATGCTGCAGTCCATGGGGTCCCAAAGTCAGACAGGACTGAGTGACTGAACAACAACTACGATATAAAGGGCACTGTTCTAGGAGTTAACAACACAGAATAAAATTTCTGCTTCATACATTCTAGCTGGACACACAGAAATAAACTATAAATTAGTAATATATATGGCATTATCAGGGGGCGATGAGTGATTTTAAAAAATGGCTCTGTGGATGAGGTATGAAATTTTAGTGCATCCAGGGCAGGCTTCACATTTGAGTAAAGAGGAGAAGGAAGTGACCAGGCAAGCTTTGTGACTCCGGGGAGGACAAGCATCCCTGCTCAGGGTCAGCCATGCAGCTGCCCTGCAGTTGGGGTTCCCATTGTGCTGAAGGAGCCATGTGGCAGCCGGTCGGCTGGAGCCAGGTGGGAGCAAGCAGGTGAGTACTAGATGGAGGCCACAGTCAGAACACTGGCCTTCACTGCAGGTAAAGGAGGAACTACTGGGGGCCTTGGGGCAGAGAACTGTCCTGATCTGACTTTGACATTCCAACAAGGTCACCCTGCTGCTGTGTTAGAAGAGTCTTTTCGGCAGCCAGGGCAGAAGAGAACAGCCTGTTCAGAGTCCACCGCAACCACTCAGGAGATCCTGATGGCTCGGACCTGCAGTGTGGCTCTGGACCTATTCTGGAGGTGAAGCCAAGAGGGCTTAAACAGAGGAACCATGGGCAACTTCAGGTCTGGCCTGAACAACTAGAGGACGGGCCCACCACTCCCTGAGACAGACAAAGGGAAGCCACAGGCAGTGAGGAGTGAGCGGACGGATAAGGGTGGGAGGCTGTAGTCTCTACTTCAATCTCAGAAGGAAGCCACAGGGCCTGGGGACCTGAAAAGAAAGAAGGGCTGATCCAGAGGCCTGTGTGGCTCCCTCTGGGAAGCAGTATGAAAGTCAGAGAGAGGAAGGGAAGCCGGAGGGAAATCACAGCAGCATGTACGACCCGCTACAGGCCTTGCTACCCACAGGGCCCGGGCCACGGCCATGACTGGCTGCTCACGGACCCACTTCACAGGTGGGGAAACTGAGGGAACTGAGTTTCACAGTGAGCACCTCTCTTTTAGAAGCTGGAAAGGGCCAGGATGAGGTATGGCAGGGTGGCAGGCAGCTCACACCCACCATCCCAATCAGGGACCAGGGGGCTGAACCCAGTGTCCCCACCAACCAGGAAGTCTGCAGGATCCCAAGAGGTGATGAGGACTCCAGGTTTCTCAGAGTTGAGACTAGGATTCAAATCCAGATTCCAAGGATATCTGCTTTGGGACCCAGGAGCTCTTCCCTCCTTCACCCACTCCCTCATTGGAATTTAATTCATGCCCCATAAAGTTCACCCTTATAAAATATACAACTCAGGAACTGCCCCGGTAGTCTAGTAGATAAAACTCTGTGCTCACAATGCAGGGGTTCAGTTCCTGCTCGGGGAACTAGATCCCACACACCACAGCTAAGACTTCGCAGGACACAACTGCAAGATCCCGCATGCTGCAATGACGACAGAGACCCCGTGTGCCGCCAGTGAGGCCTGGCACGCACTCAGTCGCTCGTCGCGTCCAGCTCTCTCAGGCCCTTGCGCTGCAGCCCACCTGGCTCCTCTGTCCACGGGGATTCTCCAGGCAAGAATACTGGAGTGGCTTGCCATGCCCTCCTCCAGGGGATCTTCCCAACCCAGGGACCAAACCCAGGTCTCCCGCATTGCAGGTGGATCCTTCACCGGAGTCATCAGGCAAGCCCTGGCATAGCCAGATAAATAAATAAAAACATTAAGACAAATAAATAAATTATACTGCTCAGTGGTATTTAACACACTCACATTATTGTGCAAGCATCACGGCTACCTAATCCCAGAAAAGTGAAAGTGTTAGTTGCTCAGTCGTGTCTGACTCTTTGTGACCCCAGGGACCTGCCAGGCTCTTCTGTCCACAGGATTCTCCAGGCAAGAATACTGGAGTGGGTTGCCATTCCCTTCTCCAGGGTCCCTTCCCGACCCAGAGACTGAACCCAGGTCTCCCATACTGCAGGCAGATTCTTTATCGTCTGAGCAAGCAAGGAAGCCCCAATTCAGCAATATCAAACCCAAAAGGTTAAACATACAGTTATCATATGACCCAGCAATTCCATTTCCAAAAGAACCGAAAACAGGCACCCAAACAAATACTTGTACACAAATGTTCTAGTTAAAACAGCTGAAAGGTAGGAGCAATCCAAATGTCCATCAAATAATAAACTGATAAACAAAGCATGGCATATTCATACATTACAATCCAAACACAAAGAGTCGCATGCTGTATGATTCCATTATATGAAAAGTCCAAAATAGGTAAATCCATAGAGAGAGAATGCAGATTAGTGTGCCAGGGGCTGGGGGAAGCGGGTAATCAGGAGTGATTGCTTTATAGATACAGTTTCCTTTGAGGTGATGAATATGTCTCAGATGTTGAACATTACTAATCATCCAGGAAATGCAGATCAAAAGCACAGTGAGATATCACCTCACACCTGTCAGGATGGCTATTATCAGAAAAACGTTGGCAAGGATGTGGAGAAGTTGGAACCCTTGCACACTGTCGGGGGGAATGGAAAATAGCACAGAGGTTTCTAAAAATTAAAATTATTAATGGAACTTCCAGAGGATCCAGCAATCCCACTTCTGGGTATTTATGCAAAAGAACTGAATCAGAATCTCAAAAGAGGTGTCAGCACAACACCCACGCTCACTTCAGCACTAGACACAACAGCCAAGAGGTGGAAGAAACCCGAAGTCCACTGATGGAGGAATGGATAAAGATGTGGTGCATGCACACAACAGAACGCTGTTCGTGCGCACCAAGTCGCTCAGTCGCCTCCGACTCTGCGACCCCACGGACTGCAGCCTTCAAGGCTCCTCTGTCAACGGGATTCTCTAGGCTAGAATACCAGAGTGTGTTGCCACGCCCTGCTCCAGGGGATCTCCCCGATTCGGGGATCAAACCTGCGTCTCTTACATCTCCTGCACTGGCAGGCGAATTCTTTACCACTTTACCAAAGCCAGTTCGTGCTTCCCAGTGGAATATTATTCACATACTGTATGATAGTATTAAAAAGAAGGAAATTCTGCAGTATGCTTCGTGGACAAAACTTGAGGTTGTTATGCTAAGTAAAATAAGCCAGTCACAGAAAGACAAATACTACTTGATTTCACTTATGTGAGGCATCTAAAATAGTCAAATTCAGGACTTCCAGGGGTGGCACAGTGGATAAGAACCTGCCTGTCGATGCAGGGGACACGGGTTCGATCCCTAGTCAGAGAAGATTCCACATGCCGAGGGGCAATTAAGCCCTCAAGCCACAACTACTGAGCCTGTGCTCCACAAGAGAAGCCAGCACAACGAGAAGCCTGAACATGCCAAGGAAGAGTAGTCCCTGCTCATCTCAGCTGGAGGGAGGCCCCGCGCTGCAACAGACTCAGCCCAGCCGAAAATAAATAAAGTAAAACTGCTTTAAAATAGTCAAATTCATAAACTCAGAGCAGAATGGTGGTTGCCAGGCGCTGGACAGAGGCGGAAATGGGAAATTACTAATGAACAGGCACGAAGTTCCGGTTAAGCAAGGGCCATAAGCTCTAGAGATCTGCTACGCAACACTGTCTTTATAGTCAAAAATGACATTATACACTGAAAATTTTGTTAAGAGGGTAGTTCTCATGTTAAGTATTCTTACCACAAAAAAATAAGAAATTTCTTCAACGTTCTGCAATTAGCTAGGCGTGACGTTTGCACAATTTTGTGAATATACAAAATACCACTGAGCTGCACACTCTGAAATAGTTAACTTTATGTTATATGAATTTCACCTCATAAAAAAAGTACTGAGAGCACGTCCATGCGTCCAAATGACTATCTCTCCCAAGCAAGTGCTACAGTGCAATCTAGGGCTTGAGTCTGCTCCTGTGTTCACGATTCAGATCCTTCTGTGTGAAAGCCAAATGACAAGGTTGTGGTTCAAATAAGAGAAGGGGTGTAGGGTGGAGAACTGAGCCACCAGAGCAGCCTAGACATGCCCAGTGCAAAAGCCTGGTCTCTTAGCAGTCAGGACTATGATCACCCCTGTGAACAGAGCAAAGCCCACTTCTGTGCCAAATTCCACAAGAAGCGGGCTGAAGAGCAGCAATGAGTAGATTTTGATAACACTATTATTCTAGTCTTATCTTTGATCAAACGAGCCAGCATTCCAGGTTATCAAGTGATGTTCTATTGAAACAGACAGTTGGGGATTACTCATTGGCAGTTCAGGCTCAAATGTTAGTACAGCCATCCAGCCACATCTTTCGGTTCTGCATCTTCTGATTTCCATATTTAGAAGAAAAAAAAAAAAACTCCTGAAAGTTAAAAGAAACAAAACTTGAATTTGCTGTGTGCTGGCAACTTTTTACATAGTAGTTACATTGTATTTACAACTATTTACATAACATTTACATTATATTAGGTATTATAAGTAATCTAGAGGTGATTTAAAAGCTAGGGGAGGCTACGACGGATAGGTCATATGCAAATACTATGCCATTTTACATAAGGGGTTTCAGCTTCTTTGACTTCAGAATCCAACTTTGGAATCCGTGGGGGTCCTGAAACCACGCCCACCGCCAAAGATGCTGCAGAGGAACAACTGTAATCAGAATTACTCCAAACCAGCCGGCCAGCCCCTTTTTTCAGGCCCCTCTGCACAGCAGGCACAAGAGACAGAAGCACGGGAAACAGAAGGCCCCAGGTCTCGGCCATCAGCCCAACAATGGCAATTTCGTTTCAGTTCACATCCTTCCAATTAAATTAACATTGTTCATCTGAAATGCGCTGGCTTTCTGGTTTTATTAATTTCACTCTGGTTTTATTTCACGCTCGCTTTATAGTTATGTAAAAACCATGTAAACATGTCTAAGGCACTTACATTTAATTTTATATTTGAACCTTTAAGTTATAGTTTAAGAAAATTCAAATAAACAAGTGAGGCTTTTTTTCCTTTAAAAAGCCACACACACACACACAAAAAAAAAGCCACACACAAAAAAAACACATGCTTATGATTTCATTTATACAAAATGTCCAGAATAAGCAAATCTATAGAGACAAAAAGTAAACTTGTAGGGTGGGAAGTGATGACTAATGGGTAAAAGGTATCTTTCTGAGCTGATGAAAATATTGTAAAATGAGACTGTAGTGACAGATGTACAACTCTGTGAATATATTGAAAGCTACTGAATTGTAAACCTTAAATGCCTGAATTGTACAGCATGTGATTTAAACCTCCATAAAGCTGTTTTTAAGAGTGGGGGAAGGAGAGTCGACCTATTACCCAGTTTTGAACAGCATTAAGCTAGAGAAGATGAAGTTGAACGGTTCTATGAAGACCTACAAGACCTTTTAGAACGAACAACCAAAAAAGATGTCCTTTTCATTATAGGGGACTGGAATGCAAAAGTAGGAAGTCAAGAAACACCTGGAGTAACAGGCAAATTTGGCCTTGGAATGCAGAATGAAGCAGGGCAAAGACTAATAGAGTTTTGCAAAGAAAATGCACTGGTCATAGCAAACACCCTTTTCCAACAACACAAGAGAAGACTCTACACATGGACATCACCAGATGGTCAACACCGAAATCAGATT
>SJYX01017801.1:249892-267582 GCA_006410675.1 Oreotragus oreotragus
AGGAAAAGGAGTACGTCAAGGCTGTATATTGTCACCCTGCTTATTTAACTTATATGCAGAATATATCATGAGAAACGCTGGACTGGAAGAAGCACAAGCTGAAATCAAGATTGCCGGGAGAAATATCAATAACCACAGATATGTAGATGATACCACCCTTATGGCAGAAAGTGAAGAGGAGCTAAAAAGCCTCTTGATGAAAGTGAAAGAGGAGAGTGGAAAAGTTGGCTTAAAGCTCAACATTCAGAAAACGAAAATCGTGGCATCCGGTCCCATCACTTCATGGGAAATAGATGGGGAAACAGTGGAAACAGTGTCAGACTTTATTTTTTGGGGCTCCAAAATCACTGCAGGTGGTGACTGCAGCCATGAAATTAAAAGACGCTTACTCCTTGGAAGAAAAGTTATGACCAACCTAGAGAGCATATTCAAAAGCAGAGACATTACTTTGCCGACTAAGGTCCATCTAGTCGAGGCTATGGTTTTTCCAGTAGTCATGTATGGATGTGAGAGTTGGACTGTGAAGAAGGCTGAGCACTGAAGAGCTGATGCTTTTGAACTGTGGTGTTGGAGAAGACTCTTGAGAGTCCCTTGGACTGCAAGGAGATCCAACTAGTCCATTATGAAGGAGATCAATCCTGGGATTTCTTTGGAAGGAATGATGCTAAAGCTGAAACTTCAGTACTTTGGCCACCTCATGCAAAGAGCTGACTCATTGGAAAAGACTCTGATGCTGGGAGGGACTTGGGGCAGGAGAAGAAGGGGACGACAGAGGATGAGATGGCTGTATGGCATCACGGACTCGATGGATGTGAGTCTGAGTGAACTCCGGGAGATGGTGATGGACAGGGAGTCCTGGCGTGCTGCGATTCATGGGGTCGCAAAGAGTCGGACACGACTAAATGACTGAACTGAACCGAACTGAAGCTAGAGAAATCACAGAGAAATGAACAAACCCACCTATCATGGCTTCCCTGCCAGGCCCACTCCACATCTCCCTCCCCCTATACTGTCCCCAAGGGCTCTGGAGCCAGAAGAGGCTAAGAGGGAACCCTAAGTCACAAGCTAAGCCCTTCCTGGGTGAGCAGGTGGCTGCCCTAGGACACCACAACTCAGGATTCCTATCTCCTGAACAGTATTAAGGCACTGTTTTGAATTATTAAATTGGGGAAAACTTAAAAATAATGAATACAACCAATGTCAGTAAGTATGCAGGGAATGTGATTCTTATATACTTCAAAGGCAGCATCAAGGGAGGACGCATGACAATAAAGATTCAGCACCTCAGCAACCCAACTGGCTGGGATTTGGGTAGAGGCAGGAGCACTCCAAAACTGAGCACAGGCAGCCCCTCTTCCTGGGGAGGCAGCTGCCATCCCCGCCCTCCACCCACACACACCCAGCACAGACTGCAGCTCGGGAGAGGGTCCCTATCCAAGCATGCTGCCTGCAGCCAGCCTCAGCAAGGGGCAACTCTGCTGCAACAAGAAGGGAGGCCTCAGTTCATCGTCTGTCCACCCAGCAAACCTCCCTCTCCTTCGGCCTATCCCTTCCAGGGACACTTCACAGAGACAGGAAGAGGAAGCCCCTGCTGGCAGCTGCTGCGTAGGAGGCGCTGGGGAAGCCAGCGGGAGTGCACGTCTACCCATAACAGGCTGATCCCTTTTGTCCCAATGCCTTCCTCTTCTAGAAGCCTGCCTGGAATTGATCACCTCCACAAAGCCTTTATTCTGTCTCCCCCAAAGGCTCATTGAGCCACAGCTTGGAGCCAGAGGAGGGGGAGGAGTAGACACAGGTTGGCTTGGCCCAGGACCCCCACCTCTGGGCCCTCAGCTCAGGAATGGCTCCCAGGGAAGGCAGAGAACTTGGATAACTCTGCTGGCAACACTCCCAAAAAGTGCTAAGTGAAGAAGTGGACCAAGTGCAGTTCTGTGTCCTCAAATTAAAACTACACAAATGCATACAGAGGCACAGGAAAGATGACTGGGGGATACCCACAAACTGCTGACAGAGATACCTCGGGCCAAGAGAGGAAGTAAGGAATGGAAGGGCTTTCACATTTCACTTCCTTTCTCTAGGAAGCTACTACCCGAATTCTTTGTAAAGATACTGCTACTGCTGCTGCTAAGTCGCTTCAGTCGTGTCCGACTCTGTGCAACCCCATAGACGGCAGCCCGCCAGGCTCCCCTGTCCCTGGGATTCTCCAGGCAAGAACACTGGAGTGGGGTGCCATTTCCTTCTCCAAGGCATCAAAGTGAAAAGTGAAAGTGAAGTCGCTCAGTCGTGTCCAACCCTCAGTGACCCCATGGACTGCAGCCTTCCAGGCTCCTCCGTCCATGGGATTTTCCAGGCAAGAGTATCAGGGTGGGGTGCCATTGATTTTTTTTTTTTAACTGAAAACATTTTCAAAAGCAGGGTAGATATCCATCAACTGGGAACTCGGTAAGCAAGTTATGGGCCCTACACACACTGGGATACATACCCAGCAACGAAAAAAGGAATAGACTGCTAGAACCCATGACATGACACTTGAGAACACCACGTGGAGGACTCCCCTGGCGGCCCACTGATTAAGAATCCTCCTGCCATAGAGAATAGACTTACGGACTTGGGGAGAGCAGAGAAGCCCCCGGTGAGATGTGTGGAGAGCGTAACAAGGAAACTTACGTTACCATATGTAAAACAGATAGCCAGCGGGAATTTGCTGTCTGGCTCAGGAAACTCAAACAGGGGCTCTGTGTCAACCTAGAGGGTTTGGATGGGGAGGAAGATGGGAGGATGTTTCAAAAAGGAGGGGATATATGTATCCCTATGGCTGATTCAGGTTGAGGTTTGACAGAAAATGGCAAAATTCTGTAAAGCAAATATCCTTCAACAAAAAATAAATTAACTTAAAAAAAAAGAATCTGCCTGCCAATGCAAGGGGTAAGGATTCAACAACCGTCTGGGAAGATCCCATATGCCTTGGGGCACCTAGGCTCCAGGGTCACAACTACTGAAGCCGCCATGCTCCACAATAAGAGAAGTCACGTGATGAGAAGCCCAGGCACCACAGCTGGAGAGAAGTCTGCACCTACTGCAACTAGAGAAAGCCCACACACAGCAAAGAAGACCCAGTGCGGCCAAAAATAAACTGAAAAAAAAAAAAAAAACGAACATCATGTTGAATAAAATAGGCAGAAATAAAAAATACCTGTTAACTAGATGAGTCCACTTATGTGAAAATCTAGAAAAAAAAGCAAAACCAGAGTGACAGGAGATACCAGGCATGGGAGCAACTACGGACTGCAGGGGAGCCCCAGGAAACTTCTGGGTGATGGAAGTGTGCCCACCCTTGACTGGGGTGGGGGCTGTATGCCCATGACATTCGCCAACACTCAGCCAGCTGCACCTGTGGGCTGGGTGAATGTTATGGTTCGCACACCTCCATAAAACTTAAGTGAGGCACGAGGAAGGGAGTCAGCACTTAATGAGGAAGCAGGTCTCCTTGGAGTGATGAAAATGTTCTGGGACTTGACGGAGGTGGTGCCACAACATTGTGAATAAACTCAGTGCCACTGTAGCTGTACTTCAAAATGGTTAATTTTACATCAAGTGAATTTCACCTCATTTTTTTTTTTAATTTTTAAGTAGACAAGGGAAACATTATTATGCCCATTTTGCAGATGGAAAAACTGGGCTCAGAGGAAGTAGTCAACTGCTAGTCCTGGGTTTATCCACCTGCACCTTAGACCTGATTTAAAGCCCAGGAGAGGTGAGAGAGTTGCTCCGGACATCCCCAGGAGGCTCTGCAATGCTGGGCCTCTACCTCCAGCGAGGGCTCTGGGCCTTTTCTCTGGGGCATTTGAAAACCGGAGCTTCCCCACAGACCCCAGAGTGAGCCAGCAGTGCAGCACCCGCAGGGACTCCTGAAGGCTGTGAACTCCATCAACAGACAGGGCTGCAGCCGTGGCAGGGATCAAGCATCAGCAAAAAAGTGGTCAAACTAAGGCTAAAGCCAGGATGGGGTGGGGATAAGCCCAATCAGAGCCAGGCTGGATGAGGTCTTCTGGGCCCTGCCAGTCAGGGCCCTAGGGCGATAAGGGGTCAGCACCAACCTCAGGGACCCAGGAGAAGGCCTCAGCAACTACAGGATGGCAGTCAGAGTAGACACATCCACCAGCCTCTTTGTGACTGGCAGGAGAGGGGTTCACGCCTTCTTGAGCTCTGCAGGAAAAGAAAAGAGGAGGAGAGGTTCCCCTCTGTGCTTTCTAATCAGAATCTTCAAAAACACCCAGTGGCCCTGTCTTCCACTCTGGGGAGGGCCCAGACAGAGGCCACTGCCTGCAGACATGCAGCGCCTAGGGCCCAGCAGTACGTAGAGGCCGGCAAAGCCCAGGGTCGTCTGAGGGCACCCACTTCTCTCCCCCCTAAATGCCCCTGCACCAGCCTCTTGGCAGTGGGGCCTGTTTCTCATGGGCGAGGGCAGGAAGCCCAGCCATGGACCCAGAGCCGTCCTAGCACCACGCCCTCCCTCTGCCTGGAATTTCCAAAAGCCCTGCTCCCTGGGAGCCCACAGGGTCAGGAGCGGCACACCCAGTTCCCAGATGCTCCCTACTGCCTGCCGCGGGCATGGAGGTAACCCCAGATGCCCCATGTCTCTCCTCCATCAGCGTGCTTCAGCTCCAGCCCAAGCAGGGGCTGAAAATCCAGTACACATGGCAGGTACAGAAAATAAAACAACTTCCAAGGTCCAGGAATTCCACTATTAGACACTGTCTCCTTAGGAGAGGTTTCCAAGGCCTCAGTTCATTTCTGAGAAAGGGGATCTGTTAACCTATAGGCATCTCAGCTAAGAGCAAAAATAGGCATGTTGATGCCGCAATGGGGGCAGTCTGGAGCCCCCAGCTCAAAAATGAGGAGTCCCAGGGAAGCTGGCAGGGTTTCCCCAGTGGCTTAAATGGTAAAGAATCCACCTGCAATGCAGGAGACCCGGGTTCAATTCCTGGGTCGGAAAGATCTCCTGAAGAAGGGAATAGCCACCCACGCCAGTATTCTCGCCTGAAGAATCCCATGGACAGAGGAGCCCGGCAAGCTTCAGTCCATGAGGTCGCAAAGAGTTGGACAGAACTGGACACGACAGCTAACACAGAGAGAGGGCTGGCAGGCCTTCATAAGAGGGCAGGGAGGTCCCCTGGAGAATGGGGAGACAGACAGCGAAAGAGATTCCTTACAGTAAAAGGAGGGGCCGCTAGGCGTCTCATGTCCTAAGAGGGAGGCCAGGGCTGCCTCTGAGCCCAGTCTGAACAGCAGATCACAGGCCAGGAATGCTGAGCCTGGGCCCCACCCCAGGTCTGTGGATCTGCTCACGTTCCCTAAACATGCCAAGATGCCACATCTCTGCATGGGTTGCTCACTCTGTTTGGGAAGCCCTTCTCATCCTTGCCAACTCTTGGCCATCCTTCAAAACTCCCCTGAAGCATCACCTTGTGCCCAGGCAAGCCTTTCCCTCCCTTCAGCTCCAACCATAGCAAACACGGCCCCTAGTAGGTACCAATGGTAGAATGTACACAGGTGCCTCTCTACTTGGCAGGGACTGAGTCTCACTCACCTTTGGTCCCCTGCACCTCACACAGAACCTGGGGCATGAAAGGCCAGGAACTGGAGCCAAGATAGCATCCCGGGGCCCTCTCACCTTGAGCCACTGTGCAAACAGCCTGGCCTCTGTGGTTTCACAGGCCTGTCGCTCTGCTGAGGTCACTGTAACCGTGGTAATAGCAGCACCGAATGTTTCCTGAGCACTTACTACGAGCCACACGTTACTGCGAGGGCACTCCATATGCTACCTCCTTTCCTCTTTGTGACATTCTTCTAAGGGAGTTACTATTATTAATCCTGTTACACAAGGGAATCAGGCACAGAGAGGTTAAGTGAGTTGCCCAATGCCACAGAGCCACTGAGGGAGGAAGCCAAAATTCAGACCCTAGTGATGTGGTCCTGGACCCAGTAATCTTAAATCACTAAGACGTATTGCGGGTATGAAGATGGTCAGTTGTCAGGACAAGCTCTGAGTGGAAGAGGAACTCGGGGGTTTTAAAGGCTAGCTCTCCCTGGGCCTTCTCTTTGCCTAGTCCCAGCAGAAGCCTTAGGAAGAACAGCAAGGCCTCTGCCCAGATCCAGCCTGCTGCTCCCAAGCTCGTCCCTGTGCTGAGTGCCAGTTACAAGAAACACAAAAGGCCCATCTGCCAGCCCCTTGGCCCAGACTGGGGAGGTACACAGCTGTCCGCTGGGAGGCAGAGCCATAATCTGGGGTTATTCTTAGCAAACCACTGGCTCCCCTCCCAGAGGCCAGCAGGCCAGGCCCAAGCTTCACACAGCCTCCTGCAAGCGTGGAGAGGTCCCACAGGGCTAAGGAGCGACTGCAGGGTGAGAGGGGAGAACAAAGCCCTCGAGCTTTCAAATCAGAGGTGCTGGCCTGCTCACCTTCCCAGGGCTTGGCCACCTGGCTGCTGACCAGCTCTGGGGAGTCCTGGCCACAGAGCAAGTCCAGTCACCAAAGTTCCACCAACAGGGCTCGCTCTGTGCCAGATCCTGGGCCACACACTTTCCACTCACATTAAACCCTCACCACACCCCATTTAAAGATGAGGGGTTGCACTTTAACGATGAGCTAGTTAAGACATTGAGTAACTTGCCCAGGTAACACAGTGAGTCAGTGTCAGCTGTATCTCCTATCTCCAGGTTGGGCCAGAGCCAAACGGTGGGGCGGGGCCCTTCCCTGTCCAAGTCCAGGGTTCGGGGGAGGGGCAGTCCACACTAGAGAGCAAAGGTCTCACCAAAGATCCAACTCAAGTCTACTCCTCTCCCCTCTGCCCCCTGGAAGAAACCCTCAGGTTTGGGCTAAGAAGGAGAGTCCCCAACAGGTTCCTCCCCTATCCTGGCCGCACAGTCTCACTTCAGGAAGCTGTGCAGACCCAGAGGAGATGAACCTCAAAGTTCAAGGAGCCCCTGCCGGCGCTTAAGGCATGCACCCAGCCCTTAGAGAATAGGGAGGTCAAAGAATTCTCAGGCTTAAACAGAGGATCCTGAGGCCCTTTGGGGTCTCCAAACCCCAAAGCAGGAGTCTAGAGATGAAGCCACACCACTCGGCACCTGCACAGCCACTATCCCAAACAAGTCAACTTTCAGCCACCGCTGCCACACAGAGTCACAGGAATAACTCAACAGTGCCTGCCTTGGACTACATCTTGGTTGTTGCTGTTTGGTCCCTAAGTTCTGTCCGACTCTTTGTGACCCCATGGACGGCAGCACGCCAGGCTTCCTTGTCCTTTACTATCTCCTGGACTTTGCTCTAACTCATGTCCATTGAGTCAGTGATGCCATTAACCATCTCATCCTCTGTCACTCCCTTCTCCCCCTGTCCTCAATCTTTCCCAGCATCGGGGTCTTTTCCAAGGAGTCAGCTCTTCGTATCAGGTGGCCAAAGTAGTGGAGTTTCAGCTTCAGTATCAGTTGATTTCCTTGAGGATTAGCTGGTTTGATCTCCTTCCTGTCCAAGAGACTCTCGAGCATCTTCTCCAGCACCACAGCTCTTGGTACCCACCTCTGATTGTGTTCTGCCTTCTGCTGCCGGTGACTCAGCAGGTTTAAGTGTCTGTGTTTCAGGTGTTCACAGCCAACTCCATGTCTGCCCAGGGATTCAAGTCACATCCATGTGGCTCCATGTCTCCCGTCAGTGACTGTCAGCTCACATCCCTGTCTATGTGCCTCTGAGCCCACCAACACATCTGTCCACTTCTGCCAGCCAAGTCTCCACGATGGCATAGATCTGTCTATACGGCATCTGCAGCCCATTCATTGTCCCCGCTTATGTGTTCACACTGTCTGCCCCTGCACGTGTCTGTGCCCTGAGTTGCTTGCCCACCTCCACTGTCTTCCTGTGTCTGCTCTCATGTCTACTGTATCCAGTTCCTCCCCAGCCCAGCCCACGCAGCTATCAACCTTGAGCATGCTGGCACACATCTCTGCCCACACCAGCATTCCCCACCTGTCCCTGGGTGACCCCATGGGCGCCACCTGTTTGGAGGCAGGTGGGTATGTGTTCACCCAAGTACTCACAGTGCCGGCCAAGGACTAAAGGGTAAGCTCAGCAACTCCCACTCCCAGAACAGTGTCCAAGGCCACAGGCGCAAGTTCACTGCCACCCCCACAAAGTGTTCCAGGACATCTTGCTAGGAATGATGGGGGAGGGAGCAGAGCCCGAGGCACAGCAGAACCTCAGAGGTGAGGTCAGAGATGCCCCAGGTACCACTAACCTCAAGCCAGTTCTGCCGGGCCTGTCCACTTCCAACACCCCAATTCCAACCCCAATGGCCAACGAGAGGAAGACTGTCCGTCTGCACTCACAGGAAACGGTGCCTGGCTCCAGCCTGCCAAGCTCATCCCCAGCCCCCAGAGACAGAGGCTCTTCAGAAAGGAAGTGAGGACTTCCTCCTGTAAGGCTGGATCTAGACCCCAAACCTCAGAAGCCCCAGGGAAGCTAGGAAGGTCCTATGGTCAGCCTGACCCCAGAAACCAAACGTAATTCCCCCGAAGTCCGGAATAGCTTCAGTCAGCAGGAAAAAAAAAAAAANTTCTGGTGGGCCAGGCTGGACTGCCTCCCCCGGTCAGGGGAGCCGGGGACAGGCCCTTCTGGGGGTTAGGATTGTGCCTGTCACTGCAGGGAGCCATGGGTGGGGACAAAGGGACCTCTCCCCTTCCGAAGTTTCTGCCGGGTTCTTCGCTTTTTGTCTCCGGGTACTGAGGGTGTCCAAGGTTTGGGAGAAGCCCACACCTGAGCGGACAGTCTGCTCTTTAAGGGCTCAACGGTTGCCTCCGGTGGTGGCGAGGTCCAGAGAGAGCAGTCGCCTAGCTCAGGTTGCACAGCACAGCGGGGATTCTTCCGGTGCCCGCAGAGGCTTGGCTTGGCTTTAAAAAGCAGAGAGCGGCGAGGGCCCGCCGATCTCCCGGGGAGCTGGAGTCTGGGCGGGGGTGTGGCGCCGAGAGCTTTTGCTTCTTTCTCCTGCCAGGGAGGCTGGATGTAGGGTTTGGGTTTCTTCCAGAAAGAGCCGAACTCATGACAAGGGAAGCGGAACTGGTTTCCCAGGCGGTCTCCCCCGCCCCAAACTTTTCCTCCTAGGCGGAGGGTGGGCTGGCGGAGGGAGGCAGCGGGGCCAAGAAAGGTGGGGCCAGCCGTTCCCTCTGCCCCGGGCAGCAGCGGCTCTGGGCTGCCAATCCGGACGCTGCTTGGTGAGTGTGTCTTTAAATCCGCGACCCCCGCCCCCTCGGCGGCTGGGGCCGGGGCTCTGGCTGGCTGGGCGACGGCGGGCGCGGTGATTGGCGGCCCCGCCGGGTCCGCCCTCGGCGTGGGGGTCGCGGGGCACCGGGAGCCGAGCGGCGCGCTCCTGCTGGGGTGCGCGGCTCTCTACTCAGGCGAGCGCGGCCTCCTGCGCTTGTGCCCTCGCGTCGTCGCGCCCGGCCTGCCAGCCTCCGGAGCCGCCTCTGCCCACGGATGGGCTGGGGAAGTTGGGAGGAGCGAGCCGGAGCCAATACCCGGCGCGACCCGCCGCTGCCTAACTCGGCGCCCGCAGTTCGCGCCTGCCGCAGGAGCGCGGATGCCCCCCGGAGCCACGGGCTGGCAGGTACCGACGCGTCAGGACCCGGGGCTGGCGAGGGAGGGCTGATGAGAGGCTCTTCTCGGCACTCCCGGCCGGGGCTGCTCCGACCACCCACTCCCCATCCCCTAGATCACAAGCCTCCCTGGGCTCTGTGGAGAGGAGAGATCCTGCCCCCTCCCGCCCACCCCGGCCCCCCAACGAAACCTGCACGGGATCGGTGCCTGGAAGAGAAGGGGAACCACACATTTTAAACAGGAGTTACTGAGTCGTTCTATCTGTCCGGCTCTGGGCTACGCACTTTCTCCAGGAGCTTTCTCTCCGACGAGGGTAGATGTGGGATGGCGACACCTCCACCCTTGCAGCTGCGGCGAAGCAAGCAGCCTCATGTTCCACACCTGAGGTCCTTGGGCTTCTCTTTAGGCACCTGAGGTCTGTGGAACTGGGAAGAGTCCAGAGGTCCCAGTGGGTGCAAGCTTTGATGTTGGACCCCATCTGGTTCTTTCCTTCTGTAGGCCTGGGTCTCCCAGGGGAGCCCTTTTTTCATCTTCAGAGGTTTTTCTTGAAGGGGCAGGCAGCCTGTCAGAAAGCAGAGTGCAGTGTCAGGGAGACTGCTGCCCTGGACTCTTAAAAAACATCCAGGACGACTGGAACATGTTATTACCTCTTAGGGCGTCAGAAATGGAAGAAAGGCTCCCCTGACTTCAGGAAGCTTCCAGCTTCTCGCTCTCTCCACCAGAGTTCCAAGCCAACAACTCCTTGGCTTCCTGCAGAGCAGCCTGGACCCAGTGACAGTGTCTCTTAAATGCCAGGCACTGGGCTCTGCCAAGGAGGATGGGAGTGGTGGAAGGAGTTGGAGGGTTCTCCACTTAGGTGGCTTAGCCCCACTGTGCGACCTCCTGGGGGGCGGTGAGGGGGGTGGGATGCAAGGCATAAGCACAGAGAAATTTCGTTACTATAGGGTTTCCATACCAGTCCTGGACTAATAGTAACAGTGGAAATACCAAGAGAATACACACGATTAATTGCTGAATGAGAGACACAGGCTGTAATCGCCAGGGAAGCTGGGATGCAATTCTCATGCAGCCATGCAAACATGTTTGAAATATTCTTGTTCTGCCTCCACACCCCTCCTTTCTGATTACCCTGCTGCTTAGGACCTCTCACCACCTCCAGGGACCGGGAGCAGCAGAAGCGTGCCCCAGCCCCACTCCCAGTTGTTGTTTTTTTTTTTTTCCTGCTGACTGAAGCTATTCCGGACTTCGGGGGAATTACGTTTGGTTTCTGGGGTCAGGCTGACCATAGGACCTTCCTAGCTTCCCTGGGGCTTCTGAGGTTTGGGGTCTAGATCCAGCCTTACAGGAGGAAGTCCTCACTTCCTTTCTGAAGAGCCTCTGTCTCTGGGGGCTGGGGATGAGCTTGGCAGGCTGGAGCCAGGCACCGTTTCCTGTGAGTGCAGATGGACAGTCTTCCTCTCGTTGGCCATTGGGGTTGGAATTGGGGTGTTGGAAGTGGACAGGCCCGGCAGAACTGGCTTGAGGTTAGTGGTACCTGGGGCATCTCTGACCTCACCTCTGAGGTTCTGCTGTGCCTTGGGCTCTGCTCCCTCCCCCATCATCCCTAGCAAGATGTCCTGGAACACTTTGTGGGGGTGGCAGTGAACTTGTGCCTGTGGCCTTGGACACTGTTCTGGGAGTGGGAGTTGCTGAGCTTACCCTTTAGCCCTTGGCCGGCACTGTGAGTACTTGGGTGAACACATACCCACCTGCCTCCAAACAGGTGGCGCCCATGGGGTCACCCAGGGACAGGTGGGGAATGCTGGTGTGGGCAGAGATGTGTGCCAGCGTGCTCAAGGTTGATAGCTGCGTGGGCTGGGCTGGGGAGGAACTGGATACAGTGGATATGAGAGCAGACACAGGAAGACAGTGGAGGTGGGCAAGCAACTCAGGGCACAGACACGTGCAGGGGCAGACAGTGTGAACACATAAGCGGGGACAACGAATGGGCTGCAGATGCCATATAGACAGATCTATGCCATCGTGGAGACTTGGCTGGCAGAAGTGGACAGATGTGTTGGTGGGCTCAGAGGAGCATAGACAGGGATATGAGCTGACAGTCACTGATGGGAGACATGGAGCCAGATGGATGTGACTTGACTCCCTGGGCAGACATGGAGTTGGCTGTGAACACCTGAAACGCAGACACTTAAACCTGCTGAGTCACCGGCAGCAGAAGGCAGAACACAATCAGAGGTGGGTACCGAGAGCTGTGGTGCTGGAGAAGACGCTCGAGAGTCTCTTGGACAGCAAGGAGATCAAACCAGCTAATCTTCAAGGAAATCAACTGATACTGAAGCTGAAACTCCACTACTTTGGCCACCTGATACGAAGAGCTGACTCCTTGGAAAAGACCCCGATGCTGGGAAAGATTGAGGACAGGGGGAGAAGGGAGTGACAGAGGATGAGATGGTTAATGGCATCATTGACTCAATGGACATGAGTTAGAGCAAACTCCAGGAGATAGTAAAGGACAAGGAAGCCTGGGGTGCTGCCATCCATGGGGTCACAAAGAGTCGGACAGAACTTAGGGACCAAACAGCAACAACCAGGATGTAGTCCAAGGCAGGCACTGTTGAGTTATTCCTGTGACTCTGTGTGGCAGTGGTGGCTGAAAGTTGACTTGTTTGGGATNTTGACTCAATGGACATGAGTTAGAGCAAACTCCAGGAGATAGTAAAGGACAAGGAAGCCTGGGGTGCTGCCATCCATGGGGTCACAAAGAGTCGGACAGAACTTAGGGACCAAACAGCAACAACCAGGATGTAGTCCAAGGCAGGCACTGTTGAGTTATTCCTGTGACTCTGTGTGGCAGTGGTGGCTGAAAGTTGACTTGTTTGGGATAGTGCAGTGCAGGTGCTGAGTGGTGTAGCTTCATCTCTAGACTCCTGCTTTGGGGTTTGGAGACCCCAAAGGGCTCAGGATCCTCTGTTTAAGCCTGAGAATTCTTTGACCTCCCTATTCTCTAAAGGCTGGGAGCATGCCTTAAGCGCCGGCAGGGGCTCCTTGAACTTTGAGGTTCATCTCCTCTGGGTCTGCACAGCTTCCTGAAGTGAGACTGTGCGGCCAGGATAGGGGAGGAACCTGTTGGGGACTCTCCTTCTTGGCCCAAACCTGAGGGTTTCTTCCAGGGGGCAGAGGGGAGAGAAGGAGTAGACTTGAGTTGGATCTTTGGTGAGACCTTTGCTCTCTAGTGTGAACTGCCCCTCCCCCGAACCCTGGACTTGGACAGGGAAGGGCCCCGCCCCACCGTTTGGCTCTGGCCCAACCTGCAGATAGGAGATACAGCTGACACTGACTCACTGTGTTACCTGAGCAAGTTACTCAATGTCTTAACTAGCTCATCTTTAAAGTGCAACCCCTCATCTTTAAATGGGGCCGGTAACCCCTCACCCTTGGGGTATGGTGAGGGTTTAATGTGAGTGGGAAGTGTGTGGCCCAGGATCTGGCACAGAGCGAGCCCTGTTGGTGGAACTTTGGTGACTGGACTTGCTCTGTGGCCAGGACTCCCCAGAGCCGGTCAGCAGCCAGGTGGCCAAGCTCTGGGAAGGTGAGCAGGCCAGCACCTCTGATTTGAAAGCTCAAGGGCTTTGTTCTCCCCTCTCACCCCACAGTCGCTCCTTAGCCCTGTGGGACCTCTCCACGCTTGCAGGAGGCTGTGTGAAGCTTGGGCCTGGCCTGCTGGCCTCTGGGAGGGGAGCCAGTGGTTTGCTAAGAATAACCCCAGATTATGGCTCTGCCTCCCAGCGGACAGCTGTGTACCTCCCCAGTCTGGGCCAAGGGGCTGGCAGATGGGCCTTTTGTGTTTCTTGTAACTGGCACTCAGCACAGGGACGAGCTTGGGAGCAGCAGGCTGGATCTGGGCAGAGGCCTTGCTGTTCTTCCTAAGGCTTCTGCTGGGACTAGGCAAAGAGAAGGCCCAGGGAGAGCTAGCCTTTAAAACCCCCGAGTTCCTCTTCCACTCAGAGCTTGTCCTGACAACTGACCATCTTCATACCCGCAATACGTCTTAGTGATTTAAGATTACTGGGTCCAGGACCACATCACTAGGGTCTGAATTTTGGCTTCCTCCCTCAGTGGCTCTGTGGCATTGGGCAACTCACTTAACCTCTCTGTGCCTGATTCCCTTGTGTAACAGGATTAATAATAGTAACTCCCTTAGAAGAATGTCACAAAGAGGAAAGGAGGTAGCATATGGAGTGCCCTCGCAGTAACGTGTGGCTCGTAGTAAGTGCTCAGGAAACATTCGGTGCTGCTATTACCACGGTTACAGTGACCTCAGCAGAGCGACAGGCCTGTGAAACCACAGAGGCCAGGCTGTTTGCACAGTGGCTCAAGGTGAGAGGGCCCCGGGATGCTATCTTGGCTCCAGTTCCTGGCCTTTCATGCCCCAGGTTCTGTGTGAGGTGCAGGGGACCAAAGGTGAGTGAGACTCAGTCCCTGCCAAGTAGAGAGGCACCTGTGTACATTCTACCATTGGTACCTACTGGGGGCCGTGTTTGCTATGGTTGGAGCTGAAGGGAGGGAAAGGCTTGCCTGGGCACAAGGTGATGCTTCAGGGGAGTTTTGAAGGATGGCCAAGAGTTGGCAAGGATGAGAAGGGCTTCCCAAACAGAGTGAGCAACCCATGCAGAGATGTGGCATCTTGGCATGTTTAGGGAACGTGAGCAGATCCACAGACCTGGGGTGGGGCCCAGGCTCAGCATTCCTGGCCTGTGATCTGCTGTTCAGACTGGGCTCAGAGGCAGCCCTGGCCTCCCTCTTAGGACATGAGACGCCTAGCGGCCCCTCCTTTTACTGTAAGGAATCTCTTTCGCTGTCTGTCTCCCCATTCTCCAGGGGACCTCCCTGCCCTCTTATGAAGGCCTGCCAGCCCTCTCTCTGTGTTAGCTGTCGTGTCCAGTTCTGTCCAACTCTTTGCGACCTCATGGACTGAAGCTTGCCGGGCTCCTCTGTCCATGGGATTCTTCAGGCGAGAATACTGGCGTGGGTGGCTATTCCCTTCTTCAGGAGATCTTTCCGACCCAGGAATTGAACCCGGGTCTCCTGCATTGCAGGTGGATTCTTTACCATTTAAGCCACTGGGGAAACCCTGCCAGCTTCCCTGGGACTCCTCATTTTTGAGCTGGGGGCTCCAGACTGCCCCCATTGCGGCATCAACATGCCTATTTTTGCTCTTAGCTGAGATGCCTATAGGTTAACAGATCCCCTTTCTCAGAAATGAACTGAGGCCTTGGAAACCTCTCCTAAGGAGACAGTGTCTAATAGTGGAATTCCTGGACCTTGGAAGTTGTTTTATTTTCTGTACCTGCCATGTGTACTGGATTTTCAGCCCCTGCTTGGGCTGGAGCTGAAGCACGCTGATGGAGGAGAGACATGGGGCATCTGGGGTTACCTCCATGCCCGCGGCAGGCAGTAGGGAGCATCTGGGAACTGGGTGTGCCGCTCCTGACCCTGTGGGCTCCCAGGGAGCAGGGCTTTTGGAAATTCCAGGCAGAGGGAGGGCGTGGTGCTAGGACGGCTCTGGGTCCATGGCTGGGCTTCCTGCCCTCGCCCATGAGAAACAGGCCCCACTGCCAAGAGGCTGGTGCAGGGGCATTTAGGGGGGAGAGAAGTGGGTGCCCTCAGACGACCCTGGGCTTTGCCGGCCTCTACGTACTGCTGGGCCCTAGGCGCTGCATGTCTGCAGGCAGTGGCCTCTGTCTGGGCCCTCCCCAGAGTGGAAGACAGGGCCACTGGGTGTTTTTGAAGATTCTGATTAGAAAGCACAGAGGGGAACCTCTCCTCCTCTTTTCTTTTCCTGCAGAGCTCAAGAAGGCGTGAACCCCTCTCCTGCCAGTCACAAAGAGGCTGGTGGATGTGTCTACTCTGACTGCCGTCTTGTAGTTGCTGAGGCCTTCTCCTGGGTCCCTGAGGTTGGTGCTGACCCCTTATCGCCCTAGGGCCCTGACTGGCAGGGCCCAGAAGACCTCATCCAGCCTGGCTCTGATTGGGCTTATCCCCACCCCATCCTGGCTTTAGCCTTAGTTTGACCACTTTTTTGCTGATGCTTGATCCCTGCCACGGCTGCAGCCCTGTCTGTTGATGGAGTTCACAGCCTTCAGGAGTCCCTGTGGGTGCTGCACTGCTGGCTCACTCTGGGGTCTGTGGGGAAGCTCCGGTTTTCAAATGCCCCAGAGAAAAGGCCCAGAGCCCTCGCTGGAGGTAGAGGCCCAGCATTGCAGAGCCTCCTGGGGATGTCCGGAGCAACTCTCTCGCCTCTCCTGGGCTTTAAATNGGGTGCTGCACTGCTGGCTCACTCTGGGGTCTGTGGGGAAGCTCCGGTTTTCAAATGCCCCAGAGAAAAGGCCCAGAGCCCTCGCTGGAGGTAGAGGCCCAGCATTGCAGAGCCTCCTGGGGATGTCCGGAGCAACTCTCTCACCTCTCCTGGGCTTTAAATCAGGTCTAAGGTGCAGGTGGATAAACCCAGGACTAGCAGTTGACTACTTCCTCTGAGCCCAGTTTTTCCATCTGCAAAATGGGCATAATAATGTTTCCCTTGTCTACTTAAAAATTTAAAAAAAAAATGAGGTGAAATTCACTTGATGTAAAATTAACCATTTTGAAGTACAGCTACAGTGGCACTGAGTTTATTCACAATGTTGTGGCACCACCTCCGTCAAGTTCCAGAACATTTTCATCACTCCAAGGAGACCTGCTTCCTCATTAAGTGCTGACTCCCTTCCTCGTGCCTCACTTAAGTTTTATGGAGGTGTGCGAACCATAACATTCACCCAGCCCACAGGTGCAGCTGGCTGAGTGTTGGCGAATGTCATGGGCATACAGCCCCCACCCCAGTCAAGGGTGGGCACACTTCCATCACCCAGAAGTTTCCTGGGGCTCCCCTGCAGTCCGTAGTTGCTCCCATGCCTGGTATCTCCTGTCACTCTGGTTTTGCTTTTTTTTCTAGATTTTCACATAAGTGGACTCATCTAGTTAACAGGTATTTTTTATTTCTGCCTATTTTATTCAACATGATGTTCGTTTTTTTTTTTTTTTTCAGTTTATTTTTGGCCGCACTGGGTCTTCTTTGCTGTGTGTGGGCTTTCTCTAGTTGCAGTAGGTGCAGACTTCTCTCCAGCTGTGGTGCCTGGGCTTCTCATCACGTGACTTCTCTTATTGTGGAGCATGGCGGCTTCAGTAGTTGTGACCCTGGAGCCTAGGTGCCCCAAGGCATATGGGATCTTCCCAGACGGTTGTTGAATCCTTACCCCTTGCATTGGCAGGCAGATTCTTTTTTTTTAAGTTAATTTATTTTTTGTTGAAGGATATTTGCTTTACAGAATTTTGCCATTTTCTGTCAAACCTCAACCTGAATCAGCCATAGGGATACATATATCCCCTCCTTTTTGAAACATCCTCCCATCTTCCTCCCCATCCAAACCCTCTAGGTTGACACAGAGCCCCTGTTTGAGTTTCCTGAGCCAGACAGCAAATTCCCGCTGGCTATCTGTTTTACATATGGTAACGTAAGTTTCCTTGTTACACATCTCACTGGGGGCTCCTCTGCTCTCCCCAAGTCCGTAAGTCTATTCTCTATGGCAGGAGGATTCTTAATCAGTGGGCCGCCAGGGGAGTCCTCCACGTGGTGTTCTCAAGTGTCATGTCATGGGTTCTAGCAGTCTATTCCTTTTTTCGTTGCTGGGTATGTATCCCAGTGTGTGTAGGGCCCATAACTTGCTTACCGAGTTCCCAGTTGATGGATATCTACCCTGCTTTTGAAAATGTTTTCAGTTAAAAAAAAAAAATCAATGGCACCCCACCCTGATACTCTTGCCTGGAAAATCCCATGGACGGAGGAGCCTGGAAGGCTGCAGTCCATGGGGTCACTGAGGGTTGGACACGACTGAGCGACTTCACTTTCACTTTTCACTTTGATGCATTGGAGAAGGAAATGGCACCCCACTCCAGTGTTCTTGCCTGGAGAATCCCAGGGACAGGGGAGCCTGGCGGGCTGCCGTCT
>SJYX01017801.1:269881-285052 GCA_006410675.1 Oreotragus oreotragus
CGCGCGCACACACACACACACACACACACACACACACACACACACACAGCTGTGAATCTGTCTCTTATACACATCTGGTTGGGCGGGAGGGGGCAGGATCTCTCCTCTCCACAGAGCCCAGGGAGGCTTGTGATCTAGGGGATGGGGAGTGGGTGGTCGGAGCAGCCCCGGCCGGGAGTGCCGAGAAGAGCCTCTCATCAGCCCTCCCTCGCCAGCCCCGGGTCCTGACGCGTCGGTACCTGCCAGCCCGTGGCTCCGGGGGGCATCCGCGCTCCTGCGGCAGGCGCGAACTGCGGGCGCCGAGTTAGGCAGCGGCGGGTCGCGCCGGGTATTGGCTCCGGCTCGCTCCTCCCAACTTCCCCAGCCCATCCGTGGGCAGAGGCGGCTCCGGAGGCTGGCAGGCCGGGCGCGACGACGCGAGGGCACAAGCGCAGGAGGCCGCGCTCGCCTGAGTAGAGAGCCGCGCACCCCAGCAGGAGCGCGCCGCTCGGCTCCCGGTGCCCCGCGACCCCCACGCCGAGGGCGGACCCGGCGGGGCCGCCAATCACCGCGCCCGCCGTCGCCCAGCCAGCCAGAGCCCCGGCCCCAGCCGCCGAGGGGGCGGGGGTCGCGGATTTAAAGACACACTCACCAAGCAGCGTCCGGATTGGCAGCCCAGAGCCGCTGCTGCCCGGGGCAGAGGGAACGGCTGGCCCCACCTTTCTTGGCCCCGCTGCCTCCCTCCGCCAGCCCACCCTCCGCCTAGGAGGAAAAGTTTGGGGCGGGGGAGACCGCCTGGGAAACCAGTTCCGCTTCCCTTGTCATGAGTTCGGCTCTTTCTGGAAGAAACCCAAACCCTACATCCAGCCTCCCTGGCAGGAGAAAGAAGCAAAAGCTCTCGGCGCCACACCCCCGCCCAGACTCCAGCTCCCCGGGAGATCGGCGGGCCCTCGCCGCTCTCTGCTTTTTAAAGCCAAGCCAAGCCTCTGCGGGCACCGGAAGAATCCCCGCTGTGCTGTGCAACCTGAGCTAGGCGACTGCTCTCTCTGGACCTCGCCACCACCGGAGGCAACCGTTGAGCCCTTAAAGAGCAGACTGTCCGCTCAGGTGTGGGCTTCTCCCAAACCTTGGACACCCTCAGTACCCGGAGACAAAAAGCGAAGAACCCGGCAGAAACTTCGGAAGGGGAGAGGTCCCTTTGTCCCCACCCATGGCTCCCTGCAGTGACAGGCACAATCCTAACCCCCAGAAGGGCCTGTCCCCGGCTCCCCTGACCGGGGGAGGCAGTCCAGCCTGGCCCACCAGAACGCCCCAGCAGTCCCTGCCAGCCCTCCGCGGGTGCGCGCCTCCAAGTGAACGCTGGTGCGTTCACTCTCACCACTGTTTTTCTGGGGGAGACGAAATTGATGTGGTTAGTGAGTCACTTGCCCCTTCTCTCTGCCCTGCACTGGGGACCTGCGTCTTCCTCACCTGTCACTCCCTGCCTCGCCCACAATCAGGGATGGAGCGGGAGTCAGTGAAGTCCAGGTGTGCCCAGGGATGAAGGTAGTGCAGGCCTGCCCTCTCTCCAAAGTCAGGCCAGAAGGCACTGGGCTATGAGAGGGGCATGCAGCCCCTGCAGCCCCTATGAGCCCTAAGAACAAAGAAAGACAAGAGGAAGGGCTGTTATTTATGGTGCTCTCACCAGGCCTGCAGCACCTAGGTCTCAAGTACTTCACTGGGTGATTCTATGAGATGACTCCTTTTATTACCCCTCTTTTAATGTGTGGGCTTCCTCCTGTACCATCCACGGTGTGTGACGAGGAAAGGAGCAGAGGAAACCCAGGAGTGGCCTTGGGAAGCAGATCTACCTTCAGAGACCAGTAGAGCAAGGCTCAGGCTGATGCCTGTATGGTCTGTGACGTAATCTGCCTTCAAGTCCCTCAGCCAGAGGACAGCCTGTCCTCCTTCAAAGTGTCGATAAGTCAGGGAGCTGGGGCCTGTGATGCCCTGGAGTGGTGATGCACACTGTGGCTCCATCCTTAGGCTCTGCTCCCTTCCTAACTCCTCTGCACAACCTCACAAGCCCCGCTCCCTGCCCCTGCAGATTCCCCATCCGATGCCCTGCCATACTGAGGGCGCTGGTGCTGTTGTTCAGCTGCTAAGTCATGTCCAACTCTTTGCGACCCCATGGACTGCAGCACGCCAGGCTTCCCTGTCCTTCACTGTCTCCAGGAGTTTGCTCAAACTCATGTCCATTGAGTCGGTGATGCCATCCAACCATCTCATCCTGTGTTGCCCAGTTCTCCTGCCTTCAGTCTTCCCAGCATCAAAGTCTTTTCCAGACTTTGCCTCAGGTGGCGGGCACTGAGCTCCAGGACAATGTGCCCTTGCGGCAAGGTCCATGGTAGGGGAGCGCATGTGTACTAAGGCTGAGCTTAAGCGCACACCTATACACAGACGCACATGCACACACATCCCTCCTCCGCCCTCAGGTGCTGGGGTCCGTGGCTGGCTGCCTCTCTAGGCTGGGCTCCTGGAGGGTAGAAGCCCATGTCTGAACTGTCTTTTGGTCCCTAGCACAGTGCCTGGCACACTGGCCATTCATTCCTTTGTGTTCACCATGCACACAGTAGGTGTTCTTGATGAATCAAACAAAAAGCCCAGGACAGAGATGTCCCCAGAAAAGCCAGAATCACAGCCCTTCTGGCTCCTATGGACAGCCTCTGGGCTCAGCTGATAGACCCCAGAAGTAAAGAGATGAGGGTTTCAAGGTTATCTCAGAGACAAGTACAGATGGTGTCCAGTCTGCAGTGTCCAGCCTCACCAAGCCACCCTCAGCCTCCAAGGTTCTGCCAAGTCCCTGCTCAGAGCAGCATCCTAGGGGTTTCCCCCCAAACACAAGAGAGCCTGAAGGCTTTCTTCCTTCCCCACCCCCTACCCCTGGCACCTGGGAGGGGGACGGGGACTGAATGTTGAAGAAGAGAAAAAGGAAAGGACACAGCAACCCTGGGTATACGCAGAAGAAGCCACTCTGCCTTTGTTCTCCAACCCCAGGCAGAAGGGAAGAATCAATTGAGCCAACACTCTCAGTGCAGACTGCCACAGAAGCCCCTGGAGTGGTCTGGACACTCAGAGCAGAAGCCCAAAAGTTCCCTGATAAAGGATCAATGGTCCCAGAACAGGATCTCAGAAACCAGATGGCTCAAGACCCACCCTTCCTCACCCGGCACCCCCACCAGCTCTGCCACCACCCATCCCCAGATGCACAAACACCCAGAACACCCCCTTATCATCTGAAGTGGGGGCCCCGCAACAACTGTGTGCTTGCGTGTAAACACATGTATCCACACATACGTACTTGTGTTGCTCGTGTATGTTTGCAGAGATGTGGATGAGAATGTGCAGGGTCGTGTGGGTATGTCTAGTGGGCATGAGTGTGGATGTCCAAGTGAGCATGCATGTGTATGTGGGCAAATGTAGCACACACACAGACTCGCCCACCACCATCCGAAACCAGGCAAGCTGCAAAGGATAGTAAACCACCCCATTACTCACGCTTCCAAGAGAATCACCAGTGGCCATCCACAGCCCCTCTGCCCAGGCAAGCAAGTCCCAAATTCAGTCCCTGTGAAGAACCATAAGCTGTGCAAACATCCAGTTCCCTTGCGGGAACACTCAAGCCAAGAATTATTTCCTGACAGGCAGAAACAATTCTCTGGAAAGCAGAGGAGCTGGGTTCAGATCAACAGAGATGAGACTTGACAACAGATGAGAAACAGGCCCTACTGCTCTTTCTGCTCCTCACTGCATGCCAAGCCCGCCACAGGCTGGGGGACACTGGGCCCAGGGAATGGACAAAGTCAGGGAGGGTGCTGTTCTGGCTCTGCTCCCCCTTATTGCCAAGACTGGGACCCACATGGGCCCTCCAGGACAGGTGTCTTGGAACCTGCATTCTCCCCTGAGAGCCAGGTGGTCTCTGAGCCCCAACACAGAACCCTTCCCCTTTGCCCTGGCTGCCCCTCCAGGCCCACTGTCCCACCACCAGCATCCAGTAGCCCTCCGTTGTTCAGGCCCTTCCCTCTGCCGTGCAGGGCTGAGAGACCCAGGCTCTGAGGAGGGCTGACTTGCCCTGGACCTAACCTTGGCAGTTTTACCACTATGAAAGCCCTACCCTAAAAGTCACCACATTTCTCCGAGTCTTCTTTTCCTTGTTTGTAAAATGGTATGAAGAGCTGTTCATGCCTCCAGAAAATGTCTGGAAGATTAAAGGAGTGCCTGGCTCTCAGCCGGTGCTCGCACTCAGCCGGAGCTCACTGACTGAAGCTATCGTTATCATTATTGTTATTGCCACCTGAACTCACACTCTGACCCAGTTCCAAACCTGCCAGGGCTAAGAGGTTCTTCGAGGCTGAGTTCAGGTTCTTCCTCCTCCAGGCAGCCTTCCTTGTTCCCAAGATCTTGGTTTGCTCTGGGCTCCTTCCCCTTCACCTCTATGCAAGAAGCTGGGACCTGAGCACTCCTGCTTGGCACAGGATACGTGGCCAATAATTGACACTATATTAATAATTATCAGCAGGATTATTAATTTCATTGGTTGCCTTTCCTTTGGGTCTAGGTCCAAGGATAGCATCTCCTACCTCCCAAATTCACACACTAGGTTCAAACTTTCTTGACAGAGATTCAGTGTAAGAAATACATTTTAGGGTATAAATCCAGAAAAATCAAAACTCTAATTTGAAAAGATACATACACCCCAACTTGCACAGCAGCACTGATTACAATAGCCAAGACGTGGAACCAACTCAAGTGCCCATCAACAAACATTTAGGGACGTCCCTCGTGGTCCAGTGATTAAGAATCCGCCTGCCAATATGAGGACACGGGTTCAGTCTCTGGTACAGGAAGATCCCACAAGTTGTGGTGCAGCTAAGCCCTTGCACCACGAGTAGAGAAGTCCCAGCTCACTACAGCAATGAAGACCCGTACGTGCGTGCCCAGTCCCTCGTGTCTGATTTTTTGCAACCCCGTAGACTGTAACCCACGAGGCTCCTCTGTCCATGGACGTTTTCAGGCAAGAATCCTGGAGTGGGTTGCCATTTCCTCCTCTGGAGGAATCCCTCTTCCCGACCCAGGGATGGCACCGGAGTCTCCTGCATCTCTTGCTTGGGCAGGAAGATTCTTTACCATCGAGCCACCTAGGAAGCTTGACAAAGACCTAGCATAGTTATAAAATAAATTCAAATTTTTTTAAAAAAAACAGGCATTTGGCTTAAGAAGATGTAGACATATACAATGGAATATTACGCAGCCATAAAACAGAATGAGCAGTTGCCACTTGCAGCAATGTGGACGGAATGTTATACTTAGGGAAGTCAGGAAAAGACAAATACTGTATAACACCACTTATACACGGGATCTGAAATGTGATGCAAAGGAACCGACATACAAGACCGAAACAGATTCCCGGACGCTGAAAACAAACCTCTGGTGACCAAAGTGGGAGGGAGGGAGAGACAGATTAAGAGTATGGACTTAACCAATCCAAACTCCTATACGTAAAAGAGATGCGCAGCAAGATCTACTGTATGCAGCATCTTGTGACCTACAGTGGAATAGAATCTAAAATATAGATATACATAGCTGAATCACTCTGCTGTATTAACACAAGATTATCATGGCCTATAACCAACACAATATTGTAAATCAATTATACATGTATATGCACATACAAATACATATACACATATCTATGTACTGCTGCTGCTGCTGCTAAGTCGCTTCAGTCGTGTCCGACTCTGTGCCACCCCATAGACGGCAGCCCACCAGGCTCCCCTGTCCCTGGGATTCTCCAGGCAAGAACACTGGAGTGGGTTGCCATTTCCTTCTCCAATGCATGAAAGTAAAAAGTGAAAGGGAAGTCGCTCAGTCGTGTCTGACCCTCAGCGACTCCATGGACCGCAACCTTCCAGGCTCCTCCATCCATGGGATTTCCCAGGCAAGAGTACTGGAGTGGGGTGCCATTGCCTTCTCCGATCTATGTACTATATATATATACATATTTTAGTTTGGGACCACCAGCTACACAGAGACATAAATATATAAAAAAATGATTAGCTTTACTACATGTGATGCACACTGACACTTTCTAATGTATCTTACCCTGTTTCTTTTTGTTTTTACTGAGTACAGTGCACAAAACTGATTTTATCTGTGACCTGCAGTTCAAAAATGCTTCAAAGAAGCATTCTTTGTCCCGAGGGCAAGAGAATCTGGAGTAGCCCAGCACCCCTCAGAGCCTGACTACAGAGTGCCCAGGACAAGTGGAAGGAGGGTGATTCTATCTCCAGAACATTCCTCAAGTAGTACAAGGAGAGTGCTCCATCAGCAGAAAAAGAGAGAAACGAGAGAAGGAATCCTGGTTCATCCACTCAACAGATATCCCATTCATTCACTGTCAGTCAGCGAACATTTACAGAGCCCCTTCTATATTCCAAAACCTTGGCCTTGAGCAGTGAATGGGGCAGACAAGGTCCTGCCTTCATGAGGCTGACATTTTAGTAGAGTGGGGACAGGGGATACAATAAAGAAGCAAATATTAACAACAACAGAAACAAGATCATTCCTAAGTGACTTAGCTAGGAAGAAAATAATACTATAGAACAGTCAAGAAAAGTGTGCTGGTGGGGCCGTGTCTCCAACCCTCAGGTAACCCATGATGCATCCCTCACTCACCTGAGCTGGTGATTGGTTGAGGGACCTAAACGGGATGATGACTTCAAAGTACTTGGCACTGCCCTGGCACAGGGCAGCTTTTATGCTCATCATTATTAGATGGATAACCGTGGTTGAAGGCAGGCTGTGATAATGTTCCACAAAGTGTAAGGTTGCACTGGGGTTCAGAGGAGGATGAGGGCACAGCGCAAGCCCAGGACCCACGCATGTGTTGACCTGTCCCTCTGCACAGCTCAGCTGGCTGGTCTCTTCCCGTTTCCCAAGCCACGGCTCCCTACTTCCACCTCCCCACACAGTTCAGCCCAGCCCAGCTGGAGCTGTAACCTCTAAAAGCTGGGGCACTGAAAGAGTTAACGTCTTTCCTTCCCAAGCCACACAGGGACAGATACCTAGCAGCCTTCACCACCCTACCCTACACCTCTGTAGACTCTTGCTGATCAGATCACACCTGCCCGGGGAACATGGGTGCTGACTCCCAGCAAGACAGCACAGGAGTAGAGGTCTGGAGCCCAGCCCCAGGAAATGCTGAAGGCTCTGGGTCTGCTCAGTGGCAGCCGAGAAGGCTCAGTGGCAGAACACTGTCTTCTGGCCCCCGCAGGGCTATCAGGGAGAGAGTGAGGATTTGCCTCAGGTGAGCTGCTCAAGCATCTGAGCTCCAAGCAGCAATGTTGAGTACCTACTATGTGTCTGAACCTGGGCTCAGGGAGAAGACCTCACTTTGCCAGAGGTGCTCACAGTTCTGCAGGGCAGGCAGACCAGTAAACTGATAATTCAAAATGATGTGTTTCCTGCAGGGTGGAGTGGGAACTGGGGTACTGGGGGATCAGGTTAGTTCAGAGTGGAAGTGGATGTCCTACCAGCTCAGCGATGTAAAGAGATCTGTTTCGACTCTGGCATCAGCAGACTTGAGTCTGAATTCCAGTTCTGCCACTTCTGAGCCATATGAACTCAGGCAAGTTTCTGAGCTTTTCTGAGCCTCTGTTTCCATATCTAGAAAATGAGGATTGGGACTTCCCTGGCAGTCCAGTGGTTGAGACTCCGCACATCCACCACAGGAGACTTGGGTTAGATCCCTCGGTTAGGAAGCTCCCCTAGAGAAGGAAATGGCAACCCACTCCAGCATTCTAGCCTGGGAAAGCCCATGGACAGAGGCGTCTGTCCGTGGGGTCGCAAAGGGTCATGACTTAGTGACTAAGCAACAGGGAACTAAGATGCTGCATGTTGCATGGTGAGGCCAAAAAAAAAATCTTGCAAAATGAGGATCGTCACACACATTTTGATAAGATTTTGAGATTAGGTTGGAGAAGGAAATGGCAACCCACTCCAGTACTCTTGGGTGGAAAATCCCACACCAAGTTCCTCTGGTCGATTATAGTCCATGGGGTCACAAAGAGTCAGACACGACTTAGCAACTTCACTTAAGATTAGGTGAACAAATTCAAAGCCCTTACTAGCTGTCCAAGAAGAATCTGCTCAGTAACATAACAGTAGTTATGGCTGCTAGCATCATCAGAAGATCCCCTCCAAGGACCTCCCTGATGGTCCAGTGGTTAAGACTCCGAGCTCCCAAGGCAGGGGGCCCAGGTTTGATCCCTGGCCAGGCAACTAGATCACATATGCCGCAACTGAAAGCTAGCGTAGCCAAGTAAATAAAAAATAAATATTAAAAAAGAGAGGGAGAAAAGAAGATCCCCTCCGAGGTGTCTCCCTCTGCCTTCACCTCCTCCCTTCTCCCCCTCCCCTACCTGCATAGTGCCTCCCAAACGCAGAGAATCCCCTCCCCCACTGCCATCAGTAAGAAGTGCCAGTGGCCTTCCGCTGAGTCTCACTGCAGAATCCCAGGCCTTGGACACTGAAACTAACGAGGCGGGGTGGGATGGGGGGCCGCGAGGGGGTCTGCCAAACCTTGCAGCAGGAAGACCATCCATCCCTGAATAAACAGGCTGTCACCCCTTCCCTCCCACTCTCCCTCTCCCTTAAATAACCCAGATCTGTTGCCCAGTTGTATCCAAGCAACACCGCTCAGGCTCCCAAGGATGTCTCACTCTGACAGAGCCATTTATGAAGATGCTGCAGGGGAGGGGGGGGCGGGGCAGGGGTCAAGGGAGCCACAGCGGCCTGACAGCATCTTCCCAAGGCCTTCGTGTGGCAACGAGACCCTGGTCCCCAGGAACAGAGCTACTGGGCTGACCCCTCACCAGATCGGTGGGCAGGGAGGTGTCTTGCTTACCAGAAACATTCCAGAAGAGGCCAAGACCTCCCAGACTCACAGGGAAGATCCCAGACTCCCTAAAGCTCGGGACACATGGGAACCAGTGAAGTGCCTTGGCAAGATAATTGGCCCAGGCCCAGCCTTCTGAGGTCTAGTCTTGGTGCCAACATTCACAGGCTGTGTTTTTCCAACCAGGTCACCCACCCTCTCTGAGCCGCAAAGAAATCTTCATGGCAAAAGAGGATAGGGAAGGGATGCGCTCACACTTTTTGATAGCATCTGTCCACAGGGCGCACGCACAGACTCTTCGCCCCAGCAATTCCACTTCTAGGAATTTAGCCTAGAGATGTGCCCACACAACTGACAGATTAACAACCGCAGAGAGTTATTCCTCATTTGAGATGGTGCAAGATTGGAAACAAGCGGTGAGTCTGCGGACAGAGAGATGATAGGCTAGATAAACTCTGGAACATCCAGGAAACTGGAAATGCCATACAGATATTTGAAAACACGAGGCAGATGTATGCGGGCTGACAGAAAATGATCTCTAGAGCTGGGAGCGAAGTTCAGGAGTGGACACTGACAGAGACAGAGGGGGCGATGTGGTCTGGACAGTGGTGCCGGAGCCAGCCCTGGCATCCATCTCTAGGGAAATAGATAAGTCACACGGACTCCGGCCACAGAATCCCATCCAACAGAAACACCCAACAATCTAGGTGCACACACAAAAACGTGCAACGAGCTTGAAAACAGTATCCTGTGATAAAATAATAGAGCTGGATTAGCCATACAATACCCACTGATGTAAAGTAACCACGGTCATACACAGAAAAATCACCATAGTTTTTTTTTTTTTTTTTATGAGAACATGTGCATTATCAGAAAACATCTATCAGACATGCTACCACAGGTGCTTATGAGAAAAAGGAATGTGATGAAGGGGAAATAAAACAAAGAGGACAATGTAAGAGAAAGGCCTTGCATGTACTGATGATGGTATTTTAAGGAAATTTATTTACTCAACTCTGCAGCTGAGGTAAGAAGGAAGGAGAGACGGGGGAGGGAGGAGAGAAAATTGAAGGACAGAGTCTCTCATATTCTAGCACCTAAGGAGCTGCAAAGATATTGTCCCTCAAGGTCCACTGGGATTGGTTCCAGGACCCACTGGGTATCAAAATCTGCATATGCTCAGGTCCCTTATATAGTAACAGCCGTATCAGCTGTACATACAGTAGTATCAGCTCATGTGGATACAGAGGGTTGCCTATATATACATACACACATAAACTACAGTTGACCATTGAAACAGGGGTCTGCACTGCAGGGTACCACTTATATGTAGATTTTTTTTCCCATGAATACATACTACAAGATTCATGGTTGGTTGAATCTGGCTGGAGATGGAGAACAGGGGATACCGCTAGGGGCCAGCTATAAATTAAATAACACTACGATTTTTGACTGCAAGGAGGTGGGCAGTCCTAACCTCTGCAATGTTCAAGAGTCAACTGGACATTAAATGTCTCTGAAGGACAGATAAGAAATTGGTGATTTTAGTCACCTCCAGGGATCTGGGGCTTCCCAGATAGCTCAGTTGGTAAAGAGTCAGCCTGCAGTGCAGGAGACCCCAGTTCAATTTCTGGGTCAGGAAGATCTGCTGGAGAAGGGATAGGCTACCCACTCCAGTTTTGCAGGGCTTCATTTGTGGCTCAGCTGGTAAAGAATTTGCCTGCGATGAAGGACAGATAAGAAATTGGTGATTTTAGTCACCTCCAGGGATCTGGGGCTTCCCAGATAGCTCAGTTGGTAAAGAATCAGCCTGCAGTGCAGGAGACCCCAGTTCAATTTCTGGGTCAGGAAGATCTGCTGGAGAAGGGATAGGCTACCCACTCCAGTTTTGCAGGGCTTCATTTGTGGCTCAGCTGGTAAAGAATTTGCCTGCGATGCAGGAGACCTGGGTTCAATCCCTGGGTTGGGAAGATCCCCTGAAGAAGGGAAAGGCTACCCACTCCAGTATTTTGGCCTGGAGAATATCATGGATTGTGTAGTCCGTGGGTTGCAAAGAGTCGGACGCAACTGAGCGACTTTCACTTTCTTTCCAGGGAACTGGGTGGCTGGAGGGAAACATTTCACTGCATACCTTCTTGTGCATTTGAATTTTGTTCCGCATGGATGTGTTATCCTACTTTTAAATAATGACAACAATTCTCAGCTGATAGGTTTGTATGCATGAGGTTAATCTCTGGAAGGCTACCAAAGATGCTGGGAAGAGGGCTCAGCCCTCACAGGATATTTGAGGCCTGGGGAAGGGAAGCAGGAGGCTTGGGGAGGAGAATCAGACCTGCCCTCCACTCACTATCCTTTTGTACAGTTGTTTTGTTTTTGTTTTTTTAACCTTGGGCATCTATGATAAAGTCTAACAATTGTCATTTTCATAAACTTTTTTTGTATGCACCACGCAGCTAGTGGGATCTTAGTTCTAAGACCAGGGATCAAACCTGGGACCTTGGCAGTGAGTGTGCAGAATTCTAACCACTAGATCACCAGGGAATTTCCTCATAAATGTCATTTAAATTTTTCATTTTGAACACTATATATGCACAAAAGTAGAAAACAGCATAATCAACTCTACATACCCACTATCACATATGACAGTTCTCAAGATTTTGCCACACTTGCTTCATTTACCATTAACTTTTTTTTTCTCTCTTTTGGTTTTCTTTCTGGGGTATTTTAAAGCAACCCTCAGATATCACACAATTTCACGCCAACCTCCATCCGAATATGATGGATATAATAAACACACCTTAAAGACATAAAGTCTCAGAGGCCAGACCTAGAGGGGACCCCCCCACCCCCCGCCGTACAAGATCTCTGAGGGCTAGTGGTCCCTGCCTCTGCTTGACCGTCCCCAGAGACGAGGAGCTCACTCCTGACCCAGTTTCCTTCTTTGTCCTGATGGCCTAGAGTTAGGCTTCTCAAAGTGGCAGACACCTCCCCCCTCCACACTCCCTTTGTTGTCTTGGAGGCACCCAGCCATGAGCAGGAGCAGCTCGAAGCCACAGAGTAATAGCTCAGCTCATTAGAGCCCCTTCCTTTCCAAAACAAACTCAGAAGCATAATGGCATGCGACGCACAGTCCCGTTAACTGGAGGCCACTGAAGACCTGCTGGTTTAGAAGGCCTCTCCGGACATCCCCACCCCCTACCACCGCCCCCACCAGGCCATCTGAGACAGACATTCACTGTCGGTGCAGTCAGGGGTAAAGCTGGGACCGGAACCAGGCAGTTGTTCCCAGCCCACGTGTGCGTTTGAATCACCCGCGGGAGGGGCTCGACCACAGATTCCCGGGCACCACTCCCGCCCTCCTAAGCCAGGGTGTCCAGGGCTGGGGCCTGGGAAAGCCCCTCGGGTGGTTCTAAGGCAACAGTCAACTGTCTGGTGTTTGGGAACCACTGGGGCAAATGACTCAGGCCTTCTTCCACTTCCATGGGCCAGTCCAACTCTTAGCAGCCTGCCTTTGTACCGAGATTCTGGCCTGCCCCCTGACCAAGCCAGGGTGTGGTGTTCCCACCTGAATATGGCAGGGGACTAGGTGATGCCATCCACTCTCAAGAGTGTGCTGACCAAGGCTCAGAGGGGCATAGGCAATCCCCCAAATCCAGGGTGTTTTCTGAAGCCAGACGCACAGATTGAGAGATGGCAGTTCGTTTCGCCACCGTCCCTGCATGGTCTTTCCCCTGCAGGGGAAGGGAGACACCGAGTGTTTCCTTTGCGCCACATGCACAAAGTTCACATGCACGAACCCACTGCAGCCTCACCCCGAGAAGGCATCTTCTCCTCCTCCTTCCTTACCTCCTCCTTAGCAGGTAAGGAAATGCAGGCTCCGGTGAGAGGCAATGATCTGCCCCAGGGCACATGGCTGGTAAGGGACCGAGCTGGGATTCACAACAGGCAACCTGACTTCAAAGCTCCCCTTTCCAGGTGGAGATGTGTCTATGACCAACTGATCCACTTTGCTGTACAGCAGAGACTAACAGAGCATTGTTCCTCAACTGTGTGCTGAGTCACTTCAGTCGCGTCCGACTCTTTGAGATCCAATGGACTGTAGCCCGCTAGGCCCCTCTGTCCAATGGACTGTAGCCCGCTAGGCCCCTCTGTCCAATGGACTGTAGCCCGCTAGGCTCCTCTGTCCATGGGCTTGTCCAGGCAAGAATAGGGGGTGGGCTGTCCTTCCCCCTCCAGGAGATCTTCCTGACCCAGGGACTGGATCTGCACCTGCTGCATCTCCTGCACTGGCAGGCAAGCTCTTCACCACTAGCATCACACAGTCCACGGGGCTGCAAAGACTTGGACATTACCGAGTGACTGATGCACACACGTATACCCCAATAAGAATTTTTAAAAATGAAGCTTCCCTTTCCTAACCACAACAAAAGCTCCGGGACCCCACTGGGCTCAGCCACTGACCAGGAGCCCAGGGAGGTGGCAGCCTCCATGCGAGTGCACCAGTGGATCCCCAAAGCGGCGGGTGGGGACGTGAGCTGAGGGCATCCCTCAGCAAGTTCGCCGCAAGGAGCCCAGCGCGGCGCACCTCAAGGCTGCCACAGTTGCATGGCCCATCGGCTTGCCTGTCCCCTCCATCACTAGGCAGTGAGCTTCCAGAAGGCAGAGGAACGCCCACTGTTCATCACTGTGTTCCAGCCCAGGGCACGGCATATGCTGGGAGCTTAATAAGTGCGTGTATAATTGGCCAGGCCAACCCTCCAAACACTTCAAGACAGCTGCTTCCGCTGTGAGAGGTGGTCTTGGGCAGAGAAAGCAAGAAAGTCCAGTCCTCTGTACCACACCATGCTTGGACTCAAGTCTGCTCTGGGTTACAAAGGGCATGCTCAGAATCACGGTGCTGGCTATTTTCAGCCACCTGGAGAGGTAAGGATCCCTCCCATCTCCCCAGGCACTGAAGCTCGGAGTGGTGATGTCACTCCTTCCCAGGGTGGCTCTCTTGACCCCAAAGCCTGCTGTGCCCTGTCCCCTGTAACAAGTCCACAAGAAGCCCTGGGCAGGGACCCCTCCGGGGGCAAGAGCAGGGAAAGGGGAGTCCACACTTGGGCCTTGGGGGAAAGAAGTTCCTTAACTTTGCCTGGTACCCCTCACCCCACCTTCTTTCCAGTAAGACAGGCAGGCAACCCCTCCAACTGAGTGGAACGCCTAGAGGCCAGGCTTGGTAAGGGCCATGACCAGGCAGGTGGGATAGACAGGGCCCCTGACCAGGCTTCTGGAGATTCAAGCCCTAATTGAGATACTGCCTTACCAAGTCAAGGAGCCTCTCTGGGCCTCAGTCTCCTTATCTGTAAAATGAGATAAATAATTCTTCCTTGCACATAAACACAGGTACTCTTCTCAGACCCCATCTGTGGTGAGACAAATTGCCCATTTAGTGGCAAGTGACAGACCTCAGACAGCTCTCAGGCACTGACAGAAAGAACCCTACTGTATGCCAAAACCAGTAGAGTACTGTAAAGTAAAATAAAATAAAATTAAAAAAAAAAAGAACCCTACGGTCCTCCTTCCACAGAAAAGCAGGGCTAATGGGCTCTTCGAAGGGATTAACCCAACTCCCCACCTCACCCACAAGTGCTCCCCACAATACTCCAGTCCTTCACTGGCTGCTAAGTACTAGGTACTGTATTGGACTTCAGAGACACAATCCCCTGCCTCACTTTGGAAAAGCATATTCCACTACCATCCTCATTTTTTGAATGTAGCAACTGAGGCACAGAGAGGCTGACGAACTTGCCCAGTGTCCCCCAGCCATCGCTGACTCCAGAGCCCTTGAATTCAGCCTCCCAAGTACTGCCTGACTTTAATTGTCCCGGGGACAACAGCTCATTCTCTAGGGAGACGTCTCTGCAGAGCTATGCTGACCTTAGAGCATCCCTCCTCCTCCTCCTAACATGAATCTGACCTCCACCTCCCAGCCAGTCCCCAACTGTTCCTGTCTCCCCAACCCTGGGACACCAGTACACAGGTACACATTTCTTCCTTTCAAATATTTGAGAAATGCCATCATCTCAGACCCTGATCACAGACTTCTCCAGCTAAACAACCCCAGGGCTTTCAAAGGTCCGTGGGAACTTCCGAGACCCAAAAAGGCCTTGGCTATTATTCTATCTCCATCCCCCACCCCAGGGCTTTTTCCCAAGGGAGTCCAGAAGAGAATGAAACCCTTCTCTCTCTCATCACTCAGCACCTCCCACCCGCCC
>SJYX01017801.1:295764-342674 GCA_006410675.1 Oreotragus oreotragus
CTTTAAATATTTTTTCTTCTACATCATGATCTTTCATGGTTACCTGGCATTCCATGGCATATGTTTATCATAATTTATTTTACTAACCCTATTTGGAGACATTTAAGTCATTTTTAGCTTTTCTGTGATTTTGTTGCTGTTTTTAAGGTCATGAGCATCCTTGTTGATGAATCCTTGTGCTGATTTTCAATAAGTTTACTAAGATAACTTCCTAGAGGAGGAAGTTCTATATAAATCAAAAGGAATGTATATTTTTAAGGCTTTTTATAATCTTGGCACAGAGCCCCCACTCCATGCAGCCTGTGCAACTGAAGCCCTCCAATTCTCATTCTAGGGGCTCATGCCCTCCTGGTCCTCTCTGCCTTTGGCTTCCAGAGGTCTTATCTCTTCCAAAAATCCAGTCTTCTAGGATGAAGCCCACTCAGACATGGCAGAGGGCCCAGGTCTCTTGCTAGATCCCTTGGATTCTGTGTCCACACACATGTCACATCAGTCCAGACACAAAACCAAGCCCTTCCTGTTTTCTATAAAAATATCCACTAAGACCAAGCATCTGTGAATTTCACAGACTTTCCTGAAGATTAGAGGACACAAAGAGAAGCTCCCTGTAAAGCACTTGCTCTTTCACCATCTACATGACCCTCTCCTCCTGACAGCCCCCATCTCTAGATTCTTCTCCTTATTACACGGAATAATTTAACCCTTCCCCGGTTCCTACCCTCAAACTTATTCCTAAAACCGTCAGAGTTGCTCTGAACAATAAAAAGCCCCTCACTCATTTGTAGGCCCTGTCTTAGAAGGGAATTTGGATTTAATTAGCAAAATTTTATTTCTTAATGTCATCTGTAGTCTTTACCACAGTCTAGTGGGGGGGGGTCAACCTTATCATCCCCATTTTCACAGATATGAAGACTGAGGCTTAGAAACATTAAGTAACTTGTCCAAAATCACAGAACTAAAAGATGTGTGTGCAGAGCTGGGATTCAAATCTGTGAATCACAACTCAGATCTCTTTCCAGCTTAAATTAACTAGAAGGAGGGACTTAAGAGAGCTTCCCGCTGGGGCACCATCATGTATTTCTTTGTGTAGGTTACTGGGTTCAGGGGCTGCTCTGGGTGAACCCACCTTCCTGCCTTCTGGGCTTTCAGGAGATTCCCGAGCCTCAGAGCAGATCCTGCTGGCCACTGTCCACACCCTCCTTCTCCGGGAGCACAACCGGCTGGCCAGGGAACTGAAGCAACTCAACCCTCACTGGGATGGAGAGAAGCTTTACCAGGAAGCCCGGAAAATCCTGGGAGCCTTCATACAGGTGAGAAGCCCGGGAGCACTGCCTGTACACCAGCCTTGCTCACTCACCCGGCTCTGCCTTCTGCCTGCTGCCAGACCTCCACCCGCCTTCCTCGCCTCTCCTGCTTCTTTCCCACTGTCTCACTCTTGTAAACCCTCCCTTCTGTTTCTTCAGCTTCTCTGCCCCAAAACAAATCCCTGGATTCAGGGTGTCAGCAGGTCATTCATATGCTGATCACTCAGTGTGCCCCCTCGGGTGCCGTCACTGGGACCATTGGTCCCATCACTCCTGGGAGGGTTACATGCCATTATTTTGACTGTTTGGATTGGATTATCTTTTAATCCCACACCTAAGACACCGGTCACAGTTCAGTTCACTTCAGTCGCTCAGTCGTGTCCGACTCTTTGCGACCCCATGAATCGCAGCACGCCAGGCCTCCCTGTTCATCACCATCTCCCGGAGTTCACTCAGACTCACGTCCATCGAGTCCATGATGCCATCCAGCCATCTCATCCTCGGTCGTCCCCTTCTCCTCCTGCCCCCAATCCCTCCCAGCATTAGAGTCTTCTCCAATGAGTCAGCTCTTCGCAAGAAGTGGCCAAAGTACTGGGGTTTCAGCTTTAGCATCATTCCCTCCAAAGAAATCCCAGGGCTGATCTCCTTCAGAATGGACTGGTTGGATCTCCTTGCAGTCCAAGGGACTCTCAAGAGTCTTCTCCAACACCACAGTTCAAAAGCATCAATTCTTCGGCGCTCAGCTTTCTTCACAGGCCAACTTTCACATCCATACATGACCACAGGAAAAACCATAGCCTTGACTAGACGGACCTTAGTCAGCAAAGTAACGTCTCTGCTTTTGAATATACTATCTAGGTTGGTCATAACTTTTCTTCCANTCTCCAACACCACAGTTCAAAAGCATCAATTCTTCGGCGCTCAGCTTTCTTCACAGTCCAACTCTCACATCCATACATGACCACTGGAAAATTCCCAGGTATCTGGAGGTTCTGTCAGTAACCATAGAATGAAAGGCTTGAGGGTGAGAATGGATTCAAACTGCTTCCATTGAATTATCTGCTTTGTGAAAATGCATCTTGCCCCATTGTGTCTCTAGTTAATCATATTAGCTCTCTGGGGCTCCCCTGCATGCCCAGCCAGGTATGTGCATCTCCCTCCAAGCTGCCTTTGAAGTCTGCGGTTCTTTCATGTGAATGGGGGATGGACCAGCCTTGGATCCCTCCAACCCTGAGGTCAGTGGCTAAATGATTCCTTATACCCAGTCATATATACAACTACCACTCTAATCAAGATGATGATTATATGATTGGAATCGTTTTAATTAAAAATATATCACTAAATTCACAAAACTAAGTAAGTGTAAAAGGAATTTTTTGAATTATACTATCAACGGATGGTTTTGTAAGTTTCTATCATTTAGACTTTTGAGACTATTACAGCTTAAAAGAGCACTAAAGATAGTATATGATGCCTTTTGGACTCCCTTTACTTTTAATAAGTGCCCCAGGGAATTATTATGGTCAAGCGATTCGGAGAGACACTGAGCTCATAGTACACATAAATGCTTGAGAAGAATCAGTACTTGGCCTACTCTAAGCACTCTCCAAGCACTCCTTACTCCCACAGTAAGCACTCCCTGTTTGTTCTTAGTTGTGATTCTTTTCCTTGCCCTCTATATACACACACACACACACACACACACACACACACGCACGCATGCATGCATGCACATAGGCACAGAGCCTTCTCCCAGCACAGGCTCAGCTGAGTCAGCAAAGTCAGTAGCCTTGAGTGGCCATGGAAGGGCAATTGGGCGGTGGGAAGGCAGAGGCAGGGGTGGCAGACTGTGCTGTGGGAATCTCTGAGAAGCTCCTGGCGGTCCCTCTGTTTGTTTCCCAGGGCAGGCTGAGCCTTCACCTCCTGACCCTGTGGGAAGCACAAGTTGGGCCTGGGCTCCACCCAGGAAGGGGCCTCCAGGAAGGGGCCAGGGATGAGAGTCTGGTCACGGGAGCTGAAAGGAGCAGGAGATTCACGCCTGGCCCCTACCCGCTCCACCATGTACAGCCAGTCACTCTCAGAGGGTTAGACCAGCCTGCAAGGATCAGGGGAAAGGATGGAGGCCAAAGGGCAGCATGAGCAAGACATACAAAAGGTGTAATGATGTGAGTTGCGTTCAGAAGGAGCCCGGAGCGCTAGGGAAGCGTTCTCTCACTAATGTCAAGACATCTGCATGCCAGAGCAGGTGGACTGAGCACTTATTGAGCACCTACTATGTACCCACAGGCGTACAGGAGAGTGAAGAACTTGAAACCAGAGAAAGCTGGTAACCCGCGGGGCTCACATTGTCTTGGTGGCCACTGGACGGAGAAAGAACTCTCCTTCGTACCTCCATGTCCCCCAGTCCAGGGACTGGGCTAAAAGTATTCATTCAACAAATACATACCGAGTTCTTGTATTGAGAACTGAGCTAAGCATTGGGAGTTCAGTGCTGAACTGAACAGACAGGAGTCTGGCTGAAAGCCCAGTGCTGGGGGAAGGGAACAGACAAAAAATCAACAGTACCAAAGTAAACAATGTAATTTCCAGCCGTGGAAGTGCTGTGAAGGAAATGAGCGCGGTGACGTGACAGAGGGCAGGAGGTCCGTTTAGACAGGGGAAAGGCCTCACCGGGCGAGGGAGGTGATAAACGACCTGTTGGGACATGGTACCATCCGGTCTGGCTTCCAAAGTCAGAAAGACTTAGTTTCCACCACAGCCTTACCGTTTGCAAGGCACTCCATCCTGGGCAAGGTTCCCAAGTCCTCAGAGCCTCAGTTTTCACACCTGTAAAATGGGAGTAAATATCCAATCTGCTTAGTGGGAGTGATAGGAAGGGCAAATTAGATAATTCAAACAATTATGGGAAATACTTTTAAATAATAGATTATTTCTATTTCATCTAGCTTGGGCCAGGTTACCACAATCCATGGGTTAGTCCCTGTGGAAAAGAACAATGAGGTGGACTACTCCTGAGTTTAAAACTCCAAACTGATTCTGGACTGTCTTTCTCTCATCCAACATAGAGCAGGGGTCTCAAAGTAATTTGTCTTTAGGCCAGACACATGGGTGCAGTATGTCAAGGAATGACATACTGGGGGGCCTTCTCTGGTGGTCCAGTGGTGAAGAATCTGCCTGCCAATGCAGGGGACATGGGTTTGATCCCTAGTCCAGGAAGATTCCACATGCCATGGGGCAACTAAGCCCATGTGCCACAGCTACTGAAGCCCATGTGCTCTCTGTAAACCGCAGTGAAGACCCAGCACAGCCTAAATAAATAAATGAAATTATAAGAAAAGAAAGGAAAACAGGCGTGGTGGGGACTGTGGTACTCTTTAGAGAACAGACCCTGCCTAAATGAAGTAGCTCCTATTCTACTTAAGGGAATACTTGCCTTGATAAAATGAGGGCCTAGACCTTTTGATTTTTTAAATGATGAAAACAAACTATTGGGTTGGTAAAAAAACTCGTTTGGGTTTTTCCCTAAGATGTAATGGACAAACTCGAACAAACTTTTAGGCTAACTCAATATTTTTTGCAAAATCTTACGAACTTTCAGCATTGGTGATTTAAGTAAAAGACTTCTCAGGGCTTCCCTGGTGGTCCAGTGGTTAAGAATCAGCCTCGCAATGCAAGGGACATAGGTTCAATCCCTGGTCCGGGAAGATCCCACATGCCTGTAGCAACCAAGCCCGCTATGCCACAGCTCCTGAAGCCCTGGCACCTGCAGCCAGTGCTCTGCAGCAAGAGACGCCACCACAATGAGGGGCCTGCACAGTGCAATGAAGAGCAGGCCCCGCTGTTCACAACGAGAGGATAACCCCACTTGCCACAACTAGAGGATAACCCCGCTGGTCACAACTAGAGAGAGGATAACCCCGCTTGCCACAACCAGAGGATAACCCCACTTGTCACAATGAGAGGATAATCCCGCTTGCCACAACGAGAGGATAACCAACCCCCGCTTGTCACAAAGAGAGGATAACCAACCACAACTTGGAGATAATCCCGCTTGCCACAACGAGAGGATAACCCCGCTTGTCACAACTAGAGAGAGGATAACCCCGCTTGTCACAACTAGAGAGAGGATAACCCCACTTGCCACAATGAGAGGATAACCCCGCTTGCCACAACGAGAGGATAACCCTGCTTGCCACAACTAGAGAAAGCCCTCATGTAGCGAGGATCCGCCACAGCCAAATTGAATAAAATTTTAAAACTAAATAAAAACCTTTCAAAACACTCTTGCTGCTGCTGCTAAGCCGCTTCAGTCGTGTCCGACTCTGTGTGACCCCATAGACGGCAGCCCACCAGGCTCCCCCATTCCTGGGATTCTCCAGGCAAGAACACTGGAGTGGGTTGCCATTTCCTTCTCCAATGCAGGAAAGTGAAGAGTGAAAGTCAAGTTGCTCAGTCGTGTCCGACCCTCAGCGACCCCATGGACTGCAGCCCATGAGCCTTGGTAAAATACTGCAGATCGGCCAAGGTGGTTTGGTGGCAGGTTTACAAGCTCCGTCTACCGAGGCCAGGCCCTTGGCTGAGCACTGCAGAATGCAGAGCCAGCTTACAGCAGGTTCCTGGTGGGAAACTCCTAGGGCCTCCAGGAACCAGAGCCTAAAGGGGGAAGGAGACCAGGCAGGAGAGGAGGCCCTCGGGCAGGATTCTCTGGGATAGCTAGGTGCAGGCAGGAGAGGAGGCCCTCGGGCGGGATTCTCTGGGATAGCTAGGTGTGCCCGGTGTGAAGGAAGAGGCGGCGGGAGCATCCTGGGCAGAGGAAGAACAGCTCTGAACTTGGGAGAAGGGCAGGCATTTCCATGGGGCCAGGGGGCTCTTGGGGTACAAGGGAATTGTAGCAGAGAGCTGAGGTCTTCAGACCACAGAGAGACAGCCAAGTGTGCCCACAGAGGCACCTAGACAGTCCCGCCACGACCAGCAGTGTGGGGTCCAAAAAGTACCGGAGACAAGCGCTAGAGGTGGAGGCCGGGCACCTGTGCCTAGTCCCACTGTCACCATTTGCAGGACTCCACCCAGATAATCATGATGGTGTGATCACTAATCTAGATCCTGGAATGTGAAGTCAAGGGGGCCTTAGAAAGCATCACTACGAACAAAGCTAATGGAGGTGATGGAATTCCAGTTGAGCTGTTTCAAATCCTGGAAGATGATGCTGTGAAAGTGCTGCACTCAATATGCCAGCAAATTTGGAAAACTCAGCAGTGGCCACAGGACTGGAAAAGGTCAGTTTTCATTCCAATTCCAAAGAAAGGCAATGCCAAAGAATGCTCAAACTACCGCACAATTGCACTCATCTCACACGCTAGTAAAGTAATGCTCAAAATTCTCCAAGCCAGGCTTCAGCAATATGTGAACCGTGAACTCCCTGATGTTCAAGCTGGTTTTAGAACAGGCAGAGGAACCAGAGATCAAATTGCCAACATCCGCTGGATCATGGAAAAAGCAAGAGAGTTCCAGAAAAACATCTATTTCTGCTTTATTGACTATGCCAAAGCCTTTGACTGTGTGGATCACAATAAACTGTGGAAAATTCTGAAAGAGATGGGAATACCAGACCACCTAACCTGCCTCTTGAGAAATCTGTATGCAGGTCAGGAAGCAACAGTTAGAACTGGACATGGAACAACAGACTGGTTCCAAATAGGAAAAGGAGTACGTCAAGGCTGTATATTGTCTCCCTGCTTATTTAACTTATATGCAGAGTACATCATGAGAAACGCTGGACTGGAAGAAACACAAGCTGGAATCAAGATTGCCGGGAGAAATATCAATAACCTCAGATATGCTGATGACACCACCCTTATGGCAGAAAGTGAGGAGGAGCTAAAAAGCCTCTTGATGAAAGTGAAGGAGGAGAGCGAAAAAGTTGGCTTAAAGCTCAACATTCAGAAAACGAAGATCATGGCATCCGGTCCCATCACTTCATGGGAAATAGATGGGGAAACAGTGGAAACAGTGTCAGACTTTATTTTTTGGGGCTCCAAAATCACTGCAGATGGTGACTGCAGCCATGAAATTAAAAGATGCTTACTCCTTGGAAGAAAAGTTATGACCAACCTAGATAGTATATTCATAAGCAGAGACATTACTTTGCCGACTAAGGTCCGCCTAGTCAAGGCTATGGCTTTTCCTGTGGTCATGTATGGTTGTGAGAGTTGGACTGTGAAGAAGGCTGAGTGCCAAAGAATTGATGCTTTTGAACTGTGGTGTTGGAGAAGACTCTTGAGAGTCCCTTGGACTGCAAGGAGATCCAACCAGTCCATTCTGAAGGAGATCAACCCTGGAATTTCTTTGGAAGGAATGATACTAAAGCTGAAACCCCAGTACTTTGGCCACCTCATGAGAAGAGCTGACTCATTGGAAAAGACTCTGATGCTGGGAGGGATTAGGGGCAGGAGGAGAAGGGGACGACCGAGGATGAGATGGCTGGATGGCATCACGGACTCGATGGACGTGAGTCTGAGTGAACTCCGGGAGATGGTGATGGACAGGGAGGCCTGGCGTGCTGCGATTCATGGGGTTGCAAAGAGTCGGACATGACTGAACGACTGAACTGAACTGAACTGATCCATTCATTTAAGCCGAGGATCACAGCAAGCAACGGTCAATTAGGAACCAGGAACCGGAGCTTCAGAGAGTCAGGAGTCATCCTGCTCACAGAAGCTCAGTCTGGTGGCAGCTACTCACGAGAGTTTGGACAACTGCTCCATGAAGTTAGAAGAGGACTCTGCCAAAACCTGGGGAGATAGTGACAGGTTTGTAGAGGAGGTGACAATGTTTAAGCCCTGTCTTGATAGGTGAGAAGGAGTTTATCAGGGAGATAACAGTGGAAACAGCAGGAGGTTGCATGGAGGAGGAGCACATGAAAGGCAGAGGTGTGATTTGGGAACCTGTTTCGGGAATCTGGGCCTCCTTCAATCATGTGACAAATCCTTACTGATTTCTGTGTGGCAGGGGCTGCGCCTGGCATGGGAGGTGCATAATAAAGCAGATACCCTCCACCTTCAAAATGATGATGCTATTTAATTCCTCTGTACTTCACTCTCCCCGTCTCTGAAATACCTTATATGCCTCAGAGCTTCAGGGAGGGGTGATTAGGATTACATGGGCTTCTATAGGCTACATATATGCCAAGACAGCCAGGGTCATGCTGGCATATAGGAAATGCTCATTAAATATGTGCAGAGGGACTCCCCTGGTGGCGCAGTGAATAAGAATCTGCCTTCCAATGCAGGGGACATGGGTTCAATCTCTAGTCTAGGAAGATCCCACATGCTGCAGAGCATGTGCCCATGGGCCGCAACTACTGAAGCCTGCACCCGACCTCCTGTGCTCTGCCACAAGAGTAGTTCCTACTCACAGCAACAAGAGAAAGCCCACGTGCAGCAGTGAAGACCCAGCGCAGCCAAAAATAAATAAATGGGGAAAAAATATGTGCAGAACCGAAACGTCTTCCTGTCTTGACTTCCTGAGAACCTAACACCTGCAGTTATCTTGCTGAGACTCCTAGATAAGCAGTTTGTTCAACGAATGAATCAACAAATGACCAACCGCCACTTTACACACACTTACAGCATTCCTGTCGAGTAAATACTATTCTTTGTTTCCATTTTGCAGCTGATGAGCCAAATCTTCAAGATGGTAACGATCTAATATGTCCAGGATTTTGCCTCCTGGCAGCCTGACCTCAAAGCTCCAGCACTTAACCCGACACACTGTCGCTCACAGGGAGGAAGGGTCCAGAAGGCCCGGTGGAAAGCATTCGAGAACTTTGAGGTCTTGGCTCCTCACCCTCCAGCTAGCTGTGCTGACCCTCAAAGGTTATCTCCCAGGTCAGGTGATCTGCCGGTCAGTTCGTCTGGGGCAGGGGAAGCGAGAAGGTGTCATTCCCCTCCTGGGAAGAAGCCACTTCTGGTCCTTCTTGCAAGAAACAGGTTCTCCATGAACAAATACCTCTTACAAATGAGAATGACTGTTAACCTCTGTCCTGAAGAGTGCCCCAACTGGAAAAATCCAGTGATGAACGGGGTTTGACAGAATCCCTCTTGCAGGTCCCCACACGGCTTTGGGCCAATACACATCAGAAATGAGCTCTGTCTGCAGCTCCCAGACCCTGGGAAAACAAAACTTTGAGAGGTTTTCTTTCAAGTCTTAGTACAAGGCCTGAGGAGGGCATGGCAACCCATTCCAGTATTCTTGCCTGGAGAATCCCATGGACAGAGGAGCCTGGTGGGTTACAGTTCATAGTCTCGCAAAGAGTCAGACAAGACTGAAGTGACTGACCACACACACACACACGCATGCACGCCCATGTCCACCTTGTCATCTTTGGGGAAGCCAGAGGGCTGAAAGCATGGTTTTGGGTAACCAGCAGAGCTGCCCTTCACACACGGCTGTTTTCATTTGTAAACGTGTGGCCTTGAGCAAGTCATCGGGTTCCCTTTGAGCCTCCCTTTTCTCATCTCTGAAGTGAGGATGAGAGTAAAACCAATACAGTGTTTATCAGGATGCCTACTGTATCTGGTTCATGGTTTTGGGTAACCAGCAGAGCTGCCCTTCACAGACGGCTGTTTTCATTTGTAAACGTGTGGCCTTGAGCAAGTCATCGGGTTCCCTTTGAGCCTCCCTTTTCTCATCTCTGAAGTGAGGATGAGAGTAAAACCAATACAGTGTTTATCAGGATGCCTACTGTATCTGGTGCTCAGTGAGTGTTAGCTATTATTATTATCATTTATTTTAACTGAAATATTTACTGAGCACCTACCAGGTACCACATAGTATGAAGGGACACAGAATGAATAAAGCTTAATAAAGAGATCATCTGTTTTGTTCCATCCCAATCCTGGTGCTGAATGCCCCTGTTTAAACAGGGACCACCTGGATTCTAGGACACGTGAGGCAGGCTGACCGCTATACCTCTGTGTAACCACACTCTCTCTCTTTTTTTCTCCAGCCATGCGGGATCTTAGTTCCCCGACCAGGGATAGAACCTGTGCCGTCTGCACCAGAAAGTCCCTCATTGCTTTTTATGTATTCCTCACTTTGGTGAGGGCATCTTTTGCCTCTGGGGACAGGTCTGATGCAGAGGGTCAGGACAGACAATCCCCATCCTGCAAGCCCCCAGGCTGGGGAGGTTGAATGACAACCACAGAGCACCCATAATAATATCTGTGTGCTTAAGGCTTTCCCAAAACACCAGGTTTTAAGGGCTTGCAAAAGATTTTACCATTTGCTTTATTGAATCTGCATGGAAGGAGGTATCTCCAGTCATAGTTTATAGATGAGGAAACTGAATGCAGAGAGGCCGGTTCCAAACTGCAACAAGATCCTAAACTCATCCAGCTTCTCAAAATTGTCTGGTAAGAATCAAGGGGGTGTTTGTTAAAGAGGTAGGTTACCAAGGTCTCTCTCCAAGTTCTAATTCTGAAGGCCTAGTTGGGACTCAGGAATCAGTAGTTTACACACACCCCAGGTGATACTTATCTTCAGGAGAGTCTGGACACTGTGCCATTCACTGATTAATTTACTCAGCTAAGATTCTTTTCTCAAATATGACATGTACTACAAGGAGATCATGATGAACAAGACATTCTCTAGCTTTGAAAGGAACTAACAGGCATCTGGTTAAGGAGACTGTCCTGTCCCAAAGTCAGCAAGGGTCTACAGCCCACATCTCTCCTGGGTGAGACCCTTTCCTGCTGGCTAGGCAGGCTTCCACCAGACTTGGGTTTAGAACTCCTGGCTGAGCCTGCTGGGCCTCCTTCCACTGTCTAATACCTGCTCAGGCAGAGCCTGTGGCTCTTTGGATGGAGGCATCTTGTGAAAGAAGCCTAGGTGTGCCTGGCATGTGTGCCATGCTGTGTGTAGTCACTCAGTCATGTCCAACTCTTTGCGACCCCAGGGACTATCTTGAGGCAAGAACACTGGAGTGGTCAACATGCCCTCCTCCAGGAGATCTTCCCAACCCAGGGATCGAACCCAGGTCTCCTGAATTGCAGGCGGATCCTTTACTGTCTGAGCCACCGGGGCAGCCCACACATAGTTTCAATAAACGCACGTCAGGCCTAGGAAAAGACCAGGGGCACAGAGCAGATGGGGGAGGGGAGGGTGGGGAAGGCTTCCGGTGTAGAGAACAGCTGGGTGCAGAGATTTACATTTCTTTACAGGTAATTCCAGCTGAACAGAGGCCAGACAAGGACTGCTGTAGTGTAGAGGAGGAAAGCAAGGCCTAGAGAGAAAAAAGTGAGCGTCCCTGAGCTGAAATCCAGGTCTCTGGGGTAACACAGGCAACACCTTTTTCCTGAAATCCCTGGGGTGAAGTGCATCTGTGAAGGAAGATCCTGATGCCATCACAGACACTCCCCTCGAGCTGGCCAGGATCACCCTGTTGGCTGTGTCCTGGGCTCCGGCTTCCGAACACTTCTTTTCCCATTCTTCATCCTGGCCACTCCTGTCCTCTGTCTTCCCCAGGAGCGAGCTTCAGTCTGTGAAGCAGGTCCCCTTGGACTTCCTCTGGCTCTCACAATTCCCAGTACTTTTTCAGAGGCTAACTCTCCAGACAGGCCCTGCCAGATAAAGCCAGGGGTGCTCCCAGAGGCCATCTGGACAGTATCCTGGAAGCCTGCACAGGGCCAGGCTGGGCTGAAGCCTCCTGGGCCAGTGTGGGGCCGCACCCTGCCTGAGAGCCGCTGGCATCCACAGCTTCCTTTCTCCACCTGCTCCTGGTTGAGCTAGATGTCTATTTGGAACCTGGAGGAAGAGGAAAGGGCAGGGATCCCAGGTGGGGCAGAGTAAGGAAGCCATAATTCTGACCTGGGAGTTTGGACAAGCCAGCTCTATCTGGGAAACAAAGCCTGGAGTAGCCCCGTGCCGGCGTGCCCAGACTAGGCAAACTAGGCAGACCCAGAACCTAACAGCTCCTACAGTTTTGACTCCTCCCTACCAGGCTCAGGTCTCACCCGCCCTCAGCTGGTGGTCTCTGTGGGGGGCCACCCCGGGTGACAGTGTGGGGTGGGGAGTGGGGTAGGGGTGTTATATGATCTCAAAGCTTCCCCCCAGGGAGGAAGGGCAGGGGCGGGGCGGCTGCGAAGGCCCAGGATATAAGAGGAGGACGCTGCCTTTGGGGCTCAGCCAGCGTACCATGCACGCCCACCGCCTGTGGTTGTTCCTCTTGCACGCCTGGTGGGCTCTCCTCCAGGCGGGCGCCGCGATGGTGGCCCCGGTGCCCCTTCGACCGTGGGGGCAGCCCTCGTCGCCATCCCCCCTCGCTTATATGCTGAGCCTGTACCGCGAACCCCTGCCCCGGGCGGACATCATCCGTAGCCTGCAGGCGCAAGGTAGGCAGCCCCGCCCCGCCCTGCTCCCTTCAACACCCGGGGCGCCTCGGGCGCTCCTTCCCCCAGACGCTGCTCTGCGGCTCGGTGCCGGTGCCGGGGACTTGCCATTTGAGGACGTACCCGCACGCTTGAAGGGCACGTCCAGGGGCTGGGCTTGAGGGCCTCTCGGCGTCCACGTTGTCTCGAGGCGCAGGGTTGGTGGTATGCGGCTGTGTCCCGGACCGGGAGCTCAGCGTTCGGGCCTTGTTTAGGGCGGGTGTTCTTGCCTGGAGGATCCCAGGGACGGGGGAGCCTGGTGGGCTGCAGTCTATGGGGTCCCACAGAGTCTGACACGACTGAAGTGACTTAGCAGCAGCAGCAGAGCGCGGACTACTGGAGGGTGGGAGCCTGTGCGGTCTTCAACTACTGCAATCTCAGGGCACCTCGGTTTGCACGTCTGTAGGGCAGAGATAGGGCTTCCCAGGTGGCTCAGAGATGAATACTGCGCCTGCCAAGGCAGGAGGCATCCCTGGGTGGGGAAGATCCCCTGGAGGAGGAAATGGCAACCCTCTCCAGTATCCTTGCTGGGGAAATCCCATGGACAGAGGAGCCTGTGCCACCCGCCGGCCCTCTGTGATCCGAGGATGGGGGCTCCTAGTTCACTGGCCTGCCGCGTCCGGGGTCAGACGGCCAGTGACCCTCTCTAGAAGGGTCGTCTGGGGACCAGCCAGACTGGGGACACCCCGGGGGTGGAGCAGTTTGAAAATTACTGGCGTGATCCACCCCGCCAGAAAGGTGGGGGTGGGGTTGGTGGCCGCAGAGTGAGAGGGGCGCTATTCCCGATCTCTCCCTCCTTCCAGAGTTCCAGATTCGCAGTAATGTGACCGTCTGGGAGTCTGGAAAACTAGATTCCGGTCCCACAAACCCTGCTTTCCCACTTACCCTGTGTCCCTGGCCTATCAGTTGACTTTTCTAGTTTATCCTTTTGTAAAAATAAAGGGCCTGGCTTTCTTTCTACCTCATTTGTGCGAGTGTGGTGTAAAATACATAAAAAGGGTTAAACCGCAAATTTTATTATGTGTACAGTGACCTTAAGTATATACACACTGTTGTGAACTGGCTTGTTTTTCAAAAGGAGCAAGAGCCTGTCTGGAGGGAGCCGACGGAGAAGGGGTGTCCCACGCTGGCTCCTTTCCATCTTGGGTTTATTTGTAAGCTGCACAGGATAAGCAGAAACGGGTGTTGGAGTCTAACTAAATTAGGTCTTTCACTGTTAACCATCTTCACCTTGGACCTTAGTTTCTTCATCTGCAAAATGGTGATAATGGTGGGGCGGATTTAAAGAGACAATGCTTGTAAAATACTTGGCATGAGGGAAGCAGTTAATAGTAATTGGCCTCACAATTTATAATAATGTAGGGTGGGAACTCGGTGCCACACCCACCCTCTTTTTCTACAGAGCCCTTAAGTCTAACTCAACACCCAAGGTTATGAACCCAATCACTTCTTTCTTTAGAATTAGAAATGGGTCAAGATTTCCAATTCCAAGGAATTGGAGCCCATGTGGCCAAGTCTGCATTCAGTTTCAGGGTGTCCATGAACCCCTTCTTTATAATCACCCTCCAATCACATATATTGTGTAAGTAGGAAATACAGTTTGTTCTGGGGACAGCATTCTTAGCTTTTATCAGGCATTGGTGATCCTCAAAGATTAGTCACCCCATTCTTCTAAGATGAACCAAAGCCAGATCTAAGAGAACTGGCTAGCTTTGTGTCCGGGGGAGCCCTTGGCTGCGGGTAGGGTTGTGGGGTTGCAGACTCCCAGCAGGAAGGAATATGCTCCTCCCCACCCTGCATCTGCTCTAGCACCCCAGCAAGAGATGATTTTGTTCCCCTGCACTGGCCCCTCACTGCCTGGACATCTTCATTTCTAACCTGGACCTGAGTAATGATATAGTTGATGATGGCCATTTATTGCACTTTGGTGGTTGCACTGGGCAGGGCATTTTACACACGTTATCTCAGTAAATCTCAACACCCCTGTGAGGTGGATACTGTCACCATCTCCTTTTTACCCAGAGGGAAACCGAGGCCCAAAGATTGCAGCCCAGTCTTAAACAGCAAGTGGCAGAACTGAATCCATCATGGGAGACACCAGGCCTGAGCTGGAATACCTTCCTCTAGAAAGCCATTTGTGGGTACTTGAGATAATAAGTTTTAAGTCCTGGTGTAGGTGGGGTTGTAGAGGAGTTGCTACATGTCCCACCTAATCCCCAGGTGGCCAGGTGGTGCTGAGATGGGCAGTGGGTAATGTCAGCCTCCCGCCACACCTCTGGGGAGTTGCTAGTCAGGGGCTGGTTATTGTCCCCTGCAGGTGCTAATGAGAAGGGAAGTGGAGATTAAGTGAAAAAGAACAGCTAGGGATGGGCTGGGAGAAGCTTCAGGAGGCTGAAGCTGGGAACTACCTCCTTCTGAGCCAGGCTGGACTAACCAGAGAAATCCACTTACTGACCAGAGATGTCCTAGGAAACAACCGGAAAAAAAAAAAAAAGAAACAACTGTTACGTGGTCCTCCCAGAGTGGACCTAAATCGGAGATCACTGCCTTCAGGACTGATTGATGAAAGGGTTTCTGTTTTTATTTCTAATGAATAGCCTTTGCCTTTTATTTAACAACCGACCTTGAAACATCTTCATTTCCCTGGGTCCTCTGACATGTCATGCAGGGAAAGGTAGGACATTACTGTTCCCATTGCAAAGAAGAAACTGGGCTCGAAAAATTCAAAGATCACTTCCAGGTGACCTGAAAGATGCACCCATGTGTGCTATTTCCAGAGAGCAGACTAAATTGATCCAGGACTGAAATGAATGGAATGTGCCTTTTCATTCATTTGGAGTTTCACTGTGCTGGGTGTGTGACTGCTGTCTGTCCCAGATGCGTAGATGACCTGGAGCAGGAAGAAGTGAGCACCCTGCTAGGTAGGAGAGACCACTGGGTGGAAAAATACAAGATGATTTGTAAGGTTGCCGAGAACTCTTGGAGTGTCTGCCTCTGTCTTTAGGAACTGGTGGGGGGAAGGGTGGCCAGTCTTTGGCTTCTGTTCCCTGGCCTTCCTGGGGGTTCCAGTCCTTTCCATGATCTGCGTAGCAACCTCACTGTGCCTGTGAAATAGGCCACCCTTTCCAGTGAAGTGAAGTCGCTCAGTCGTGTCTGACTCTGTGCGACCCCATGGACTGCAGCCCACCAGGCTCCCCCGTCCCTGGGATTCTCCAGGCAGGAACACTGGAGTGGGTTGCCATTTCCTACTCCAATGCATGAAAGTGAAGAGTGAAAGTGAAGTTGCTCAGTCGTGTCCGACCCTCAGCGACCCCATGGACGGCAGCCCACCAGGCTCCCCCGTCCCTGGGATTCTCCAGGAAGAACACTGGAGTGGGGTGCCATTGCCTTCTCCAGTGAGAAGACAGGGCCAAAAAAGCTGACTTGCTCCAGAGACACAGGGTGGGTGGAAGCCCAGGGTTTCTGTCAGAAAGCTCAGGGTTTGGCCTTAGACTGCACGTGTGAGGGGAGAAAGGAGAAGGAGAGGAACTCATCCAGTTTTTACCAATTGTTCTCTGGAGTGTCTGAAGTGGGAGTGGCAGAACCGTGATTTGGAGATTAGGCTTTGCAGTTGGGCTTATTCTTGGCTTTGTGACCTTCCAACAATTGACACCTTGGGCAGGTGATTTAATTTCTTTGAGTCTCAATTTTCCTCGTCTTAAAAATAGATTCAATACTAGTCCCAGCTCATAGGGTTGGGGTGAGGATTAAGAGAGACGATACATATAAGGTAAAGGCTCAATCATGAGCTATGGTGGTTGTTAAACCAACTCAGGCTGCAGGAGGCCCCCACTCACCAGCTTCCTTCTGGCTTTTTCTCACCCAGATATGCAGGTGGATGGGCAGAACTGGACCTTTGCTTTTGACTTCTCCTTCCTGAGCCAAGAAGAGGATCTGGAGTGGGCCGAGCTCCGGCTGCAGCTGTCCAGCCCTGTGGCCCTTCCTCCCAACATCCCGCTCTCCATTGAGATTTTCCACCAGCGGAAGCTGGATAAAAACCCACCCGACTGCCTGGAACGTTTTCGGATGGACCTGTTCACTGTCCCTCTGTCCCAGGTTACCTTCTCCTCGGGCAGTGTGGTCCTAGAGGTGACCAGGCCACTCTCCAAGTGGCTGAAGCAGCCGGGGGTGCTGCGGGAGCACATGTCCAGCTTGGCTGGAGAGTGCTGGCGGCGGCCTCCCACCCCGCCTGTCACTGACGTGCTCCTCCTGCTCTATTCCAACCTCTCCCCGGAGCAGAGGCGGTTGGGTGGCTCCACCCTGCTGTGGGAAGCGGAGAGCTCCTGGCGGGCCCAGGAGGGACAGCTCTCCCGGGAGAGGGGCACGAGGCACCGTCGGTATCACGTGCAGGACAGAAGCCACCTTTGTCGGAAGGTCAAGTTCCAGGTGGACTTCAACCTGATCGGATGGGGCTCCTGGATCATCTACCCCAAGCAGTACAATGCGTATCGCTGTGAGGGCGAGTGTCCTAACCCCGTGGGGGAAGAGTTCCATCCGACCAACCACGCATACATCCAGGTATGCAGCCGAGGCCCGGGGAGGGGAGGCAGTAAGCTGTGGGGGTCAAGTGTCCTTTCTTCAACATCAAGGGGACAGGACTCCAGCTTCAAATGGCTGTTAAATTCCCATGTTCTTTCATTCACAGTTATTCAAGCACCTATAAGGTTCTGTGCTAGATTTTAAGGACAGAGAGATGACCAGCAACTACATCCTCAGAGAGCCTACGAGGAGTCATGCCCCGTTGGGTGGCCTTGAACACCTAGCTTTTCTGGGGCTTCTTCCTTCTTTCATAAAATTACGGGTGGGGCATATAGATTGGAGTGTCTCAGCTCTTTCCTCTCCCCTGACATTCCAGGAACGGAAGTTTAGGATTTGTCATTTGAGTATAGATAGGTTTGAATCCTACTCATTGGCTATGTGATATTGATCAAGTTGCTCACTCTGTCTGAGCCTGTTTTCTCGCCTGTAAAATGGGGATAGCAGTGCCATATTCTGTAGGGCTGTTGTGGGGTCACATCAGATGATATGTATACTGCATGTGTAACTTAGTGGGTAACGGGTATGATGTTGATCATTATTCGAAATCTGTAATTCATTGATGCAATGGGGCCATGATTATGAGGCCAAGTTAGAGATAATACTGTTCCAGCCACTGTACTTTGCTGCCTAAAAACAGGAGCTGACCACCCATTTTGCGGGAGTAGCAAAGCCAGAGGCTACCACAAGGTGCCACTAATCAGCCTAAATGGTCTAGAAGGTGGTGGAGGGGGAGGAATGGAAGGAAAACGAGATGGAAAAAGCAGAGTAGAGCCTAATGTGGTGGTCCTGACCCACTCTCAAAGGTCATATGGGACCAAAGTGTTTTTATTTTACTCTATGAAGCCTAGACTGAGACTCCATGCCAAGCCTCAGGCAGAGTTCAGAGGCACAGCCTGTGAGCTGAGTTCGTTCGAGGGAGGCAGTGGTGGGGGCCACTGCCCTAGAGGACCTGTCCTGGGCACAGACCCTCCCAAGCCTCTCTTAGGAACCCCTGCAGTCCACCAGTCTACCTGCAGCAAGGTCAGAGGAAACTAGAGACTCAGATAACCGCCAAGTCACCAAATCTTAATGCTGATCTGAAAAGCCACCGCTGGACCCCCGAGACAGGGCCCAGTTCCAGAATGCCAAGAACTTATTACGTTTTCTCCTATTGATTCTGTTTGCCCTTCTCTGGGCAACAAAGCAACTCCCCTGTGAATTTCCGCATGCCTCTCTTCTGCTTCATATTTCTGGAACTAAACCAGGAGTTTCTTGGAATATTTTTAAAGTTGCTATTCACTCTAGACTAGAACAATAGAACATACAAGTTAGCTACCGCTTCACCCAGACACAGCTTTCAGAGTCTTCTGTTTAAAGGCTGTTTTAAAAGAATTATTTTAGCAAAAAGAAAAAAAAAAGAAGTTATTTACAATATTAGAGCTGATGATGTATTGGCATTCTGATTCCTTGATGAAAAGCATTTTCTATTTTTGCACACAGAAACTGATTTTAACTCTGTAACTTCACACTTTACCCAGAAATGACAGTGTTGAGCCGCCCATTGGGATTGTGAATTGACCTTCCTCTCCTCCCTTTCAGAGTCTCCTGAAGCGGTACCAGCCCCACAGGGTCCCTGCCACCTGCTGTGCCCCAGTGAAGACCAAGCCCTTGAGTATGCTGTATGTGGACAATGGCAGAGTGCTTCTCGACCATCATAAAGACATGATTGTGGAGGAATGTGGGTGCCTTTGAGGAGCTCCTGCAGGGGTGTTGTGTTTGCCTGTACCCTGGAAGGTTGGGAAGCTCCTGGGAGACCTAGTAACCATCTAATCTAATGAGGAGAAACAGAGAAGGGGAATAGTTGCTCTGTCCACCAGACCTGAGGAGGAATGGCTGCCGCCCTGTCCATGAAGGCTCTGTGGAGTCTGGGTGAGCACAGAGGAGAGGGAGGGGGAAGCCTGTGAAGCAGCCTTGCTGGGCTTTCTCTCTGCTGAACAGATAGTGACACGCGACGGTATTAGTGCAGGAGTCCTTTAGCGGATTTTTTTCAACCTCTGAACCCTCTGAAACTGTATGCAAGACTTGAAGCATATGTGCATTTATTTTCGAGGTGGGACAAGTTGTCTGTAACTTTTGTGTATTTTCAAACATAGTCCTTGACAGACACCCCCCCTCACCACCCACATATTGTCACTACGTAAAATTGAAAAGAGCCCGTTGGCTCTGGTTGCCTCAGGCTGGGTCAGGGAACCCCTGCTGCTTTCTGGCTGGCCTGTAGCAATCCTGTCCAGAGGCTCTCTGGAGTGGATCTCTGCTAATGAGTTATACAAACAATAAAGCCATTGAATAGTCCTCCTAGGCCAGCTGGTGCCTTTGAAGGGCGAGGCAGGAACTCGTCCAAGAGAACTGGCCACGTGGGACCACAGAAGCTGGAGCCCTGGGGTGTTCCCAAGTTAGTCTGCTTTGGCAGGCACAATCCAAGTCTATTAATAAAGTTGGTGACAGTTCACCTCAGTCTGGTCAATGCGTGTTATTAACGAGGGCCCTGAGTTTCCCATCCACAGAGGCGAGGACCCTGCCCTGGGTGGCAAAGACTTGGGTTATGGTCGCAGCTTAGCTGCTGAGCAGCTGTCACCTCAGGTGAGTAATTCACTGCTCAGCCTCGTCTTGTGACATGAAAGCAGGTGGATCCTAGTGTGTCCCTGTGATTCTACTTTTCCCTTACCAGTTGGCCTCATTGAGCACTGCCAAAACAGGGGCTGTATTTTCCCTTTCGTTGGCAGGGTGAAGGGGCCATTTTATCGGAAACATCAGTCCACAGTAAACCTAGTCTGCTTTCCAAAGAAGCTGATTGACTAATGCTTCAACCTTAGGAGAATGATTGCCATCATGTGGGAATACTTGCTGGATTCAGAGGTGACTCAAATTTGACTTGGTTGAGTCAAGGTAGTCACCCTGGTCCAGGCAGGGCTGTCTAGGCTTGAGCCAGGCCTGGGCTTGAGCAACCTCCACGCCCGGCTTCAACAACAAAACTGATCTGGTTGCTCATTCCCTGGAGTGGAAATAGCCCACTCTCCCCACAATTCAGAATCACAATAGGATTCCGCATTGGACTCTACTCAGAACAGTGGAGGTGGGAGTCCTTGCGAGGTCAACTTTTGTCCCATCCTCTTTCCTAAATGAGAGCCCAGTGAGGCCTAGTGGCGTGATGTCACAGCTAGGAGAGGCAGGGCTGAGAGCTGAGCTCTGGTCTCTGGAGCCCGAGGCGCCATCCTTCATAGCGTCTAGGGATCTTTGCTCCCTGAGCTTTGGGTCAAGGCCTCAGCCTTTAGAACAGGACGTTTGAAATCCTGGTTCCACTACCAAACTTAGGTTCTTGGGAGTGAAAATCCCACCTCAGGGCTTTAGGGCATCCCCTTTACCAAGTGGGTTCCTAACTCTTCTGTGACTAGGGCCAGGAAAGTGGCTACAGCTTGTGGGAGTGTTTACAGTTAGCAGCTCCACCAACTCAGAACAAACCCCACTGACTAGGACAGTGCCTCATATCAAGCAGAAGGTGCAGGCACAAAGGCGTGAATGGACATTTTGCTGACCTCTGACGAAAGCTCAGTGTGTCAGCAGCACAGGCGATCTCCTGCCTGGTCAGAGGTATTTGGGGCCCAGCCTGGCAGTACAGCTGTGTTCTGGACCCTGCGCGCTGGTATAGGCTTCAAGTCTGAGAAAATGCTGCCTTTGGGCACCAAGTCCTGCCCTACGCTGAGGGTCAGGAAGGCGCTTTCAGAGGCCATCAGATGTATTTTAACTTGGTCTCTAGGCAGAGGTCTCCTCCTACTGTTTCTGTAGCAGTGCCAAGTCAGTACCCAGTTGGTGGAAATTGGATAGATTATTCCTTGGCCTGGGAAGTGGGGGCGCCTGGCCCAGGAATGAGTGGAGAAAAGATAAAAGCAGAAACTGCGGGGCCATTGTGACTCACACAGCAGCAGTCAGGCTAGTCTCCATTTTGTCACCTCCCCTTTGTTAGCAGTAAAGCCTTATCCCTCTAGCCTAAACTGCCTTTTAAGTTGATATCCTATTTGGCTCTGGGGCAAAGTAAAGGTTGTATGAAAGGACTTTCCAAACTATTTGCCCCGACTTCCCATGAAGAGTTAACTTAGTCCTAGGGGTTGCACGAACATGCTCCACCCAAACTTGCACAGCCTGGGGAATACAGACCCACCTCTGCTTGTCACACCAACTGAGCTGTTCCTGAGCTCTAGACCTACCCGCCACCGGGTTAAGTGCTTTCCGTAACTACACCTGAGCTCCACAACCACCTCGGTCCCTACTTATCTTAACCCTGTTTTAGAGAAGGAAACCAAAGCTTAGAGACAGAATCCTGTTGGAGAGAATCTGGCTATTAAGTCGCAGAGCGGGAATGCAAGCCTATCTTACTCCAAAGCCCGAGCCCTGAACTCTGCTGTCTTGTTCTGTGATCTTCTGTTGACAACATCTGAGACATGAAAGGACAGGATTCTTGCTCTCACTACTAATATGTGGGCCTCACTGGATTAATAATAGCAAGGAACGTGATGCTCACGCAGCACAGTGTAGTTTCGTTTAAGACATCAGCTATGACGGATTTCTAACAAGTGTTCCTGAGGGGCAGAGCAGCCCTCACCAGGACAGCTGTGGGCTGGACTCCCTGCAGGCCTAGTGAAGGGCCTTCTCGGGTGCATCTGGCCCCAGCATGTACGTGTTCACTTCCAAGCTCCTTGGGGAAGGGACACATCACCTCCTGGCACATACAGGGCCAGATGAACAAAGAAGTGCTTTGTAAATGATGGAACTGACACGTTCCTTATCAGCCAACGTGCCAAAAATGTGTCAACAGGATTTCACCTGAAATTTAAAAAAACAAACAATTAAAACACCAAGTTGATACTCAAGATCTTTATTGATTCAACTGTAACAGCAACCGTTGGTGAAAATTTCATCTTTTCCATAATTTCCAAACTTGCTGGTTTGTAAGGACAGTTAGGAAAATCAGAAACAAAAATCCCAGCCACGAAGTCACTCACACAGGGCTGCCTCAGGACTGCACGGTGCCCTCCACGACAGTGAGATGGACAGAGGGGAAAGGAGACACCACGTCAAGGGAGACAGAGGGAAGGATAAGGAGAGTACCGGCAGTCTCCACTTTTCCACTCAGAATGGATGGAACTGGGCCTCTGGTGGCACAAAGACAGGGAAGGGCATTTCATTTAATATAGAAAATATTTTAAAATATTTTAAAAGATGCTTAAAATGGACACCCGAACATGTGGGTGTTGGTCTGCCCCTGGGTAGCAGAGGGTCTCCTCACCCAGGTGAGAAGAGATGGGTTCCATCTCCAGGTGGAGGAAAGGCACTGGCTCACAGTCTTCAGGGACTGAAACAAGACACCAGGGGCAGGACGCCTCACCACACAGCTCACTCCTCAGCTCTAGTGTTCCTCCCCACCGCTCCTGGTTTCAAGTAAAAATGACCCTTGGCCTGGGCTTGGTTGTTTTTTTTTTTAAGATTAAGATGGGATCTGCAGGCAAGAAGAGATACCCCGCTAGATTCACGCAATCTCAGATGTTCAGAGAGTTTGGTTTTAAGCACCGGCAAGAGCTCCCTTTGGAAATTTCAATGTGGCCAAATTTCAAGCATTGCAGCATCTGCCAGCCTTCCACTCGTTGGAAGGTGGCAGAGTGAAAGTTTAAATACCCCAAGAATGTGTTTCATCTCAGTACTATTTTCCATTCAGGATCCAGGCAGTATGGTCTGCCAGGGCTGCAGGCTAAAGAAGCAAAGAGACACCACAGATCATCTGAAAAGGGACTTGAAAGACTTCTCCTAAATCTAAGCTTTGCCAAAAGGTATCAACTTCCAGGCCCATCCAGAGAAAGAAATGCCAATTCCACAGGGTGGGCAAGGTGACATGAACTGCTATCATTCCTTAGACTCCAGTTAGAAATATCATGAACTAGGCTCAGGGAAACTCCAGCTCTCAACTGGGAAAACACGACTAGAGCAAGAAATGTGCCTGGGGTGTAAGCACTCTAAATAATTGTGATCCAGCTGCCTCAAGATTTAATGTCCTCTCTTATTTAAAGCTGGGAGGTAAAGAAGTTGGTGGTGGTAGGGGTACCACTGTATGGTCACTATGCCCCCCATGAAGTCCAGACAGAAACTGCCCTCCCAAGTAAACACTGCTTCTTTAAACAGACACTAACCCCTCCTAGATGCCATGCATAGATAAGAGATTGGGTTTCGCAGATTAATAAATAGCTGCCCATGTGCATATAGTCCAGAGACATGCTAAGACGGGTAAGTTCTGACCCAGAGAGACAAGCACTGGGATACTGATACCCCATCAAGTCTCCAAGATGAGAACAGAAAAGGACTATTTCTGAAATATTGCCGCCAATACAATGAGCACCTTACACCAGGTGCCTTGATGCAAAGCAGGCACTGGCTGAGCGACAGCCTCTGGGGTAAAGCCCATACATCTAGCAGGAAATGTCTGAACTGGGAACTTGAGGTCTGAGAGATGCAAAGAGCTGGTAACCAGAGAGCAAAAATAAAGACCATCTATTTTGACTCCACCTTAAAATCAGAAGTAAAAAATTTCATTTGAAGGTGCTTTAAAGACAAGTTCCTTACTTCTAGAAGTACCTTTCCTTCTTTTTTTAAAAATAGCTGCCTTAGCAGCATTGCTTTTTATTCAAGTATACTCTAAAGCAAGCAGGGCTATAGATAAGAAAATGCTGGGAAGCGTCAGAGCGTAAATCTAAAGAATTTGCATCCTTAAGATGTCTGAAATCCCCAAAAACTTGGCATTGGTGCCAGGGACACAGAACAGACATTCACTAAAAATGTGCCAAACTGACAAAGCTTTATCGAAGCTTCTCTCAAGGGTGAAGACAGGATTGGTTCTTTTTAAGAAACTGCTTCCATTAGGAAGCCCAGGGTGAGGCAGGTGTGCAGAGTTAACTTTTACTGGATGTAAAGATCAAGCACAGACAGATCTCTCTTATTCCCAGATGTCCCCCCCATTTACTGAGGTGATTTTTGGGTGGGAGACCTGACCAGTCTGCTTTAGTTGGCGTGGTTTGAGAGAGCAGGTGCCAAGCATCAACTGGGGGACCTGGCTTCTGGATACCATCAGCTTTGTTACTCTGAATCTGAAAGGTTAGCTAGTCTTCAGCCCAGTAACCCAGCATCTAATTCATGTTTGCTCCCTTTGTTTGACAACCCCGACTGATCCATTTGAATGGCTCAACGAGAAGGATCCAATGCCCTTTGTCAATTCCTGGGCTAAAGGAGAAAGCGAGCAAGCAGTATTGTCTTTAAGAGGTATCAAGTCAAGGACTTAAGCATCCTTGGGCCATTGGTAATATACAACAGGAAAATGTTCAAATATTACCCTGGAAATTGCCATTTCTTGCCAACTCTCTAAAAACTGGCAGATGGTTATGGACAGTCCATTTTTCATCTGTTTGTTGATGTACATCTTAGAGAACTATTCTCAGCAACAACACCTCTCTCAGTATAGCATCTAGTTTAAACCTAGCCCTTCTTGCTGATCTAGTTTCACCCTCTGTTGGGGGAGGGGTCGTGTTAAGGTATATCCACAAATTTGACACTGCTCCATTCACTAGGTGGGGTGTAACCCCAGTTCCCTTGAGTGTAGCTGGGCTTAGTGACTTGCTTCTAAGGAATGGGATAGGAAGGTATGATGATTTGCTTTCAAAGACTGACATAAAAGGCACTGCAGATTCATCCTTGCCCTCTCTGGGATCGTGTGCTCAGGCAACGCCAACTGCCATGCTGTGAGGACACTTGTGCTGCCCTAGAGAGACCCACACAGGGAGACACTGAGGCATCTTGCTCAGAGAGAGAGCCCGAAAGTGGATTCTCAAGGCCCAAGTGACTGCAGACCCTGCTGAAGTCTTGACTGCAACTTCCTATGGTGCCAATACCACCATGCTAAGCTGCTTCCCAGGTCCTAACCACAGAAACTGACAGATAATTGCTCTAAAAAGATTTTAAGTTTGGGGATAACCTGTTAAATAGCAATAGATAACAAAGATGAAGGATAAAACCCTTGGCTTGGAAGCCTAATAGCTAGAAGCCGGCTTCTCTACACTGTGCTTTAGAGAACACAGTAGCTATTTACACAGGATTCGAGAGAGTGGTGAACTCAAGTCACCACACTATGAAGGAGGTAGAACCATGAGAATGCACATCTCCTGCTGAAATTTGGAGGGAGGAGGTCATTTCTCATTAAGATGGATTGTCCCCAGAAGTAGAGAAACATGGTTTTCTCCTAAGAAGAAAAGTACAAATAACTGTAAGATTTTAAGAACCGTCTCACTTAAATGGTACCCTAAGGGTGTTCCCTCTTCAGGAAAGGGCCCAGATAGATTAGGGCTTTAACTGTTAGATGATTCCTTCCAAACACTCAGGAGGCCTCCCAGGTGGCTCAGTGGTAAAGTATCCACCTGCTAATCCAGAAGACGCAAGTGACGGGGGTTCACTCCCTGGGTCGGGAAGATCCCCTGGAGTGGGAAATGGCAACCCTCTCCAGTACTTTTGCCTGGGAAATCCCATGGATATGGAGTCTGGTGGGGTCACAAAGAGTCAGACATAACTGAGCTACTGAGCACACAGACACATCCAGGAGTAAACCGCCTACTACATTCTGGCTTACCCTGAAGAATGATTTTACGAGGCATGGCACAAAGGTTTCATCTGTTGAAAGTTTATCTATTGCCTTGTGAGATTATCTTTAAAAGGCTGATTTATGGAGGCCAAGGTAAATCTAGTGGCCTCCAGGAAAGAACTGCACCAAGCGCTATGGAGATCCTTACAGAGATGCCTACAGGATGGGCAGCTGCTATATTATACAGCTGATGCTCCCAAGACATACTAGAAATACAGCCTCTGATTAGGAGGCCAAGTGCAGACTCCTCAAGATAGCAACAAAGGGGATCACAGCATCTTGAGACTACTCAAGCTGGTGTTTTAATTTCCCACTATTCAATGAGGGAGCCGAGCTTTCACACACAGCAGTAAAGACCCAAAAGGGCATGCACTCTGCTCACTGACAGACTGACTACTCGCTGTAGTGGAGTCACATTCCAGGTGATGTGGAGAAAGCAAGCTTCATTCCCAAAGAATCAAGCTCCAGGGGACAATGAAGTCCTGTGCAAGCTTATCATGCAAATTACCAACACACCTTAAGTTTTTCCAAGAGTAAGTATAGTGAAATTTGGAGTTTAATAAAAATCAGAACAGAGATACATTAAAAAAGCAAGTAAGAAATATTTTTCTGATCATCAATTCTTGAGACTAAAAGCATCTCCAAAACCGTGGAGATCCAGCTTATTCCTGAGACATCAACCATCACAAAAGGTTTCACTCTTTAAACAATTCACATTTTGTAGCAGAAAACAGGACAAAGTTCCTCAGACATCCTTCCTCTCTTCTAAAATGTATTCGCAAACAGGGTCTTTTCAGAGTTCAAAAGAAAAACAGCTTTCCATCTTAGCCAGTTGGCCTGGTACTCTCACCCTGGTATTTCATCTCTTAAAAAGATGGTTCGGAGCACCAAATCAAACCAGAAATTCCCAGACGCCAGTGGCTATTTTACTTGTCTTTCCGTGGAGGGAGTCTCTCTCCCAGGATCCCCATGCCAGTCAACAGTCAGGACCACGGGTGGGGAACGAAGCAGCAGAGGGTAAAGGGAGAGAATGAGGCCACCATGAACAACCCAGGGAAGGCAGAATGGTCCAGTCTCACAGTCCACCCACTACGAGCTCCAAACACGCACAGCCAACACTAGAGCGAGAGGAACAAGTTCATAAGGGACTGGGGAGACAAGGGCTAGTGACATGGAACAGCAGACTCGCCAACGAACAGTTCTCACCTTCCTAACATCGGAAGATGTATCATTAAAAAGTTGCTGTTCAAAATTGTACTGAAAACATATCTAAAAATAGGTCTGTACTCATCTTAAAAATAAAAGGTCACTCCTCAGATAAGAGGACTGACAGATCTTATCAGATACCAACAGGTGAGGTATCTTGGATGTACATTTGAAAAATGGCCTGGCAGAGAAAAGGGAAGGAGGTAGGGAAAGACAGGGGAATTCAGAGTACCATGGGAAGGGTAAGAAAACGGAAGGAACAAATTTTTAAGCCCATGCTTGTCTATCTCAGCAGCCAAACAAAGCAGGTCCACAAAGGAAAAAAGTGTAGTTCTTTGCTAAGAACATTCTTAAAGTCAACTTTAAACTCAAAAATCGGAGACAATAAATAGCACAATGCTCACTGGACTAAGAAACAATGACTACTGAGCCTGGGTAGGGTACTCAAGTGGTTCAGCATCTTCCGAGGCCATTCTCGGGTATCATCCTGCAGAGTATACTGTTAGGCCTTATCCAAAGTGCTTCTGTCCCGTGGAAGGGACCTGCTCAGGAGCAGGAGAAACCACCTGGATAGCTCAGGGTACAAAAGGACCACAGGCAACAAGATGCAAGCAGAGAGGGATGGGAGAAGGGGAGCCAAGAACAACTGGTGACACAGGACTCCCTTCTGATGTAGAATTAGAAAATGTCTGCACAACTGTGCGAAGTAACGGAGCGGGAAGATGAACTATAATGCTACAGACAGACTGCATTCCTCTCAGGAGGGGAAGTGGACCTCAAAACAGTGCGCCAGGGTAATGCTACTAGAGTTGTACAAACTGTGTACTCTCCCCAAGGACAAACACTGCAAAGTAAAAGGGAAAGCAGCTCTCTTCCTGTTTACCATTTCCCTCCAAAGGTTTTCAAGTCCCCCAAACCTAGGCTCTTGCAAGACTGAAACCTGGGCAGGAGGACAGTGAGGAGAGAGAGTAAGAACAGGAATGATGCTGAACCCATCAAACCTCTGTATCACTTCCCCAGACTTCCCAGCCAGTCAGTTATTAGTAGGCTGATATTGGATTTGGGATTAAAAAAAATGGGGGGGGGGGACCAGAGTTTAACTGTTTTCCTCTATGGGCTGCTTAGTTCTACAGAAATATGTCAAGAGTCTTCAATCTAACTGTCTAACCGGGAAGGGGAACACGAAACAGGGAGAAGAAATGGTCAGATGCAGCTCATCTTTGCATCCTTTGGCACAAGGGGAAGGAGGAGGGGGAGGAGACAGCAACGGGGACTGCTGGCACCGCCTCTTCTGTCTTTGCATCGATGACCCTATCAGCCAAATCAGGTACACGCGTGTGTCAGAGTTGCTGCTTTTCTTCGAATCCTCGAAGGACAATCAGATGTCCATCTCAAACTGAGCATCATCCCCTGGTTAGAATGAAGAAAAGGAAAAGTTGGGCACAAAAAGGAAAGGCAAAACAATTTTAACTAACATTCCCTCTGCACAAGAGTCAAAGAAGAATCCAAACTGTCCCACTCTCTGTAGCCTCGAAACAACTATTTTGCTCTGCCTTGGATGGTCTTTTTAATCTGGGGGGCAACAAAGGAGTGGCAGTCACATCACCCACGGGCAGGAGCAATTATGGGAAAGGATACAAGTGAAAACTTTCCAGGTTTCACTCTCCTTTGTCCGAGGTTGACCAAACAGGAGCTTCTAGAGAACTCCTGGCCATTTATTGAGTCAGCACACTCTTCTGGAAGCTCTGAACTTTTAGCCCTGCTAGGAATGACACTCTGTCCATCAAAAACTCCTTTGGAATCTGAGAAAGTAGAAAGTTGGCTCATGTACAGGCACCATGGAGTGCAGCCCAAGGCGTGCTTCAGGAGCTGGCCATTTCCATAGACATGGACAGGACTTACTATTAATGGTAATCGTGTGTGTGTGTGTGTGTGTGTGTGAGTGTGCGGGGCGGGGGAGGGGTACGTGTTTACTGAAATAGGCTGTCCTGAAAATGGGGTGAAAAACAATACTGCTTTTCCCTACACCGTAAAAAAGACAATTCTCTTTATAAGAAGCAAGGGCTATTTCCCAAGGGTGATGGAAATGGGAGTTATTAAATTCTGCTTTGTGTCTGTGTGTGTGTGTTATCCCTAGTCCAACAAAGCCCAGGTTCAAGAAGTCATCTTTGGGATTTATCATCCCCTGATTTTGGATTTTTCCTCACCCCCACCCCTCTCCTACCTTAGATTTGGCTATGGTTTAGAACTCGGGTTTCCAGAACATCTCAAATCTTGCTGAGGGCAGTGGGGGAACCTCAGAGATGCATGACTGAAACATCAGTTATAACTGAAGCACAACAGTTTTTCAGACTGACTCGAATCCCAGGGCTATCTCTTGGCCCCTAACACCAGCATCTCTCACCAACTGCATGCTTCCTGTCATGATGGTTCAAGTTGTTCAAATTGTTGACCTCTACTTTGGAGTCTTCAATTAAGGTGCCGGGGCTGGTGACTCCTGGGATATTGGGCAGATGGCAGGGCGGGGTCTGAGCCATAGGAGAGTTGCGACGATCCAACAAAAACTTGCGATCATAAATGATTCGAGTTCCTGGAAAACAGGGTTTAAAGAAGACAGAAGTTTTATATCCTGTTTCAAATGTGATTTTACACCAATGAAAGTACAAAGTTAAATTCCCTTTCTTTGCTTTGAAAAATAAGAACTAGTAACAGTTCAAAAAGGCAGCTGAAACTATTAAGAATGAATCATTCTAGAGAACAGAAAACTTAGGTCAAGTTTGAATTATTTAGGATGGAAAGTTTTCTAATACAAATTTTACAACTTTTTACCACCTTAAACAGGAACAAGCCAACCCTTTCTCGATGAATCAGGGTGAGTATGAAATTCATTTATTACACTAGGTTGTGACCTAGGAAGTCTCAGGGCCTATTCAGCTGATGATCTGTATTCTCCTTAAACGAACAGGATTCAGGAAGCCAAGGCTGTGCTTGCGGCCCTCCCCACCAGCTTGCTTGTCTCCTCCCTCACTGTTTGGCTAAGAACCATCCTTTTCCATGTCTTCAGTTTGGCTGCCATAATCAAATACCACACATGGAACTGGGTGTCTTACACAGAAAGTATTTCCTAACAGTTCTTGAGATTTCCAAGACAAAGACACCAGTTTAGTGTCTCTGCTGAGCACTCTCTTCCGGATGCGTTGACACCTTCCCGCCGTGTCCTCTCATGAGGGAGAGGGAAGCAAGTGTCTTTTCTGCTGGGGTATTAATCCTACTGTGAGAGCCCTACCCTCAGGACTTCACCTGAACCTAATTACCTCCCAAGGCCCTATTCCTTGGAGAAGGAAACGGCAACCCACTCCGGTGTTGCTGCCTGGAGAATCCTATAGACAGAGAAGCCTGGCGGGCTACAGTCCATGGGATCACAGAGAGTCGGACATGACAAACGACTTAGCAAGCAAGCCCCATTTCTAAATATCACATTGTGGGGGTCAGTGTGTCAATATATGAATGGGGAGAGCACAAGTCAATCTACAGGACACGCTTTACCCTCATTCTCACTTAACGTGTCTAATCCGTGGGGTTTGGCAATTGGTGATCTGATTCCAACACTACGTAAAATAAGAGCCAACAGGCTGGGAAGGAGAGCCTGATGGTTTTCCAATGATCTAAGGAAAGCAGCTTCAGTGGGTGGATTTTGTTCTGTCACCAGCAACAGCCCCCCGTCCCCCACCAACCTTTATTCAGGGCTAGGTTTCAGAAGGGTGAGATTTTTACCGTGAGATGTTCTTAATAACATTCATGTTGCAAGTCAGAACAAGATTATTCTTACTTCTGTAGTATACTAAACTCAGAAACTCTTGGGGTGCTGCTGCTGCTAAGTCACTTCAGTCGTGTCCGACTCTGTGTGACCCAATAGACGGCAGCCCACCAGGCTCCCCCATCCCTGGGATTCTCCAGGCAAGAATACTGGAGTGGGTTGCCATTTCCTTCTCCAATGCATGAAAGAGAAAAGTGAAAGTGAAGTCGCTCAGTCTGTCCGACTGTTAGCGACCCCATGGACTGCAGCCCACCAGGCTACTCCGTCCATTGGATTTTCCAGGCAAGAGTACTGGGGTGGGGTGCCATTGCCTTCCCCGACTCTTGGGGTGAGGTGGTGAAAAAAGAGCACAGGATAAAAGCAAGCTTTCTATTTCTAAATTATAGACCAGCAACAGCATAAACACTAAAGCACTGTAAATGAACCAAGCAGAAAATAAGTAGTAGATTCAACCTAAACATGTCAGGTGTAACAGGAAGTTTGACAAACTCCTATTACTGTGCAGAGGCAACAAAAAATATTTACTCCCTTGAGATATAATTCACGTACAATTCAAAGTGTGTAATTCAATAGATTTTAGTACACTCCTGGAATGGTGCAACCATCCCCACAGTCTTTTTCTTTTTTGCTTTTGACTGCAACACACTGACTTGTGGGATCTTAGTTCCTCAAGCAGGAACTGAACCCAGGCCGCAGCAGTGAAAAAGCCAAATCTAACTACTGGGCCACTAGAGAATTCCCACCACAACCTTAGGACACTGTCATCCTCTCCAAAAGATAGCTCACATACATTTAGCAGCCCCTCCGCACTTTCCTCCACCCTCGGCAGCCTAGGCAACCAGGAATCTGTTTTCTGTCTCTATAGATCTGCCTATGCTAGGCATTTCAGTTCAGTTCAGTTGCACAGTCATGTCCGACTCTTTGCGAACCCATGAATCGCAGCACACCAGGCCTCCCTGTCCATCACCAACTCCCGGATTTCACTCAGACTCACGTCCATCAAGTCAGTGATTCCATCCAGCCATCTCATCCTCTGTTGTCCCCTTCTCCTCCTGCCCCCAATCCCTCCCAAATTCAGAGTCTTTTCCAATGAGTCAACTCTTTGAATGAGGTGGCATAGGTGCAATTATGTCGTATGTGACCTTTCGTGACTGCTCCTTTCACTTGCAGGTTTTTAAGATTCATTCATGTTTGGCCTTTATCAGTACAGCTGATCCTTGAACAATGCAAGTTAGCACTTTTTCAATTGTAAGTACTACAGCACTATACAGTCCGAGTTGGCTGAATCCATGGATGCCGAGGGCCAATGACAAGTAACACGTGGATTAACCCCACGTTGTTCAAGGATCAACTGTACTTAATTTATGTTGACAAATAATCTTCTGTATGTAACAATGTATATCACATTTTATCAATCTGTCCATTGAAGGACATCTGGGTTTTTTCCATTTTGAATAATGCTGCTGTAAACATTCATGTGCAAGTTTTTGTGTGAACTCCTGGGTATATAAGACAGACTTGCTGGATTACATGGCTTACCTTTTGAGAACTACCAGGCTTGCTTTCCAAAGTGGTGGCACCATTTTCCATTCCAATCAGCAGTATATACATTGTTGGAAAAGCCAACACTTTTCCTTTTTTATTTTTCACTTTTCCTTTTGGCTGTTCCCCAGGGCATGCAGGATCTTAGTCTCCCAATAGGTATGAAACCCCAGCCCTCAGCAGTGAGAGCATGGAGTCCTCCAAGCAGTAGTCTGTCAAGGAATTCCCTTTTTATATTTATTACAGCCATCCGAGTGGGTGTGAAGTGGGTCTCATGGTGTTTTAATTTGCATTTCCTTGATAGCTAAAGGTGCTGAGCATCATTTCATATATGCTTATTGGCCATTCCAACAAATATCTTCTTTGGAGAAATGTCTTTAGTCCATTTTTTAAAGGGCTGTCTTTTTACCACTGCACTGTATGAGTTCTTTATATATTATGAATACAAGCTTTTTTAAAAAAGATTTTATTTCATATTGGAGTACAGCTGATTAACAATGGTGTGTTAGTTTCGGGTGTACAACAAAATGACTCAGTTACACATATACATGTATAAAAGCTTCGTATTCATAGATGATTCGGAAATATTTTCTCCTGTGAGGTGCCTTCTCAATTTTTTTCAAAGTTTTAAATTTTAATAAAGTCCAATTTATGTCTTTTTCTTTGGTTGCTTGTGATTTTGGTGTCATATCTAAGAAACTTGCCTAACCAAGGTCACAAAGATTTGTGCCTGTGTTTTCTTCTAGGAGTTTTACAACATTAGTGCTTACATTTAGGTCCTGGAGTCATGGGGTCCAACTCTGGTTTGTGTGTGTGGACATCCAGTTGCACCACCATAATTTGTTGAAAAGACTATTATTGAATATTTTCCATTTAAATGTCTTAGTATCCTTGTCAAAGATCAATTGGCTATAATTGTGAGCGTTTATTTCTGGGCTTCCATTGATCGATGTGTATCCTTATGACAGTAATACACTCTCTAGATCCATAACAACTTTTGAAACCAGGTAAGTCTCCTAATATTGTTTTTCAAGATTGCTTGAGGTTATTTTAGGTATCTTAAAGTTCCATATATGCATTTTAGGGTCAGCCTGTAAACTTCTGCAAAGAAGCCTGTGGGGATTTTGATGGGGACTGTACTTTGAATAGATAAATTTGGGGAGTAGTGCCATCTTAACAATATTGAGTCTTCCAATCCATGAACATGGACCATCTATTTATATATACATTTATAGATAAATGTCTATCTTTATTTCAGGAATGTTATACTGTTTCCATAGTATAAGTTTCATGCTTTTGGGGGCTTAAATTTATACCTGTTTTATTATTTTTATGCTATTATAACTGGAATTATTTTATTTTTGGATTGTTCATTGAAAGATACAAACACAACTGGGTTTTATATACCAATCTTGTATTCTGAAGCTTTACTAAACTCACTTATTAATTAATTTTAACAATTTTTTAGTGAATTTTTAAGTTACATTTGGTTTTAAATGGATACACAAAGTAAACAATTCAGAAGAGAAGCCATTCTGAAGAATTACGACTTTAATGATGCTGTTAATGTTCTCAAATATGGCCAGGGAAAATACAGATACAAAACCACAGTATTTCACGTGTTTGAATTTTAGATCACTGGAAGCTAAAAAAATTGCTGCATATATGGCAAAAAAAAGGAATCAACACGTCAGTGACTAAGGATTCTATGGTGTAATTCAAAAGCATTTAATATTCAAAAAACCAAAACTATCAAAAGGAAAACAATAAGACTTGACTATAAATAAAATGCTAGGAAAAAAACCTTTTTTTCCCTTTTTTGATACTGTGTTTACTGTGAAATTATATAAATTCCAAGACAATTAAAAACCTAAAATATTCAGGGTCTCTTAAAAATGTGCAAGCATAGACACATCTTACGAAGCAAGAACTTCCAATAATTCAATTTCAACTGCCAGTCACATTTATGTTAGCCCAATTCAATGTCAACCAACGCATCCGTAACTAACTAGAGAAAAGTTAACCGTAAATCTCTAATGGAAGGGTAGACATACCAGGGAAGTAGGGGCAGGACAGGTAGGCAGTACAATCTCATTCGCTGCTGCTGCTTAGTTGCTTCAGTCGAGCCCGACTCTGTGCGACCCTAGGGACTGCATGGCAGCCTGCCAGGCTCCTCCATCCTTGGGATTCTTCAGGCAAGAACCCTGGGGTGGGTTGCCATGCCCTCCTCCAGAGGGTCTTCCCCACCCAAGGATCAAACCCAGTCTCCTGCACTGCAGGCAGATTCTTCACTGTTGAGCCACCAGGGAAGCCCCATAATCTCATACAGTGGAGAGCTAAAACCGACAGACTGAGACACAGAGGTTTAACTAATTTATAGAGTTTTAAAGGTAACGATCCAGGGATTCCCTGGTGGCTCAGTGGTAAAGGATCCACCTGCCAATACAGGAAACACGGGTTTGCTCTCCGATCTGGCAAGACCCCACATGCTGCAGACCATAATCTCATGTGCCACACGCATTGAGCCTGTGCTCTAGAGCCCAGGAACCGTAACTGAGCCCACATGCCTCAACTACTGAAGCCTGAGTGCCCCATAGCCCATGCTCCACGATAAGAGAAACCACTGCAGGGAGGAGCGCACGCACCCAACTAGAGAGCAGCCCCCACTTGCTGCAACCAAAGAAAGCCCACACAGCAACGGAGACCCAGCACAGCCAAAAATACATAAACACTAAAAACAAGTAAATAAAGGTAACCACTCACAAGAACCAAACACAATACAACAATTTATAGAAATTGGTAAATGGAGAGAGCGGGGAGGAAATAAGAAGTACAGAAAGTAATTAAAGTGTCCCTATCCCTCATTTTCGTAACAGGGAGTCAACAGTATCCTCTAATGTTAAGAAATCAAGAAATTGTGGTATAAATATATATTATTTATAGCAACAGTGGCTAACCAGTAAAATCACTACAAACCGGAAACTGTAAAAGCAGCAGTCTACTGGCATTTTACTTTGCATTTTAGGTGCTTCTGTTCAGTTTTCCTTTTTCTATTTTGTTTTTAAAACATGCATACTTTAGTCTTCATGTTTGGATTTCAAAACAAATAGGAGTCTTTAGATCTAGGTTAACATTAGATATCTACACACATTCTTCATTCCTTGGTGACCAGTTAGTTGGATAGATCTAGTACCCTGACCTAGCATTTTCTAAATGCTGACATTACTAGGAAAACATGAGACTAAAACTGAGTCCTTTTGATGGAGAACAGAGAGTAAGGAGGAAAAGCTTCTACTTTTTGATCTAAAAATTAGTGATTTTCAAATGGCAAGGAAAGAGAGGCAAATAAATGAGATCCAAAATTATGCCTGCCAAGATGGTTAGTACAGAAAAAAAGGTCATTCAAGTCTAAGGGCCTCTTTCAAGACCAAGAAGCTTAGTTTAAATGATAATCAATCCATAATTAAGCTATATACACCCAAGAAATTGTATAACCTGATACAAAACTGCCTAGACAAAAGTTCCCTGTAACACAGTTAACTGACAAGGGTAGTAGTTACTATACTTCCACAGAGCCCAGACCATAAAACTGTTTAAGGCTGCTTCCAGAATTAGAATTAAGCAGCCACTCGTGGAAATAAACATCTTAGAATAAGAAACAGTGTAACTTGCCCACTTGAACAGGTTGTGACAAAACCCTCCAAGAAGGCTGAGATTAACCTGCACCTTCCCAACAACATCCCAGGCAAGAACAGAGAGTGTGGAGTCAAACAGAGCTTCCCTCAGGGGACTTTCCTCATCAAAGAGGAAAACTGTTTCTCATAAAACTGTAATGGACTCCCCGCTATGATCATTAAGCCAGAGCTGAGTCAGATGCCCACCATCCCAGACACTGGGGAAGCCAGAGTGTAGTCAGGGTATATTTTCTTGGGCTTGGCACACTACTACTTTTAAAATAATGAGGAAATACAGGGTAGCATGAAAGAAGAGAGAACAGCTGTTGGGCTGGAAACCAATAGTGTCAGTCACATCCATATTTAATATTTACCTAAATTTAAATCCTTATTTTCCATAGTAGAAAACTGTTAGTATATAAAACTGAGAAATAGCATTAAATCATGTTATTCAGAAATCCAGAGGTAAATGCTGTAAGAAATAGCTGAAAGAGTTTAAAATGGTTTCTCCAGGAACGGAACTAGAGATGAGATGGGACATGAGACTGTTGTTTTTTGTTATTAGCCTAATAACACTGTCCATATTTAATATTTACCTAAATTTAAATCCTTATTTTCCATAGTAGAAAACTGTTAGTATATAAAACTGAGAAATAGCATTAAATCATGTTATTCAGAAATCCAGAGGTAAATGCTGTAAGAAATAGCTGAAAGAGTTTAAAATGGTTTCTCCAGGAACGGAACTAGAGATGAGATGGGACATGAGACTGTTGTTTTTTGTTATTAGCCTAATAACACTGTATGCAGAGTACATCATGAGAAACGCTGAGCTGGATGAAGCACAAGCTGGAATCAAGATTGCTGGGAGAAATCTCAATAACCTCAGATATGCAGATAACACCACCCTTTTGGCAGAAAGTAAAGAACTAAAGAGGCTCCTGATGAAAGTGGAAGAGGAGAGTGAAGCTCAACATTCAGAAAACTAAGATCATGGCATCTGGTCCCATCACTTCATGGCAAATAGATGGGGAAACAGTGGAAACAGTTTATTTTTGGGGCTCCAAAATCACTGCAGATGGTGACTGCAGCCATGAAATTAAAAGACTCTTGTGCCTTGGAAGAAAAGTTATGACCAACCTAGATGGCATATTCAAAAGCAGAGACATTACTTTGCCGTCTAGTCAAGGCTATGGTTTTTCCAGTGGTCATGTATGGATATGAGAGGTGGACTGTGAAGAAGGCTGAGCACTGAAGAATTGCTGCTTTTGAACTGTGTCTAGCTATGACCAACCTAGACAGCATATTAAAAAGCAGAGACATTACTTTGTCAACAAAGGTCCGTCTGGTCAAGGCGATGGTTTTTCAGTGGTCACGTATGGATGCGAGTTGGACTATGAAGTGCCGAAGAATTGCTGCTGTTGAGCTGTGGTGCTGGAGAAGACTCTTGAGAGTCCCTTCGACTGCAAGGAGGTCCAACCGGTCCATCCTAAAGGAACTCAGTCCTAATTATTCATTGGACGGACTGATGTTGAAGCTGAAACTCCAATACTTTGGCTACCTGATGCGAACAACTGACTCACTGGAAAAGCCCCTGATGCTGAGAAAGACTGAAGGCATGAGGAGAAGGGGACGACAGAGGATGAGATGGTTGGATGGCATTACCAACTCAATGGACGTGAGTTTGAGTAAACTTCGGGAGATGGTGATGGACAAGGAGGCCTGGCGTGCTGCAGTCCATGTGGTCACAGAGAGTTGGACATGACTGAGCGATTGAACTGAACTGAATTGACTAACAATACTATAAGACTTTTAAACTTTACTTTCATAGGTAGAAAAAGAACAGGGTAACTGCATGAATACTGAAGGCATTTTGCTAAGTCAAACAAGTCAGTCACAAAAGACAAGTATCTTTTGATCCCATGTATATGAGGTACCTGGACTAGTCAAATTCACAGAAAGTAGAATGATGGTTGCCAGTGGCTGGAGGTAAGCAAGTAATGGGAGTTATTGTTTAATGAGTATAAAGCTTCAGTTTGGGAAGATGAAAAAAGTCCTGGAGATGGATGGTGGTGACAGCTGCACAACAATGTGAATGTACTTACTGCCATGGAACAGTATAATTAAACATTGTTAAAATGGTAAATTTTACATTATTTACACAATAAGAAATATACATGATTTCAGACTTCTAGCCTCCAGAAACACAAGAAAATAAATTTGTTTAAAGCCTCCCCACATACAGTTATCTTTTTAATATCAGGAGAAAGTGTTTTAGAAATAAAAAGCAAACCCCATTATAAGCAATTGGGGGCAGTGAGTGACTCAAAAAAGTATTTGTAAGTATTTATATATATATATTGGAGAAGGAAATGGCAACCCACTCCAGTGTTCTTGCCTGGAGAATCCCAGGGACGGGAGAGCCTGGTGGGCTGCCGTCTATGGGGTCACACAGAGTCGGACACAACTGAAGTGACTTAGCAGCATATGTTATGTGTGTGTGTGTGTGTGTGTGTGTGTGTGTGTGTGTAAAACAGACTAACACTAGAGCCATGATGAAATCTAGAAACTTAAAAAACAACAAAGCACTTGGCAAGTAACCTCAGTATTCCACTAGGAATTTTTTTCATCTAAGGGCTCACCAAGAGATCAGAAACAGACACAAGAGGAACAAGCAGGCTAAGTGCATATGTGCTAAGTCTCTCAGCCACGCCCAACTCCCCACAGCCCCATGGACTGTAGCGGGCCAGGCTCCCTTGTCCATGGGCTTCTCCATGCCATAATACTAGAGTGGATCGCCATTTCCTTCTCCAAACAAGCAACAAGTGTTTCCAATACACTCAGAAAGGTAGTCTGCCTCTTTCTCTCTCCCCAACTCCATCCCAATAGTAAGAAGAGAACGTAAGAAGTAAAAAATGCAGAAAGGACTTATAAAGAAAGTGGTTTTCTGTTTTTTATTCTACCAGCTTAGGAGGGTAATTAACAAAGTCTATGTTTCACTAAGTTAGAGAACATTTTAAATGCATTTCAGTTTTAAACATCTGCTCTTCATGGAGGCTCAGGATGGAACAGACTCCTAAAAGCTCTATGCCAGATAACCCAGAGGAGGGTAAAAGGTGCTTGACCCAGTATCCTCCAGGGAGGCTGATAGTGGCCAAATCACGTTCAGTGTGTACAATCATCAAATCTCTAAAGTGCTAATAAAACCAAGAGAGGGACAATTTTTACATCAGCAAAAGGCACAATTAGAGCCAGAGGATATTATAATTTAGTATGGATAAATAATTATGGCAAATGGAAGACATCCAAGGTTTGTGAAAAGTCAATTCTACTATCTTTTGAGTTAACTCCAATTCTCATAACCAGGAGCAAAGATTTCCAAGATTAATGTCAAAGGATGGCTCCCCACTCAATCACACAGGACTCTGCGAGAGAAGAACATACGCCCAGGCTGAAAGGGAAACTGATAACGACCACGCTCCTATTCAGAAGGTTCTGTGTTAGAAAAGGCCTTAGACAGCATCTGGTGGAAGCCTGTCATTTTACAGATGGAGAAAACAACATCCAAAGAAAGATCTCACAGTGAGTGACACAGGAGTCAGAAGACCAACACAAATAAGCAAGGCAGTCTAAGCAAATCTGCCTTTCCTGAGTCTGGCCACAAAATGATTTGAAACAAATGACTTTTTAAGTTAGTACCAGGTACAAAATGGTATACAAACCACAAATTAATCTCAAATAAATGCCAACTGATTTTAAGACTATCAAAATAAAGTATGTTAAATATGTCCACGTCTGTTTGGGTTTGAATACTTGTCTTGAAATAAATCTTCTTCACAATAACTACCTGGTTCTGGTTCCAGGAAAATGCTGGTTGGATCCGCCAGATTGTTGACAGCAATCTGGATCAACTCTTTGGATTAGATTTCACACATGTTGTGGTTCAGCCTCTGTAACGCTAATAATTAATGAGGGCTCACTGCTTTGGTATGGGGAGAGCACTCAGATTCAAGCCTGGCCTTCATTCCCACTTCTTGTTTTCCTCCCAGTTCACTCCTCTTGGGCACTTAAAAAAATAAAAATAAAAACAATGCAAAATACATATCTACCAATATCTTCTACTTACAGTAAGGAACCTGAACTCATCAATAAACTTCGTAAGAGGCAAAAGCCTACTGAACATCACTGGTCTAGGTCACTTTATTTATGTGTTGCCTCTTTATTATGGTTCGAGGAACTTATCAGACCAGAGAGTGGTTTCATTTCAATGTAAAAGCAGCCCAACTCTAACATAAACATTCGCTGGTGAGGAGATGAGCACCTCTCTGAGGCCCAAAGAATTAACTGTAACATCTTAAAAATGAATCACAAGCCTAGAAGACTTTTGATAGGTTCCTCTTAGAATGGACTTCCCAGGTGGTGCAGTGGAAAAGCATCTGCCTGCCGTGCAGGAGACATGGGTTTGATCCCTGGGTCGGGAAGATCCCGTGGAGTAGGAAATGGCAACCCACGCCAATATTCTTGCCCGGCAAATCCCATGGATAGGAGCCTGGCCTTAGAACCTAGGGAGCAATCAATGGTCTATCCTCACCAGTCCTCACCTGCTATAAACATCAGGCCATTTCTTTAAAAAATTAAAATTGAATGAGGTATTACACTGATACTAAAACCAAAGATACCACAAGAAGAATCGACAAGTATCTCTTAGGAATATAGATGCAAAAATCCTCAACCAAATATTAGCAAACAGAATTCAGCAACATATAAAAAGGATTATATACCACAATCAATGGTACTTATTCCAGGAATGAGAGGTTGGTTCAACATCTGAAAATAATTAACATGATACATCATAGCAACAGAATAAAAAATAAAAATCATAGGATCATTACAAAAGATACAAAAGAAAAAACTGCCTTTGATAAAATCCAACACCCTTTCATAATAAAAATAATCAACAGACTAGGAATAATAGGGAACTTCCTGAACCTGATAAAGAGCATCGATGAAAAACCACAGCTACCATTTTACCTAATGATAAAAGACTGGAGGTTTTCTCCTAATACCGAGCACAGGTCAACGGTATCTGTTCTTAATCCAACACCCTTTCATAATAAAAATAATCAACAGACTAGGAATAATAGGGAACTTCCTGAACCTGATAAAGAGCATCGATGAAAAACCACAGCTACCATTTTACCTAATGATAAAAGACTGGAGGTTTTCTCCTAATACCGAGCACAGGTCAACGGTATCTGTTCTCATTCTCTTGCCATGTTTGTTCAACACTGTACTGAAGGTTCCAGTTCTAGCCAGGGCAATTAGGCAAGAAAACAAACAAAAAAGGTACCTAGATCAATGAGGAAAAATAAAACTATCTTTATGCGTAGATGACTGTGGTCTTGTATACAGACAATGCCAAGGAATCTATAAAATTTGTATTTTCCAGTTACTGATTCTTGTTTATTAAGCATTTTACTTTTTAAAACGACTCAATGACATGAACAGCTTTAATTCATCAGGGCATTTGTCCTCAAGATCTAAAAGACCATTTATTTAGATACAAATACTCACAAATTTCTGAGCTTTTGGCTTCAAACTGTGGACTGAGAACCAGGTGAAAAGGGCCTTTAAAAACTAGTCCTGTATCACATAAATCAAAGCAAGATCCTCTATGACCCACCTCCAGGGTAACGGAAATAAAAACAAAAGTAAATAAGTGGGACCTGATTAAACCTAAAAGCTTTTGCATAGCAAAGGAAACTATAAGCAAGGTGAAAAGACAACCCTCAGAATGAGAGAAAATAATAGCAAATGAAACAACTGACAAAGGATTAATTTCCAAAATATACAAGCAGCTCATACAACTCAATGCCAGAAAAACAAACAACCCAATCAGAAAGTGGGGAAAAGACCTAAACAGACATTTCTCCAAAGAAGACTTACAGATGGCTAACAAACACATGAAAAGATGCTCAACATCACTGATTATTAGAGAAATGCAAATCAAAACCACAACGAGGTATCACCTCACACTGGTCAGAATGGCCATCAAAAAGTCTACGAACAATAAATGCTGGAGAGGGTGTGGAGAAAAGGGAGCGCTCTTGCACTGTTGATGGGAATGTAAATTGATACAGCCACTATGGAAGACGGTATGGAGACTCCTTAAAAAACTAGGAATAAAACCACCATGTGACCCAGCAATCCCACTCCTAGGCATGTACCTGAGGAAACCAAAATTCGAAAAAGACACATGTATCCCATTGTTCACTGCAGCACTAGTTACAATAGCCAGAACATGGAAGCAACCTAGATGCCCATCGACAGATGACTGGATAAAGCAGCTGTGGTACACACACACAATGGAAACATTACTCAGCCATAAAAAGGAACCTGTCTGAGTCAGCTCTGATGAGGTGGATGAACCTAGAACCTATTATACAGAGTGACGTAAGTCACAAACAGAAATATCATAATCTAACGCACATACACGGAATCTAGAAAAATGGTACTCGAGAATTTTTCAGGGCAGCAATGGAGAAACAGACATAGAGAACAGACTTCTGGTCATGTGGAGAGGCGAGGAGAGGATGAGCTACATGGACAGGGTAACAGGAAAACTCACACTACCATATGTAAAACAGATTTGCTGTGAGGCTCAGGAAACGCAAACAGGGGCTCTGTATCAACCTAGAGGGGTGGGATGGGGCAGGAGAAGGGAGGGAGCTTCAAAAGGGAGGGGATATATGTATACCTACGGCTGATTCAAGTTGAGGTTTGACATGAAAACAACAAAATTCTGTAAAGCAATTATCCTTCAACTGCTCTCTTCTTTCCAACCAGGTGAACTAGTTTTCCCGCGTTAACTTTACCCTGTCTGATCAGCAAATCTTATTTTTTTTCCATCACATCAGTCTTTACTGCTGAATGGCAGTGAAGAATCTCTGATATTCATTACTGTAGCTATTTGAGTTCCCAAAATTATTTTGGCTGAGTCCATATAAAAATAGAAAATCTGACAGTCCTTAGTTATTGATTATGACATGTCCACATACCAAAATATTTTTTGTCCATACAAATCCATGAAGCCTGATTTTACTCAAGACAGAATATCAAAAAATTGAAAGGACATGATCTGCAACTCTTTACACACACACACGTAGTCAAGCCTACAGTTGTCTCCAAACCATGCAAGACCCCTCCCATAAAATCATTTTTAAGACATCAGTCCTCAAAAAGTCCTTGCAGAACCCTAGTAGTGCAGTTCACAGATGCACGTTTCACCTGTAGGCCTTGGGAGAGCAGAAGGGAGCTGCGCACTACTGGCCTGGATGAGCTCCATCTTCCCTCATCAGGTGTGTCTCACCTGGAGCAGGCAGAGGCGGTCCGCTCCACACAATACACTGCTGCCCACCCTGCAGCCGAGGGCTGCCGCCTTCCCGGGCAGTCTCTCATCGGCAGACATGAACCCAGCACAAATGTGCACCCACCACAAAGCTGAGCTACATCTTCTGATACACACTTTGGTGGCTGACGAATATGAAACTAAAGCCAAATCTCCTCTGGAATGACAACACATGTTAATTTTTGTTACTCTGAGGTAAGTTAATGCCATCTTCCTTGAACACAAGGCAAAGTGACTGAACAACTTTCAACGTGTTTTTCATGCAATTCAGTTAATAACTGAAACTAGAGAGCCAAACAAGTACATTTGCTGGTTCAGAAATTTTTGACTGGCATAAACTCAGGTCACTGTATTAGAAATTTTATAACAGTGAGAAACTGGCCTTCCTTCCCCATACCTACAGAGCTCTATTCACTTCTCCCAACAAAGGAACTAGATTAACACTCAGGACTCTCCCCAAATACTCTTACTTTATTATGGCTCACACCAAGTGGATTCTTTTCCCTTCTTTCTGTCTTCTCCTTTATCCCCAGACCCTTCCAATGGCCTTCAGGGAACCAACCAATTAGAGCAACTCTTCAGCTGGCAGACAGGATGCGCAAGGGTGTGAACAAGATTTCAGACTAACAGTTCCCTCTGGCGTTCTTGTTATGGCAACAGCATACTTTTCCACAGCTGAGGAGGATGTTAGGCAGAAAAAGTAAGGCAAGAAGAAAGGCTCAAAGAGCTCTCTTTGTTCATTCCCCAGAGCACAACCCTCTCAACAAGGAGACAGTTCAAAACTCATTAAAAAAATAAATAATAAGGTAGCAAAAAGCATCACATTATCTGGCATTCCAGAGGCAGAAGAGTCTTCTTAAATGTTTGCAAACTTCCTTTCCTAGGAAAATGTGCATCTTAAGACAGCAGATGAAAAACCTGGAATAGGAATCAGGACACTAAGTTTGAGACTACCAACTGACATTAATTAGCTATACGACACTAACAAGTTACTTAATTTCTCTCAATTATAGAAGGAAAGCATTAGGTCCCTTCCAGCTAACCAGACTGTTACAAAAGTGAAGCAGACTGTAATAACTTTACCTTTCACTGAGGCTAGAAGCAGCTTCTCAAAGGATGAACCAAATGTCATCCCTATTCCTCCAGAGGCAGATAAAACAAAACAAAATAAAAACCCAAGGGCGTTTTGTTTTGAACTTGGTCAAAAATTTTGTTCTTCCTTAATAATGAGAAAAGGGTATACTTCTAAAAATATAGGAAATAAAAGAGGTTACAGAAAGTTTTCATTTCCCAACTACAGAAGGCAATTTTAAGAAGTCTTTTCAAGGATAAGTTGTATTCTCTGCGGGGAGATGGCAAATTCATTATGTTGTCAACGTCTCTGCCCAGTCTGATCATACAGGGCATTCAGCACATCAACGGTTATCTGGAATGCTCTGACCTGTGTATGACACTCTAGAAGTTTGAGACAGGAAATTCTAATCCCCTTCCTTCCTACTAAATAGAGATTTCCACTACAAGCCTACTATCACTTTCTAAATGTTTTCAAGTCTGAAATATGTAACTTAGCACTTGACTTTATAAGTTTTTCATTTCAGAACTAAAAAGCTTTTCTACCACCAAGATTTTAAGACCACTGAGAGTGAAGACTGCATTTCCTACTTTGGTCTGTGATCCCCTTTTGTGCAAAGCACTGCCCTGGACCCACAAAACTCACTGAAGACACATACCTAACCACATCAATTCAAGTACCTAAAGGTGACCAATAACAACCATGATTCAGGGAAAGAAAATTACATAAAAGAGAGATAAATGTAACAAAATAAATGAACAAATCATCAGAAAATTGGAAATTTTCCAAAGGGGGGGGGGGATTAAATCACTAAGTACTGCATATCTAGGTGGCACTAAGGTGACTGCTATAAAATGGTGTTTAAATCCAACCACAACAGTGCTATATCTTATAAACATATTAGGTAAGTCCTTGTGTTAAAAATTTAAAGATGACAATGTGCTCTACTAATAAATAACAGCTCTGTATAATAGATGAGCTAAGATGTAAGTATTTAAATCTGCAATTAAAAAGCAGAAACCATCTGGAGACAGGGTAAGTGATATTTGAGAAAGTAGGTGAGGACTATGTATGTAGGGAGGAAGGATAAATGATTCAATATTTCCAGCAGAATCTTTCCCAAACACTGTAGAAACTAATTCAGACTATCAGATAGGCTTGTATCTTTAAGGCACAGACTATGCCCTTACTTTAAAAGCACAGGAGCTTGGGTGTTTCAAATATGCCTAAAGGTGCCCCTGCAGTTTTTCCTTCAGAGGAATAATGATTAATATACAGCTAAAGGTTTAGTTCCTTCCCTATGACATTGGTTCTAAATTGCTGGAAGCACAGGCATTACAGAATTCACAAGGAATCCTGGAAGAAGTTATAAATTTCTTTCCATCACCAAGGAAAACAATATCCATTTCTTAAAAGCTGTCAGTTCAAGTTCAAGACAACCTATGGAGAGCAGATCCTGGTTTGCCAAATCTTTCATGATTAAAAGGCAAGAAGATTTCAGCATGCTCAGAGGCTGGCCTTGACCAGATGAGGTCAGGAGGGAGGTTTCTCCAATGAGGTAAGCCACCTCACTAGAAACTCCACTGTTCCACAAAGTTACAACTTCCTTAAGCCCAGTTCTCCACGTGTATCAATGAACGCCTCCTGCCTGGATCCTTTAAAAGTATACCAAGGCAGTCACGCCACCCCTAGAGTCGCCTGGGTGGATTCCTCTGTAGAGCTCTCTCCGAGTTTTTTTATTCCTTGTTTGCAAGATCGTCTTACTCTACCGTCTTGATATTGTGCAATGATTAAAAAATGGCCCAGGCCTAACAGCAAGGGATTGGTTGGAGCACAGTTGGTGAGCCCAGCCCACAGGAACCAAGCTAGCAATCCCGTAGACAGCAAGGGCTGCCAGCAAAGTCCCATTCCTCTAGCCAGAGGCCACCATCAAAAAGCTAAGTAACCAAGTTAAAAATGAAGCACTATTCCCTTCATGAGGTCCCTCAAGATCGCTCTCCAGTCTTCTCCCTCTGGAGAAAAGCCCAGTCAGGGGACAGGCAACCTTTGAGCTCCCTTTTCCCGTGACCAATTAATTCCACGCTCTTCACCTCTACCCCAGTGTTCTTCCCTGTAAACGGTCTTGGTCGCACTTTGAAAAGCAGTGCTCAGGGACCCGGTTCTGCACGGCCCCTTCCCC
>SJYX01017801.1:344517-378017 GCA_006410675.1 Oreotragus oreotragus
CGTTCCCAGAGTGGGCAAGCGCTAAACAGAGTTGCGGGAGAGAGAACGCGAAGTTAAGGTTCTCGAAAGCAGTCTCAAGGGGGTTTCGCGCGAAGCCCCAAGAAAAGGGCTTTGGTGGAGTCGGGGTGGCCCGAGCGGCCCAGAGTGGATACGCCCCGAGTTAAAGGACCGTGGCGGGAAAGTGCGGGGACAGCGCGGAGGTTAGCGCGGGCGCGCTCGGGTGCCGGCAGCGGGCTCGGGTGAGGGCCGCGCGGGCGCCGACGCTCACCTCCCGGTGTGGTGGAGAAGAGCGTCCCCCCGGGCGTGGTGCAATAGTCATGAGGTAGCTGCGCGGCGTCGCTGATGGGCACGGTGCGGGTGGGGATGGCGCGGCTCTGGCTGGGCTGGTGGCCGCTGCCGGCGGACGAGGACATGGCTCTGGGCGCGGGCTCTCGGGCTTTGTCCGGCGGGCGGGCAGGCGGGCGGCGGCGGCGGCTGAGGGCCCGGGCTGCTCCAGCTGCTCAGGCGGGCTGAAGGGCGGGCGGGGCTAGGCGCGCTCCGCTCGCTCCTCGCTCGCTTCCTCTGGCTCCCTCGTCCCGCTCCGCTCCCGCCGCCGCCCTCTCAGCCGCCGCCGCCGCCGCCGCCCTATCCTCCGGCCTCCGCCAGCAGCCTCAGCAGCAGGAGCAGCGGCAGCAGCGGCGACGACGACGACGACCGGAAGCGGGCGAAGGCGGGAGCCAGAGGGAGGTCGGGGTAGCTGGTCGGCCGGACGTGACGTCACGAGGGCGGGTCCTGAGCGGCAAGGCTGCTGGCGGGGCGGGGCTTATGCCCCGAGGGCGGGACGCGAACCGGGTTGAACCTACGCCAAGTGTTTGTGAACTGAGCGTAGGTGTGCTTGGAAGACTTGAGTGGGCTTTTTATTATTATTATTATTGTCAATCAACACTACTTGAGTTGACTTCTGTTTCCTATATCGAGGCAAAAGTGTTATTTTACTTTTAATTGTTCGTTATTAAATGAAAGGAATGTGTGCATGTATTAAAAGACGACCAGAATGGTGTACGGTGCCACCGTGCTCAAAGGGTAACACATTTTTTCGATAAAAAGTCGGAGAGTAAATACTTAAGGCTTTACGGGCCTTATGGTCTCTGTGGCAAGCTTTTAACTTTTGTTGCTCTAGCGAGAAAGCAGCCTTCGAGAACATGTAAATAAATGCGCGTGGATCCAGTAAGACTTTATTGACAAAAACAGGTGAGCAGCTGGATTTGTCCTGTGGGCCAGAGTTTGCAGATCCTGTCTTTGTTTTTGTTTCTGTTTGGTCCAGGTACACGTCTTGTGGTATCTTAGCTCCCCCACCAAGGACTGAACTTGGACCCAGGCAGTGAAAGCACTCAGGCCTAACCACTGGACCACTAGGGAATTTTCCTGTCTTTGCTTATATTATACATTAATTCAACAAATCTTTAATAAGCACCTACTGTGTGTGTCAGGAACTTTCTAGGGGAGAAGGTATAGCAGTAAACAAGACAGAGGCCCCCTGGCTCAGTGGAGTGAACGTCCTGCTTGGAGCATCGGGGGCTCTCCTCCCCACCTTCCCTTCACTACTAACCCAGACTGCTATTTAATACTTGGTGTGGGTGGCACTGGGCTTTCCAGGTGGCTCGATAGTAGAGAGCCTGCCTGCCAAAGGAAGAGACACAAGACATGTGGGTTTGATCCTGGAGTCGGGAAGATCCCCTGGAGGAGGGCATGGCAACCCACTCCAGTATTCTTGCGGAGAATCCCATGGACAGAGGAGCCTGGCAGGCTACAGTGCATAGGGTTGCAAAGAGTCCCACATGACTGAAGCAACTTAGCACACATGCGTGTGGGTTGGCCTGCTTTGACTTTCCTTGTCAGAATTGGTTCTGTGCCCTGGGAGCTCCCATAGTGCCCTGTGCACACTGACGTCACTTGTACCAACCTTGTGCATGAGTGTTATCTACTTATCTACTTATGCCTCTGGTTCCCTTCAAGACTGAACACTTCAAAGGCAAGGACTGGCCCCATCCTCCCCTCATAGTTTGGGGCCTAGCTCAGAATCAGCCTGTGGTCTGCGGTATTGAACTGACCTTAAGAAGTCTTTGTGGAGACTGTGAAAGAAACATTAGACATAGTTATGGGCAGTTCGGCAGTGGAGGGACCTATTCAGCTGAGAGGTTGTGTTTATCGGCTGGGTTATGTGTACCTCTTTCAAGAGGGCATGTCCACGAATTTTGACAAATGTTTATTTTACATCCTTGTAAACACCACTGCACTGAAAATGTGCAACATTTCCTCACAACCAAAAGTTCCCTTTGCAGTCATCACTTCACACCCCAAGCCTCAGCCTGAGAGAATCACTGATCTGCTGTTTATCACTGCAGGTTGGTTTTGCCTGTTCTAAAACTTTATAGAAATGAAATCACACTGTGTGTATTGTTTTACACTTGGCTTCTTCACATAGCACAATGTGTTGCTATATCAGTAATCCACTCCTTCTTATGGCTGAGTAGTATTCCATTTATGGATATACCACAGTTTATGAGATGAGAATTTAAAGGAAAAATATCTGTTTTTCCCTTTCCCAGAACCTACCATGGGGGAATTAAGAGGGTATTGGGTGGCGGCCTCAACTGTACAGGCTGTGTATTATCTCTTATATTAAGAATATTGTGGTTTGTATTAGGAAATATGTATTTGTTCTCAGTCCCTGTTCCTAGCACAGAGCCCCTAAGACCATTAAAACTTCCTGAGGGATGAGAGCAATCGAGGTGTCTTCTGTGATGTCAGTGTGACTTTCGAAACGCCCTTAGGTCACCCAAGAAGGAGAACTGGTCACCAGTGAAACCAGCCAGGTGATTTGGAGCACTAGAACTTTCCTTGTCACTCCTCTGACCTCTGGGGATGGAAAGGGCTGGAGAGTGAGTTCAATCACCAATGCCCAATGAGCTAATCAATTATGCCTGTGTAATGAAGCTTCCATAAAGGCCTAAAAATGATGGACAGAGAGAGGCTCACAGAGCTTCCAGGTTGGTGAACATATGGAGATCTGAGGACAGTGGTGTGTCCAGGAAAAGCATGGAAGCTCCACTTGCTTTCCTCATACTTTGCTCTATACCTCTCTTCCATCTGGCTATTTTTTTAATAGTGTATTTTTTTTTTTTTTTTTGGAGGATACTTGCTTTACAATGCTGCGGTGGTCTCTGCTGTACATCAATGCAAATCAGCCCTGAATATATACACCCCGTCCCTGTTCAGCCTCCCTCCTACCTCCCTCCACTCGTCTAGTTCACCACAGATTGCCAGGCTGGGTTCCCTGCGTTTCACAGCAGCTTCTCAGTAGTTATACACCTGGCTGTTCCGAGTTATGTCCTTTTATAGTAAACCAGTGGTCTAGTAAATAGCAAGTTTCTCTGAGTTCTGTGAGCCACTCTAGCAAATTAATCAAACCCAAGGAGTGGGTAATTGGAACTGCTGATCTATAGTCGGTTGGTCAGAAACACAGGTGACAACAGGGACTTTAGATTGGCATCTCAAGCTGGGGGGCGGGGAGACTTTAATCTGTGGCATCTGATGCTATCTCCAGGCAGTGTTAGAATTAAGTTGAATTATAGGGTACCAACCAAAACAAAAAAACAAGTGTAAAAAAAAATAGGGACTTGCTTGGTGGTCTAGTGGTTAAGACTCCATGCTCCCAGTGCTAGGGGCAGGGGTATGATCCCTACTTGGGGAACTAAGATCCCACGTGCTGCGGGGTACAGCGAAACAAACAAAACAAAACTAGACCAAGTGTACAGGTACTCAGTTGGTCTTGGAGAATTGCCTGGTGGTGAGGGCAAAAAAATTTCGGAATTGGGGGCAGAATCTTCTCTCTGAATGAGGTTAGATAGTTGGTGATTTGAAAGCTGCTGATGCAATTGTGACCTCTGGATCCATACCTGATGTACTGCCAGGATAGAATGTCCAATATATACCACATCTGGAGAGCCCTTTCTTCGAAATTTTAATGTTAACTAATATAACTTGGGTTTCAAATAACAGAAGTGACCTGGGTGTTTCCAAATTAGGGGTTCTCCTTCTGTAGCCAATTATTCCAGTGTTTAGCTAGCAGGCCTTCCCCAAATTCGTTCCTTTTAACGCCCCTGTACCTACCTGCTACCACCTTTCTCTCTGGTTTCATCTTTCCCGGGGCAGAGGGAGGCTCTTTCCCCCTCCCTCTATATTGAGGCCACCCACACTCGATCTGTATCATCATAAGGATAATAGCCCCTTATCTTTAGATAACACTTTTCCACTTTAACAAGCACTTTCAGACTATTATCTCACTTAAGCTGAGCCACAGCCCTGTGATGGAGGCAGCCTGCTTATTATTCTTTTCATTATTATTATCTATATTATTCTTCTTACATTTCACAGATAAAGAAACTGTGACTGAAAGAGGTTATGACTTCCTGAGCTTCTGGTTGGCCATTCTATGTGCTTCTTACCGTGCCCACAGGCCTCCTGTATCATAAAGAGGGTAAGGTGCCCCCTGGCTGAAGTGAAGTTCCTCAATCGTGTCCGACTCTGCAACCCCGTTGACTGTAGCCCACCAGGCTCCTCTGTCCATGGGATTCTCCAGGCAAGAATACTGGAGTGGGTTGCCATTTCCTTCTCCAGGGGATCTTCCCAACCCAGGGATTGAACCCAGGTCTCCTGCATTGCAGGCAGACACTTTAACCTCTGAGCCACCAGGGAAGCCCCCTGGGTACCCGTTCTTTATTGTCATATTTGCTGAACTCATGGGGGGATGAGCAGTAGTCGTTCTTGAGCTCCTGACCCATAAAATGCCAAATGTGTTCAGATGGTGATAATAATCATAAATAACTTTTATAGACAGTGAGGCTGAGTCACCTGCTGTTCTAGGCCTTCTAGAGATCTTATCTCTAATAATTCTAACTTCCGTACAAGGTGGATATTATTATGCCTGTTTTACAGATAAGGAAGCAGCCTCAGAATCCACCTGCCAATGTAGGAGACAAGAGATGCGGGTTGGATCCCAGGGTTGGGAAGAAGCCCCATAGGAGGACGTGGCAACCCACTCCAGTATTTTTGCCTGGGAAATCCCATGGACAGAGGAGCCCAGCGGGCTACAGTCCATGGAGTCACAAAGAGTCAGACACGACTTAGGGACTGAGCCCACACAGGCACATTCAGAGAGGCTAACTTGCCTGGCGTCACCTGTGTCTCTCAAAATTCTCTACCCTCTCATTGTGGTTGGAAACCCTCCACTGTGGCCTCATGTGTACACTGGTTCAAGTGCTGGGTCTCCACCTGCTTGCCATGTGACCATGAGTCGCAACGTGTTCCCTCATCTGAAAAATAGGAGGGGTCCCTCATTCACAGAGTGCTCTTCTGAGGATTAAATGTCAGACCCAGCCTGGTTTGGCAGATGGGAATGATGATTAGGCACCAATCCCAGTCCAAGAAGATGATGGGGGCCCAGAGGCCAAGGGCAGCGTGTCTGACTGTCAGGGTCTGTGTTTCAGTCGAGGTATGTCCTCCTTCAGAGGCTGTGTCAGCTGATGCCAACAGAAGTCTGCAGTTGTAGACGTCATGAGGTAGGGTTTGTTCAAAGTTATTAGGTATCATAAAGTTCTCTGTTGAAGCTGGCTTAGTATCTGCCTGTTTACTACAATTCAGCACCTGTATTCATCATTTTCTCTCCATCTCAAAGTTTAGTAGAAGATTTTTCATGAATACAATCCTTCCTCTATCACCCCTGGCTTGCAGGGTGAAAGTGGACAGTTCACTTAAAGCCACATCACATCCAATGGTATGTTCTGGATTGGACGACTTGAACTCCAACCAGAGAGAGCACTTGTAAAATGGAAATGCACTGTCATCCAGAAGGAATGGTGTGCCACCCCCTGTGCCAGCCACAGCCCAAAGGCAAGGCACAGAGTGCCAGAAGCCTGGGAGCTAAGAGCGGGTGCTCACTAAGATGAGTCAAGAGGCACTTCTGCCCTCTCGGGTGGAGGCTAGGGTTTCCGATGGGAATCATTTAGCAATCATTGGGTGGTGCTGTTGCATTCAGAGTGGATGCCTTAACTCAGCTGGGCGATCTGGTTCTCCATGAGGGCTCTGGACAAGTTGCCTGGCTTCCATGTCTCCATCAACTCTGGGTTTGGGGTGAACAGGGCAGACCTCATGCAGCTTCCATGGGAGTCATTCAAGTCCTTGCATCCAGGTCTTCTGGCTGGATTTAGATGGGGGCATTCATCTTTCCACACTGAGTTAGCGTCAGAAACCCTGAGTAGCAATGACTGACAGTGTATATTGTATTGTCAGTTCAATTCAATGCAGTTACTCAGTCATGTCTGACTTTGTGACCACATGGACTGCCGCATGCCAGGCTTCCCTGTCCATCACCAGCTTCTGGAGCTTGCTCAAACGTATGTGCATCAAGTTGGTGATGCCATCCAACCATCTCATCCTCTGTTGTCCCCTTCTCCTCCTGCCTTCAATCTTTCCTAGCATCAGGGTCTTTTCAAATAAGTCAGTTCTTCGCATCGAGTGGCCAAAGTATTGGAGCTTTAGCTTCAGCATCAGTTCTTCCAATGAATATTTAAGACTGATTTCCTTTGGGATTGACTGGTTGGATCTCCTTGCAGTCCAAGGGACTCTCAAGACTCTTCTCCAACACCACAGTTCAAAAGCATCAATTCTTCAGCACTCAGCTTTCTTTATGGTCCAACTCTCACATCCATACATGACTACTGGAAGAATCATAGCTTTGAGTAGACGAAATTTTGTTGGCAAAGTAATGTCTCTGCTTTTTATTATACTGTCTAGTTTGGTCATAGTTTTTCTTCTAAGGAGCAAGTGTCTTTAATTTCATGGCTGCAGTCACCATCTTCAGTGATTTTGGAGCCCAAGAAGATAGTCTGTCACTGTTTCTATCGTTTCCCCATCTATTTGCCATGAAGTGATGGGGCCAGATGCCATGATCTTTGTTTTTTGAATGTTGAGTTTTAAGCCAACTTTTTCACTCTCCTCTTTCACTTTCATCAAGAGACTCTTTAGCTCCTCTTCACTTTCTGCCATAAGGGTGGTGTCATCTGCATATCTGAGGTTATTGATATTTCTCCCAGCAATCTGTACCACCACCCTGTGGCTTCCCATACCTCTTCAGTTCAGTTCAGTTCAGTTGCTCAGTCGTGTCCGACTCTCTGTGACCCCATGAATCACAGCACGCCAGGCCTCTCTGTCCATCACCAACTCCCGGAGTTCACTCAGACTCACGTCCATCGAGTCCGTGATGCCATCCAGCCATCTCATCCTCTGTCGTCCCCTTCTCCTCCTGCCCCCAATCCCTCCCAGCATCAGAGTCTTTTCCAATGAGTCACCTCTTCGCATGAGGTGACCAAAGTACTGGAGTTTCAGCTTCAGCATCATTCCTTCCAAAGAACACCCAGGACTGATCTCCTTTAGAATGGACTGGTTGGATCTCCTTGCAGTCCACGGGACTCTCAAGAGTCTTCTCCAACACCACAGTTCAAAAGCATCAATTCTTTGGCACTCAGCTTTCTTCACAGTCCAACTCTCACATCTATACATGACCACTGGAAAAACCATAGCCTTGACTAGACGGACCTTTGTTGGCAAAGTCCAAGGAGCGGTGGCTGTGTGGGCACAGGAGGGCCGAGAGGAGCTACTCCACATTCAAGGTCAAGGGATGGCGGTGAGAAGATACCCCTCGTCCAAGGTAAGGAGCAGCGGATGTGCTTTGCTGGAGCAGCCGTGAAGAGACCCTACGTCCAAGTTAAGAGAAACCCAAGTAAGACGGTAGGTGTTGCGAGAGGGCATCAGAGGGCAGACACACTGAAACCATAATCACAGAAAACTAGTCAATCTAATCACATGGACCACAGCCTTGTCTAATTCAATGAATCTAAGCCATGCTATGTAGGGCCCCCCAAGATGGGCAGGTCATGGTGGAGAGGTCTGACAGAATGTGGTCCACTGGAGATAGGAATGGCAAACCACTTCAGTATTCTTGCCTTGAGAACCCCATAAACAGTATGAAAAGACAAAATGATAGGATACTGAAAGAGGAACTCCCCAGGTCGGTAGGTGCCCAATATGCTACTGGAGATCAGTGGAGAAATAACTCCCATACCTCTTAGGATCTTGAATAAGGCCCTCCATGGTCTGGTATCATCTCCTGTCTTTCTCCTCCCTTCCTGTGCTCCTGTTCCTCAAACGGACTGTGTTTCCTCCTATCACTGGGCCTTTGCAAATGCTATTCCCCATGCCAGGTCCTTCTCTGTGATGAACAGACTTTAAGGTGACCCCCTCAACCCCACCCCACGATCCCTAACTCCTGGTGCTCACACCTTTGAGTGTGGGTGGGGCTTGTGACTTGCCTGTAACCAATAGAATATGGCAAAGTGACAGAATGTCACTTTCATGATTATATTATGTAAGATTCCATCTTGCTAGAGCCTCTGACCCTTCTCCAGTCAGGTCTCCATGTCAGAACCCAGCCCTGCCTCACCCAAAGAAACTGTGAGATAGCAAAAGTATTCTTTTTGTGTGGGGTGGGGGTGGGCAGCACTGCACAGCTTGCAGGATCTTAACTTCCTAACCAGGGATTGAACCTGGGCCCTCAGTGCTGAGTCCTAACTGCTGGACCTTTGAGGGAACTCCCTCAAAGGTATTCTTTTAAGTTATGTTTGTTGTTTAAAAAGAAAAAGCTGGGTAAATGCATTACTATTTTCTATATGCAGCATAGAAAACCAATATATTCTCTACTATTCACCTAGTTTATGCCTACTCATCCCTCACCATTCCCACCCCACTGAGATTTCTCATCAGCCAAGATGCTAAGGCCGGTCTCCTTATTAGAGGTTCTCAGGCCACTGTGTGCCTCACCACTGCGTGACTTACATAGTTAGAAGTGTGTGATTATTTAATTAATAGCTGCCCCCCTCCCCCGGATTGTAAGTGCCAGGGAAGCAGCCTGTCATGGTCTCTGTATTTCCCAAGAGACTACCACGGTGCCTAGCACAGGTAGGTCCTCAGTAGATATCTGTCGAATAAATAAGTGATTTGTAGAACATTCAGAGTCAAAAAGGCTTAGGGTATAGACAGGGGCTGGATTGTTCAGTGGTTATAGGTTAAAGTGACTTGGGTGGAAAATGGATTTTGTAGTACTAAAAACTCACTTTGGGGATTTCTCTAGTGATCTAGAGGCTAAGACTCCAAACTCCCAATGCAGAGGGCTGGGGTTCTATCTTGGTTCAGGGAAAGAGACCCCCACATGCTGCAACTAAAAAACTGGCATGCTGCAACAAAGATTGAAGATTTAATATGCCAATACTAAGATGCAGTGCAGTCAAATGAATAAACAAATGTATTTTTTTTTAATCTTGATTTTATTGTGACAGAGCTAGACAACTGAAGCTAAAAATGCATTTGGGGGGGGCGCATCTTTGATGGGAATAATATGTGTCCATACAATAGTCGCATGAACCACCTCATGGCTTAGCATAAGGATGTTTCTCTTCAAAGCTCCAGACTCCTTTCTCTTTCCAGAAGAATATCTTGTATTTTGATCACCAGGCAACTCTCTTGACAGTGTCCTTCCTATGAGTTTCCACCTTCATGGTCAGAGAAGGGACAATGCAGGGGGAGGAGGAAACGGTGTGGCACTCTGGCTGATCACACCTAATTCACAGATGCTGTTATTTGGCTCACATATCATTCAAAATCACCTAATGAGTTTCTCACATTAAAACCCTGGAGATCCCTGTGCAGAACAGCCAGACAGGCTCCTTGAGGAGGACAGGATCACGCAGGACTCTCCAACTCTGTTGCCCAGACTGTCAAGGAGCAAGAAGGCTGCCTTCTGAGGCCAAATTGTCGCGAGGGGAGTGCCCTCTGCCTGTGCTCCACCCCTCTTCACCAGCGTGCGTGCCTCTTCCCTAGACAGACTGCGCTAAAACAGTACATGAATCAATAAAGAAGTGACGCAAGATGCTAGCCTAAGGAAAAAAAACAAAAACCTGGAGATTTCAACATAAAGAGTGGATTTCTGGCTCTTCCTAAAAAATGAGATTTAATAATTCTTGACCCAGAGCAAGAGCATCTAGACTGGATGCTGATTTACAGCTGCCCCGTGTGGTGGGCCATTTCCCAGGCTTCCCCTGCCTGCTTCAATCACTCCTGCTGCTGCCTGGACCCCAGAAGCATCTGAGTTTACTATACTTAAACTAGATAGTCCCAAATTTTCATCCAGCCTGGGATTTTTACATCACTGTATGTAAGCAATGGAGGAAATTCCCTTGGGACTTCCTCTAGGTTCCCCTCTCTGACTGATCCCAGTAAATCCACCTTCCCAAGTCTCCTCAGTAAGAAGTATTACTAAACCCATCTGCTTTTTGCCTCTTTTCTCACTTCCCTGTCTTATCTACTCTGTTCACCCCATCATCACTGTGTTTCTAAAACTCCTCTGGTTCTGCCTTTAGCTATAAGGCCCCCGGCATTCCAATAGTGGGGCTCCTCAAAGCCCAGCCTTTTCAGGCATTTCCGTAAAGACTGTGTGTGCCTGTGCCTTGCTGTTGCTCTGGAGGTGACATGAGCTTTAAAACACCAGAAGACAGATGAGTGGGATGTTCTTCTATAAGATTCTGAAGGTCCCCGAACAAATGCAGGTGAGCTAAAGAAAGTCCAAGGAGATGGCTGTTCAGTTAGAAAGAGTTCAGTATCTGCATTCACATCTGCAGATATTGGGCTGGCCAGAAGGTTCATTCAGGTTTTTTTCTGTAACATATTATGGAATCATTTTTTAAATAATAATAATAATAAACTCTCTTTAAAAGCCATGTAATAAGAAGTCCAGGGAATTCCCTGGTGGCCCAGTGGTTAAGAATCCACCTTCCAATACAAGGGACACGAGTTCAATGCCAGGTTGGGGAACTAAAATCCCACATACCATGGGGAAAGCCCGTGTACCACAGCTAAGACCCAACACAGTTAAATAAATACTTTTTTAAAAAAGAAAAAGAAGTCCAGAGCTCTGAGGTTGTTGGAGTTGATTCAGGGCCTCTCTGTCATGGTCAGAACATGGTACTCAAGGCTGCAGCTCTTATGTTTACATTTAAGGCAGGAAGAAAGTTTGTCTTATTGTATCAGGAAAGTGAACATTTGCAAAATACCCACAGCTGACTTCTGTTTTTCTTTCGTTAGTGCTAGGGGTTCAATTATGGCCTTCCCCAAAAAGGTATGTTGGAGTCCAAACTTCCAGTAGCCCAGAAAGATTTTATTTGGATTGTATATATATATATATGTATGTATATATACATACATATATATATATATATATATATTTTTTTTTTTCTGCCACACCTGACCAGGGATCAAAACCAAGCATTCAGCAATGAAAGCTTGGAGTCAGGGCCGCCAGGGAATTCCCTGAAGACTGTATCTTTAAAGAGTTAAGCAAGTTAAAATGAGGTCATTAGAGTGGGTTCTAATCCAATAGGGTGTCTGTGTAAAAAGGAGAAACTTGGGCACAAAGGGAAGACAATGTGAAGAGACATTTGGAGAGACTTTCCTGGTGGTCCAGTGGCTAAGACTCTGCCCTCCCAATGGAGGGGGCCCGGGTTTGATCCCTGATCAGGGAACTAGATTCCTCAGGCCACAACTAAGACCCGGTACAGCCAAATAAATACATTAATATTTTTTTAAAAGAGAGAGAGAGAGATTGGGAGAAGATGGTCATCTGCAGGCCAAGGAGAGACACTGAGTAGATCCTTCACTCCCAGTGTACTAAAATTGCCCTCCAAAAGAAATTGCCCAGCTGACACCTTGATTTCAGACTTGTAGTTTCCAGAACCTCGAGACAGTACATTTCCATTGTTTAAGCCACCTAGTTTTTGGTACCTTGTTATGGCAGCTCTAGGAAACTGTTACAATCTTCCAGACCACAACAGGAGCTTTCCCCTAGTTCAGGAGAGGGCAGAGAAATGAGTGTATAGTCGGTCTGTTGTCGTTCAGCTGCTAAGTTTTGTCTGACTATTTGTAACCCCAAGGACTGCAGCACACCAGTCTTCCGTCCCTCACCATCTCCCAGAGTTCACCCAAGTTCATGTCCATTGAATCAGTGATGCCATCTAACCATGTCATGCTCTGCCGTGCTTGTCTCCTCCTGCCTTCAATCTTTCCCAGCATCAGGGTCTTTTCCCATGAATCGGCTGTTCACATCAGGTGACTAAACTATTGGAGCTTTAGCTTCAGCATCAGTCCTTCCCGTGAGTATTCAGAGTTGATTTCCCTTAGAATTGACTGGTTTGATCGCCTTGCTGTCCAAGGGACTCTCAAGAGTCTTCTCAAGCATCACAATTTGAAAGCATCAATTCTTTGGCATTCATCCTTCTTTCTCACATCTGTACATGACTACTGGAAAAACCATAGCTTTGACTATACAGACCTTTGTCAGCAAAGTGATGTCTTTACTTTTTACCCTGGTGCCCCAAACAAAAGTGAATTCTACTGATGAGAAAAAAAGAAGANTCTGTACATGACTACTGGAAAAACCATAGCTTTGACTATACAGACCTTTGTCAGCAAAGTGATGTCTTTACTTTTTACCCTGGTGCCCCAAACAAAAGTGAATTCTACTGATGAGAAAAAAAGAAGAAGGTAGATGTTGGAATAGCAACCGATAGCATCAGCCAAAGTCCTGGGGAGTCAGAGGCAAGAAAAGCCCATCTCCAAGAAGGTGTGAAACGAATGGATGAATGACTGATTTCCTGGCCTGCTGATAAATGAACAATTGATCAATAAACAGTTACTAAGCACGTAGAGTCTCAGTCCTGTGCCATGCAGAGGATACTTGCACAGTCAGTCTCGACTCTTCCCTCAGTCAGTTCATAATTAGACTGTAAACATAAAATCTTCATTTAAAAACCATATTTTCCTGGACCCCAGCAGTTTGAGCATGAAAGCGACTTAGCACACATGCACACCTACATTCTAATAGGTGAAGACTAAGCTGCAGAAATAAATCTTATTTTTCTTGCTCAAACTGCCGGTGCCCAGGAAAACATGGTTTATAAAATGTAGGCACTCCTACCCTAAATCCCTCCTTTAGGCAGAGATCCCTAATTACTCCCCAGTATCCATTTTCCCCTTCTTTATAGTTATAAAATTCACAAGTTTTAGCTGGGCGCAAGAACATTCAGCCATGGACTGCATTTCCCAGCCTCCCTTGTAGTTAGGGGTGGTCACATGACTAAGAGCCAGCCACAGGATGTAAAAGAGAGTGCTCATGTGGGTCAGCTCCTTAAAGGCAAAGTGGCTTGCTCCAGACACTGTTTTCCTCTCCCTGACAGCTTAGAAATCGTATACCTGCAATAGTAGCCTTGGACCCAGAGAAAGAAGGAAGGTGTTGAAGGTGATAGAGTAACTGGCCATCTTGATTTATAGACAATCTTTTGGAACAGAGCTTGCCTAGACCACCTTTTTCATAGGAGAGAAACTATCTTATCTAAGCTGAAGTATTTGTAGGTATAGATGAACCCTAAGTGATATATTCCATGAGAATAAAGTAGGGGTGACTCATGTATTTCCAGATGTACTTGTCCTTCTGCACTGTTAGATGGGATACACTACTCTGACGTATCCTGCAAGTGATTTGATTCCAAACCAGTCCTGTCTCTAGTTTTGGTTTCTCACTGAGACCCAGAAGCTAGGGGCAGGGTTTGGGTGGGGCAAGATCTAGAGAGGCACTATCAGACCTGTGCAGGATTGGCAGCGGCAAGTGAGTGTGAAACCAAGTCCCCCTAAAACTGAGTCCCCTTCCTGAGTTTTATGATTAATACCTCTATCCAAAACTTTACGCTCTTGCTTGCCTCCTCTGAATTCAGTCCCTTTCCTGTCCCCTTTGACCTCAATCCTGTGGTAACTGAACACCCATTAACCAGAGTCAGATGACTAAGACTGCTGTTGTTGATAATATCGTTAATGTACTAAAATTGCTGTTATAGAAATCATTAGCGTACAAATTCAGGCTGTTTCTCCAGGGCAAGATGAGCTCACAGACCTCTTAGCCATGGGCCAATTGGCCGAGAACTGTAAACTAGAGACATCCTGACTCCTGAAACCGTGATTAAGAAATGTCACAAGACCATGATTAATCCCAGCCTCTTTGTTCTTCCCCTTTAAAACATCCCTTGCTCAAAGACAGAGTTGAAGCAGATCTGAGAATTGTCTCCCACTTCTTAGCTGCGCATCCTGCAAATAAACCCTGACTTTGCTGCAGATACCTGCAGTCAAGGTTTGGCTTTCTGTGGCTGTGGGCACATGAACCCTCCTTAAATTTTGCACCGTTGTGTTCCTAAGTCTCCTTAGGAACCTTAGTTTTCCTAAGCCACTCTAGTCTGAGCCCTGCCAGAAGTCATAGCATTTTCATTTAAAAACTTAAATATATGCTTGTTCTTTGTCCTAATTACTAAGAATTCTTCCTTTGGAAATAAACAGGGTTCTACACCATATGTTCAAAATGATCATATATATAAATATAAGACAGGAAGGACATGCACCCAAATAATAACAGAGGTTATCTCTGAGAGATAGGGTTATAGATTATTTTTTCCATTGTGCTTGTGGGTTTGTGTGTGTGTTTTACACATTTTCTGCACTTGACAAGTATGTTTTTGTGGCTAGGGAGAAATAACGTTGTATTTAAATATGACCCATTGTGCTTAGGCTAAGCACCTTGCTGCCCTCTTTTCTTCTGGACAGCACTTTCCCATGAGGCTCTCTGATCCCTCATGCAAACAGCCCCACAGAATCTCACCCCACAAACCTGTCAGACAGGCATCCACATGTCTGAATCTACAGAGAGGCTGAGACAGGCCTGTTGGGGTGTGGTCTCCTCTAAGGGCACATGATGATTTAAAGACCCCTCCCCAACTTCTACCTCCTCTCCCAGGGGTTGTTCAGGGAATCCATACCCTCATGGAAGGAGTCGGATGGACAGGATTTGAATCCCTGACTTTGCCAGGTACAAGCCATGTGACTCTGGGCAAGTTATTTCGTCTCTCTGATCAATCTTCACATCCCTAAAATGGAGCTAACACTGGAAGTTATAGCACAGTGATCTTCTGGAGCATGTGAAGTGTGATGCCAGTCTGGCATGAGGTGACTCCACAAGAGGTAAGTGGTGGCATTCTTAATGACGCCCTGGTAGCTGTATCTCCCTCATCTCAAACACAGTACTGGACATGCTGAACTCTTAATCACCCCCCCACCCCAATCTGTTCCTTTCTAGGCCTGGCATGGTAGCAGCCAGGAAAGGCTCACCTCTCTTTCAGTCTCTCAGTTCAGTCTACCTCCATGTCCTGATGGTTCTGCCTTCTAACTATTTTAACATCCTTCTGTCTCCTTTATCTCTCCCCTGGAAGACTGAATGTACCTCTAGTTATTCTTCCATGTCCACTCTTGGCCCCTCAAATCCTCCTCCACAGTGCAGCCACAGGACTAGTAAACTAGAAACCAGCTCTTGTCACTCCCCTGTTCAAAACTCTTTTTGACTTCCAGTTGCATTTAGACCATACAAGGTTACCAAGCCCAGCCCTGCCTGCCCAGCCTACTCTCTGTACCACTCTGATCCTTTGCCCTCTCTCCCACTGCATACCAGCCTCACAGACCTTCTCTCGGTTTCCTGCAAACACCAGTGCTTTGTAGCTTCAGAGGCTTGAGCTTCAGAATACCTGCCCCAGATACTCTTCTCCCCTTCTTGGCCTGGCCCTGCTCACCCATACTGTTTGTTCAAGCCCCAGCCTAAATGCGGTTTCCAGAAAGAGCCACCCCACCCCACAACACCCAATCTAAAGCAGGCCCTCCTGTTGCTCTCTTCCCCTGTACTCTCCTTCAAAGCCCTTTTCACAAACTACCCTGATCAGGATGTAGTTGAATGTCCTCTTAATGTCTCTCTCTAAGACCAACACTCCAGGAAAGCAGGGACCATATTTCTTTTGCTGATTACTGTTTCCATAACACCCAGTGAGGTACCTGTGACAAAGTGTACGTTAAATAAGATATTTGTTAAAAGAATTAGTTAAATATCAGAATAAGAAAAATCTCTGAATGCTAATATACGTGCTATATAAACTCGAAGCAAATCATATTGGAATCTGAGTCAGTGAGCATGTATTGTGGGCTAGTTTGGCCTGATAAATCATCTTGGAAGAGGACGTCCCTGCTAGTCCAGTGGATGAGAATCTGGCTGCCAATGCAGGGGACATGGGTTCAATCCCTGGTCTGGAAAGACTCCACATGCCTCGGGGCAACAAAGCCTGTGCTCTGCAGCCACTGAGGCCGTGCTCTGGATCCTGTGCAACAGGAGAAGCCGCCACAATGAGAAGTCCTTGCACCACAGTAAAGAGTAGCGCCCGCTCACCACAGCTAGAGAAAGCCCACACGCAGCACAGAAGACCTACTGTAGTGATAAATACATAAGTCAAAAAAATCGTCTTGGAAGAGCAGTAAGCATCCATCTAGCTATCCGTCTGCCCATAAAGCGATCCACTCATAAATCCATTCATTCACTCACCCATCCACCCGCTTGCCCAATTATCCATCCATCATTTCATCCAACATTCATTGAACACCACTCAAAATGTGGAAATGTGAGGATCTAATATAAAACGTGATGATAACACTGTATTATGAAATTAAAATTTCTTAAGAGAACGTCCTCACAAAAAATAAGATAAATTTGTGAGGTAATGTTAAATTTGTGAGCATATGTTAATTAGCTAGTAGGGGTAATCCTTTCACAGTGTATATTTATGCCAAGTTACCATGATGTGCTCTTTCAATATCTCACAATTTTATATTTCAGTTATGCTTTAATAAAGCTGAAATTTTTTAAATGTTGAAAGGGGGAGAGAGGATCAATTAAGATTTTGAGATTAACAGATATAGACTATGGTATATGAAATAGATAAATACAAGGACCTACTATATGGCATAGGGAATTACATTCAATATCTCATAATAATCTATAATGGAAAATAATCTAAAAATTGTATGTATATGATAATCACTTTGCTGTACATCTGAAAGTAACACAGCATTGTAAATCAACTATTCTTCAATTTAAAAAATGCTGATATGTGTATATATATATATATATATATATACACACACACACACCCTGGGAAGATTTTACTGCTGTCTAAGTTATGGAATGATACCACTGATTCCAGGTTTGTTTAATAAAACTTTGTATCTTTTAAGATAAAAAAAAAATGCTGAAAGAACTGAGCCAACATCTAAAACAGTGGCTGATAAGCATTTTTGACATTGATTTACAGTTAAAAAGTCCCACACTCATTATTGTGACTCGGTACATTCATTCATTTATATAAAACTGAAACAAAAGTTTTGTTAATACCCTTATCACATGTGAACCTCCCTGTTGTATTCTATCCTGTTCCATTCTATTCTGTTCCATTCACAAGAAATGTTAGTATTACCCACTGCGGTTGGCAGTTTCTGAAATGGCTTCCAGTGATTCTAACCTCCTGATATTCATACCCTATTTAATCCCTTCTCTTTGAGTGTGGGCTGGACCTACTGACCTGCATCTAATCAACAGAACACAGCAGACATGGTGAGGTGTCGAGTGACAGGAAGTCCTGGATTAGGTTACAGAAGACTGTGACTTGTGTACTGACAGCACTCTCTCTTGCTGACGCTCCCTTTTGCCCTCTTCCTTGCTTGCTTAAATAAACCAAGTTCCCATATTGAGGGATGCTCTGTGGAAAGGCCCACATGGCAAAGAACCGAGGGAGGTTCTTGCCAACAATTCATGAGGATTTGAGGTCTTAGTCCAGTAGCCCATGGGATCTGGATCCTGCCAGCAAGCCTGCGAGTGAAGCAGGAAGAGGGTTCTTTTCAGTTTAGCCTCCAGAGACAATGAGACTCAGAGCCAGAGGACTGACCTAAGCCACGCCCAGATTCTTGCCCCACAGAAACCAGGATAGAATAAAAGTTATTTTACCTACTAAGTTTGGGGTAATTGATTGTGCAGCAACAGATAACTAATACAGTCACTAAACTGGCTTCTCAACTTGCTGATGAGTATTGACTTATAAATGAAAAAACACTCATCTAGTTCTAGATGCAAGCCCTGTGCTGGGGCGGGTGGGGGGCATCAAAAAGAGACTGAGGAAGAGTAAGTCCCAGTCATTGTCTTCAAAGAGCTTTAAGTGTTTTTTGAGGATCCGTAATTTAATAGGATGCATGTATTTGTAGGGCACAGTTCAAAGACAGAAGAAGTAAGTGAGAGGTTCGCCCAGGCTGAGACAGACCACTGTGATGAGCACAGAGATATCTTGTTTGGGGATTCCTTATAGGGGGAAATACAGCCTTCACAGGAAGATGCAGAAGGATTCTTCCACACCCAGAAATGCTTGGGAGAAGAACTCTGCTCAAGGGAAGGATCAAAGCGGCCACAAACCATGTCTTACGTCTACTGTGGTTAGAGTCTGAGGATTACTCAGGAGTCTGAGAGGAGGGAAGGCGGGAGGAGGACAAAGACGTTATAAGGCGTACATAAATAAATATGTGTAAAACGCTAAGAATGGTGCCTGATGCATGCTAAGTGCTATGTGCTGTTATTCCTGTGGTTTTGTTACAGTTATCTGGCCCTGCCCCTAGCAGTGTTCACTGGCAATGTCGAAATGATCAAACTCAGCGACTTTTCTCAGTTCTTTCCTCCTCGCCTCCCTGCAGCATCTGGCTTCTCTGCTGCCCAAGTTTTCACTGAGGCTCTCCAGACCCACACCTTTTACGAGCCCTTTCTGCCCTCTCTGCCGGGCTGACTTCTCTCTCACACCCAGCATCCACCTTCAGACGTTGCTATAGTGTCCATTCTCAGACCTTGCCAGTTCTCACCGTGCCCTCCCCTCTCTTCTCTCTGAGGATCCTTCTCGTTGCGCAGCTTTCAGCCAGGGCCTCTGACTTATGAGACTGCAGCCTTGACCTCCAGCCCTGGTCTCTCTCTGCACCTCCTGACCTCTACTTACAAGACTTTGTTGGGCAGCTCTAAATGGACATCTCCTTAACATCCTTCTCAGCATATTCTACATTCTCCTCCTCTTTATTCACCCTACACCAGCAAGACCTCCAGGTACCTTAATCCTGTGCAAGGCACAGCCTAGTCCCCCACACCTGACACCTCTCCCATAAGTTTTGTTGTTACTGTTTAGCTGCCAAATCATGTCTGATTCTTTGTGACCCCATGAACTGCAGCACACCAGGCTTTCCTGTCCTTTATCATCTCCCGGAGTTTGTTCAAACTCATGTCCACTGAGTCAGTGATGCCATCCAACCATCTTATCCTCTGTTGCCCCCGTCTCCTCTTGCCCTCAATCTTTCCCAGCATCAGGGTCCCTTCCAATGAGTTGGCTCTTTGCATCAGGTAGCCAAACTAGTTGAGCTTCAGCATCAGTCCTTCCAATGAGTATTCAGGGTTGATTTCCCTTTGTATTGTCTGGTTGGATCTCCTTGCAGTCCAAGGGACTCTCAACAGTCTTCTCCAGCACCACAATTCGAAGGCATCAGTTCTTTGGTGTTCAGCTTTCTTCATTGTCCAGCTCTCACATCCATAGATTTCCCCCCACATCAGTTTCCAAGTGCTGCAGAGTCTATCTCAGAATTATCTGTTGAACCTGTCCATTTTTTATTTTTTTGTCCCCTCTACACCTACTCTAAATTTGGCCCTTCTCTTCCTCACATCGACCATCAAAAGGGTTTTCTCAAGAGTCCTTCCATAGTTTTGAGAACTAAACTGTTGCCTGCTGTATCAGTAAACGAAGGATATTACAGCCACCAAGCCATCACATTACGGCCGCCTGGATGGTGAGCCCTGAGGGAGCTCAGGATGGAGACAAACGGGCAGCCCACTGCCAAGCCCATCTAGCGGTCACCCCCATCACCACCACCCCATAGCACACCTAAGGAAACCTAGGATGGGAAAACACTGCCCCCATATAGCTGAGGCGCAGATCAAAGGAATGATTTCAGTGAGCCCAGACGCTTGCATCTTCCTATACACAGAGAAGCGTTAACTTCCTTAACTTGAGATATCTGGTTTTCTTTTACTAACAATAATCTTTGGATGTTCCAACTACCTGGTTTTGCTGCAAACCCTCCTATATACCCTGGTTTCCCCTTTTCTTCTTTGGAGCAGTCTTCTCAGTGCTGTTTGAGATGTCATCTCCTGGGCTTGAAATCCTAAGAATATCTGACAAATAAAACATGACTCACAACTTTTAGGTTCTGCATTTTCTTCAGTCAACAGTTCAGTAGTTACACATGCAGAGTTATAGAGATAGGCTACCTGAAATTGAATCCTAATGCTTCCACTTAGTAGCTCAATGATCTCTGACAAGCTCTTTATTTCTTCATGGCTTGGTTTCCTTATCTATAAAATGAGGCTACTAACAGGTGTGTGTACCTGTGTAAGTATGTGTGTATGTAAAGACTGAGTAAAGTAACAGCTTAGTAGAAAAAGTGACACTGTAGTATAGATCATCATTGTTATTATTATCATTTCAACTCATCCCTTGCTCTGCTCCGTCCTCCCAGAGTGCTTCCCTCGTCACACCACTCCCTTGCTCAAAGGCTTCCAGAGATCTTCTGTTACCTATTATGGGAGGCTGATGCCTTCATGGTGCCAAAATGTTTACTCCTCCCTCTATCCACGCCCTTGCTGCCCTTCCGTATGGACTCCAGGCTTGGCCATGTTTTGGTTAATCAGGTAATAGAAAATCTGTGCCACTAGCAGAGGTTTGAAAAGCACTTTCACTCTGGGCTTGCTTTTCAGCCTGGGCTGAACCCCTGGGCAGTAAGAGACCACGTGGGGGAGAGGCCCATCAACCAAGAGTGAGCCCTACTGACAGATGCAGCTGTGAGTCTGTCCTAGATCGTCCAGCCCCAGCCAGGTGCCAGCCGATTGTAGAGATCAGCTACACCAGTTCAGATGGAACTGCCCAGCTTAACTACAGAACTGAGAGAAATAATACACACTGATGGTTGTGAGCCAGTCACGCTCAGTGAGGTCTGTGGCAAAGTAACAGCTAATTTAAACATCCGGTTAAGTAAATCAAGTACGCCCTGTCATTGTGGCAGTGAAGTCTCTCGTGGGCAGATCAGTGCACCTTTTCCTGTTAATCCCACTGTTTCCTTCCCTCCAACCCCCAACCCAAACCTTGGGCAGGAATGCACTGAACTTGCTGACTTCTGAGCCTTTGCTCAAACTGAGCCCTCCTCCAGGAATGGTCTTCCCTCTCCTCCTTTCCTACTCTCCCTGGCTTCTCACTCTTCTTCTGTGCCTATTGAAATTTAACTCACCCTAAGATTTATTCAGGGCTTCCCTGGTGGCTCAGAGGTTAAAGCATCTGCCTGCAATGTGGGAGACCTGGGTTCGATCTGTGGGTTGGGAAGATACCCTGGAGAAGGAAAGGGCAACCCACTCCAGGATTCTTGCCTGGAGAATCCCATGGACGGAGGAGCCTGGTAGGCTACAGTCCATGGGGTCGCAAAGAGTTAGACATGACTGAGCGACTTCACTTCAGGATTTATTCAAGTACCATTTTTTTTTTACCCCCTGCAGTTGGTGGGCACATCAGGAGCAGCCTGTTTTTAGAACTCTTTACTTGGTACTGCTCAACTCAAATTTCTCTTTATTGCAATATGACAAGTCTTTCCCAAGGAGCTGATTCCTGGAGCTCCAGGAGCACTGATGCGAGAACTATTCCTTTTTCAAATCTTGTTCAATCATCTTCAATTAACCAAGGCACTGGTATGCTTTACCATCTCCCTAACATTTGCTAGACTCGTTTATAAAGAGAACAAGTCTTTATAAGTCCAGAAGCAGGCCTTTAGCAGGCAACAATAATTTTCTATAATTTAATAACATTGATTCATTTTAATTATATTTTAAAATGTTTTCCACTTCTACTGAGATACAATTGACTTATTTATTTTTAATGTTACTTTCTATAGCAAATGATATGAGTTTCTACTTGTAGTAATAATACAAAGTTTCCTTTAAACTAAATATTTTTAAAATTTGAAGTATAGTTGACTTATTACTGAAATGTTGTGTTAGTCACAAGTGTATAGCAAAGTGATTCTCATATATATGTACATACATATATATATGTTTTTTCAGATTCTTTTCCATTATAGGTTATTATTGGACATTGCATATAGTTCTCTGTGGTATACAGCAGGTTCTTATTAGTTATCTATTTTATATATACTAGTGTATATATGTCAGTCTCATCTCCTAATTCATCCCACTCCCTCTTTACCCGCTTGGTAACCGTTAAGTTTGTTTTCTAATCTGTGACTCTGTTTCTGCTCTGCAAATAAGTTCATTTTTCTAGATTCTACATGTAATTGATATTATATATTTGTTGTTTTCTTTCTGATTTATTTCACTCTGTATGACAATCTCTGGGTCCATCCATGTCACTGCAAATGGCATTATTTAGTTTCTTTTATAGCTGAGTAACATTCCATTGTATATATGCACCATATCTTCTTTATCCATGCTTCTGTTGATGGATATTTAGGTTGCTTCCATGTCCTGGCTATTGTGGATGGTGCTGCAGTGAACATCGGGGTGCATGCATCCTTTCAAATTACCATTTTCTCCAGATATATGTCCAGGGGTGGGATTGTTGGGTAGCTCTACCTATTCTGTATATTATAGGGCGTATCTGTTAATCCCAAACTCCTAATTTATCCCCCGCTTCCCTTTTGGTAATCATAATTTGTTTTCTAAGTCTGTAAGTCTTATTTCTGTTTTGTAAATGAGTTAATTTGTATCATTTTTTAAAGATTCCACATATAAATGATATCATATGAAATTTGTCTTATACTGCAAGGAGATCCAACCAGTCCATTCTGAAGGAGATCAGCCCTGGGATTTCTTTGGAAGGAATGATGCTGAAGCTGAAACTCCAGTACTTTGGCCACCTCATGCGAAGAGTTGACTCATTGGAAAAGACTCTGATGCTGGGAGGGATTGGGGGCATGAGGAGAAGGGGACGACCGAGAATGAGATGGCTGGATGGCATCACGGACTCGATGGACGTGAGTCTGAGTGAACTCTGGGAGTTGGTGATGGACTGGGAGGCCTGGCGTGCTGCGATTCATGGGGTCGCAAAGAGTCGGACACAACTGACTGACTGAACTGAACTGAACTGACCTCACTTAGTATGATCATCTCTAGGTCCATCCATGTTGCTGCAACTGGAACGATTTCATTCTTTTTATGTCTGAGTAGTATTCCATATATATATATCACATCTTTTTTATCCATCCATCTGTAAATGGATATTTAGGTTGCTTCCATGTCTTGGCTATAAAATAAACATTTTTTTTTAAGTTAAAGGAAAAATGAATTTAAAGGAGTACTCTTGCCTGGAAAATCCCATGGACGGAGGAGCCTGGTAGGCTGCAGTCCATGGGGTCAAGAACAGTTGCACAGGAGCAGCCAACTTCACTTTCGCTTTTCACTTTCATGTGTTGGAGAAGGGAACAGCAAGCAACTTAGCAGCAGCAGCAGCAGCAGCAGCAACAAGTAAACTGTATTACCGCCTCCCTCCAAAAAGTCCTGATTTGTAGTGTGTGCTGGTTTCCACAGTGTAAATTTTGTCACCATGCTTACTTCCAATAACCTACATGATGCCACTAAATGCAGGGTTGGAAAAAGAAGTGTAGGATGTACCCTCTGGGTCCATACAAGTGACTCAAGCTCATTGTTGAGTGGCTCAGATATCGCAAATATCCCGAAAGTGCTATGGCAATGTCTGAGGCTTGAGAAACACTTTGTCATAGTCACTTTTTGTATTGATCTTATTCTCCATAGCAAATAGCAAGCATCTTTAGTGAACTGACTGCTTCTTGGTCATCTTTGCAAAGCCTGCACTATCTACGGGGGATCTCATGGTGGGTACCTCTCACTAGGCTAAGCTTTCCGGAAGAGGGATTGCAGTGGACCACTCTTCTGCTTAGGATGGCAGTGACTTGGAGTGACCTTGAGCCGCTGGCTATGGTAACCTGGCTCTAGGCAGAGGTGTGGCCCCAGGCGGAAGACTTAGGGAGGTTAAGGATGAGGCATGGGTCTGCCTCATCCATGTCACTGAGACTTCATGTTTTGTTTCTACCCAAATGTACCTTTCCCTCAAGGGCTGTATGATAAGAACAAATATGAGGAGAACAGAATGGAAAAGGAGAGACTGAAGGCCTTGTATCACTTTTATAACAGACGACCACAAACTGGATGGCTTAGCAACAGTAGTTTATTATCTCACAGTTCTGGAGACTGCAAGTCTGAAACCAGATGTTAGCTGGGTTGACAAATCAAGACGAGAGTCATAAGGAAAGGATCCGTCCCAGGTCTCAACCCTTGGCTTGATTTGTAGATGCCCCACTTCTCCCTGTCCCCCTTCCCTTTTTGTTTGTCTGTCTGTGACCAAATTTCTCCCTTTTACAAGGATATCAGTCTTACTGGATCAGGGTATACGCTGCTCACCTCATTTTAATTTATTACTATAAAGACTCCATCTTGAAACAATGTTATCTGAGGCTTTGAGGGTTAAGATTCCAACGTATCTTTTGGGGAGGATGCAGTTCAAACTGCAGGAGGCCTGGAGCTTGATTCTAGTGATTCTCTGATGGGAAGTGTTCCCCATCAGGGATCTCAGTCATAGCAGTTGAGCTGTTGGCTCTGTTCACAGGTTATGTCCCTTCCTCAAGTGCCCTGAGAATTTATCCTGCTCAGTGGAGGGGTAGACCCTCCAGGAAACAGTCAGACAACAATTTTGTCATCACAGAAAATTGTTTCCTATCTGGCAGGCAGCTTGCTAGGCTATCAGGCTTAATAGGGACTGTGTTTGCACCCTGGCTAACATCTAAGTCTCTNGTGGAGGGGTAGACCCTCCAGGAAACAGTCAGACAACAATTTTGTCATCACAGAAAATTGTTTCCTATCTGGCAGGCAGCTTGCTAGGCTATCAGGCTTAATAGGGACTGTGTTTGCACCCTGGCTAACATCTAAGTCTCTCTCTATTCACAGGTAAAGATGGATGGCTTTCAATCAGGTGACCAGGCTTGGACCTGGGTCCCTTGGGGACCCAGTTCTCTAAAGATGCTCTGGATCTCTTCAGAGGAGGCTGTTTGGGGCCAACCGAACTTCTTCCCTGAGAAGCCTCAGTGGGACTTCCCCTCACACAGGCTTGTCTTCCTGATGCCCTCTTTTGCTATTCTGAAACCAAAGGTGGTATGGATAGTTTATGAGTGAGGGCTAAAATTCTCCAATTAATTGCATTGAATGAAGTTTGTAAACATTGTGATTGGAAATTTTAGCACTGTCAATAAGTATTTACTGACTACCCACTATGTGGTAGATATCATGGGAATATTTTTGAGTATAGCAGTAGGCTGCAAAACTAGCCCCAGCTCTCTATCCATCCCTGTATCTGTGTTCCTTGCAATGTGACTTCGCTGCTCCTGCCATCAGGAGATTGAATCAGGGTGTTGCTGTGACTTGGTTTAGTCAATACGACTATGGATGGAAGTGACACAGTCCAGGTTCCGACTTTGGCCTTGAGAGACCTGCATGATTCCAGTCTTGCTCGTGGAACCCTGCAGCTCCATGTGAACCAGCCTGGACTAGCCTGCTGATGTATGAGGAACATGCGGCCTCATGTTACCTCAGTTGATAGCCACCTGCAAGAAGCAGAGCCTCTGGCTGCCTAGCAACTACCCCAGAAGCATAAGCGGGTCCAGCTGAGACCAGAAGAACTACCTAGCTGAGCCCAACCTGAAATCCTGACCCACAAAAATCATGAAATAAACTAATATGTTTTAAAGCCACCTCTAAGTTCTGGGGTACTCTATCATGCAGGGAAAAAAAAAACAAACCCCAACTAAAAATGTACTGATGGATACAAGCACTTACCACACGCCAAGCTCTGGCTCTGGTCTATTTGAAAGCAGGCAGAGTCTTGGGAGCAAAGACCTGTGCAAATGTGCCATATTGGGTGTGAAGCAGAAAGTGCTGTGGAGAGCAAACTCGCCAGGAATAGAAGAGATGGCATGTGAGATGGGGAGGAATCATGTCCCTGTGGAGTAGGCTGGTCCAGGATGAAATTCCTGAGAGAGGAGGATGAGTGAACATGGGAAGAACATGGGAAATTCCAGGCTGGGGCCGTCGGTGGTATTTACTGAGCACTTACCTTGTGCATGGAAGCATTACACAGGCCATCCCAGGTCTGTATGAGGCCTAGCAGGAGAGAGAAGACAGCCATATTGCTGCAGCAGAAATTAATTGAGGCACCCCCATTACTTTAGCCCATTTTCAGCTCTTACTCCTTCTGCCCATACAATCAGTCTCCTGCAGATGTTTTGTTTCCCCCTCTCTTGCTTAATTGTACTCTGAAAATGATTGCTTTCTAGCCAAAGTTGTCCTATGTACCTGATGTTTACTTCTTGAAGACAACGCTCCCTAACACTCCTTTTCTTTCTGAGTATTCTTCATGCCAGAAGGAAGGTCACAGAATGATGACCTCAAGGACCATCAGAACCTGTTCTGGAACCACCTGCTGCCAGCCCTAATGATCTCAGTGTCTCTAGGAGGAAAGAAGAATGCAAGATTACATCAGTCCTGATCCTTATCGACAGCCTATTTTCTGCTCTGAAGCTGCAAGACCATTTCCTGTTTCCCAGGAAGTGAGGTACAGTCTTGAGGGCCTTAGCCTGCCATGGCCCCCTCTGCCTGACAAAGTAATAAAGCTACTCTTTTCTGCTCTCCAAAGTTCAGTCTCCACGTTCCTATTTGGCACCAGTGAACAGAGGCCAAGTTTTCGGCAACTGTATGTAAAAGTTGGCCAGAAATGTCAGGCTGGTTTTAACTGAAACAGGAGCAGCAGAGTCTGCTTTGTCCAGGGTATTGAGAATCTTGGCTTGGGCAGAAGGGACTTGATCTGTCTGTTATTTATATCTGGTTCCTGGCATGTGTGTGGCAGGGATGGGGTGATGCTGAGGGTGGGGAGAGGCCTTTGTGATCTTCCCAGGAAGGCACAAGGAGTCAGAAAACGTGGCTGCTGCCCACCCTCCCTCCAACCCCACCCCATGAGTGGCGATCTCTTGAGGGCAGGGTCTGTGTTTGATTCACATTGGTCCACCCTATGACACAGGGCCTTACATACGCTAGGCACTCAGTTTTGCAAGACTTTTTCACAGGTGTTTCTCATTCCCTTCCCTTTAGTCCTACTCACCCACTGAATTAGTTTCCCATGGCTGTTATAAGAAATTGACACAAGCTAGGTAGTTTAATAATGGAGAAGGCAATGGCACCCCACTCCAGTACTCTTGCCTGGAAAATCCCATGGACAGAGGAACCTGGTAGGCTGCAGTCCATGGGGTCGCTAAGAGTTGGAGACGACTCAGTGACTTCATTTTCACTTTTCACTTTCATGGATTGGAGAAGGAAATGGCAACCCACTCCAGTGTTCTTGCCTGGAGAATCCCAGGGATGGGGGAGCCTGGTGGGCTGCCGTCTATGGGGTCGCACAGAGTTGGACACGACTGAAGCAACTTAGAAGCAGCAGCAGCAGGTAGTTTAATACGAGAGAAACTTATTCTCACAGTTCTGGAAGCTAGAAGTCTGAAATCAAGGTGTCAGCAGAGTTGGTTCCTTTATGGAGGCTCTGAGGGAGCACCCATTCCTTGCTTCTTCTTAGTTTCCGATCCTTGTCCACAGTCCTTGGAATTCCTTGGCTTGTAGACACATCACTCTACCCTGCCTCCATCTTCACAAGGCCTTATGTGTCTGTGTGTCTTTGTGTTTCTTCCCTTCTTATAAGGACATCAGTCACGCCCTATGCCAGTGTGATCTCATCTTAACTAGTTATACCTGCAATGACCTTATCCAAATCAGGCCACATTCTCAGGTACTGGGAGTTAAGAATTCAACATATATATATATATAGGTTGGAGGGGAGATGCAGTTTAACTGATAACATCCACTGAGACCCAGGTGAATGTGTATTCCTCGTCTAACTGCCCCAATCCCCAGGGGCAGAATTAAACATTATTTCTTCAGGGCTCCCACATATTTACACACATGCTTCTGTTTATTGGAGCGTTTGACTCATTGACCACCATTGCTAGTTGAGTTCAGGGCCTCATCTCTTTAGTCCTCCCTACAGTGCCTAGAAAAAAATATATGCGAAGGGACTTCCCTGGTGGGCCAGTGGTTAAGAATCTGTTTTGCAATGCAGGGGAGGTGGGTTTGATGCCTGGTCCGGTAACTAAGATCCCACGTGTGATGGGGCAACTACTGAGTCTGTGCCTCCTGCGTGAGGCAAGAAAGATCCCTCCAGCCTCAATAAGACCTGATGTAGCCAGGTCTTGGTTTACCTCAAAAAAAAAAAAAAAAAAAGAAGAAGAATCTATGGGCAATCCTCTGTAAACTTAGGTCTATGAAGCAGCCACTCTTCCCTGAGCCATCATGCCTGGCACCCCACTAAACTTTTCATGTGTTAATCCTCACAATGACCTGTGAAGTAGATATTTATACATTTTAATTTCTATTTTATAGAGAAGAACATTGGGATCTAGAGGGGAGAAGTAACTTAGCAGTAGCCAGAATTAATTGCCTCTAAAAACCTGAATGGGTGCCTTGAGGCATTACGAGAAAAGCTTCACTTGTCCCCATCTCCCTGATCTGGCTAGTTCAACTCTGCTCCCTTGAGAAAAACAAATCTGGACACTCAGTCTTATTGATCCTGGAAACTGCTACGCATTCGGTTCTACACTCAGGCCACCCAGAGCGTTTTTGCTCCAGAAGTCGAACACAAAGCGGATCCACCCTGCGGACGCGAGCGCGCGGGCCGCCTTTCCCAGCGCACCGCTGCCGGGCGCGGCGTGGGGAACGGCACGCTGATTGGTTGCACAGGCAGCCTGCTCCCGCCTCGCGGCCCCTCCTGCCACAGCTATTGGCCAAGCGGCCGCGCGCTCAGAGCCCGCAGCCGCCCGAGCCCNCTGCTGCTGCTGCTAAGTCGCTTCAGTTGTGTCTGACTCTGTGTGACCCCATAGACGGCAGCCCACCAGGCTCCGCTGTCCCTGGGATTCTCCAGGCAAGAACACTGGAGTGGGTTGCCATTTCCTTCTCCAATGCATGAAAGTGAAAAGTGAAAGTGAAGTCACTCAGTTGTGTCCAACTCTCAGCGACTCCATGGACTGCAGCATACCAGGCTCCTCCATCCATGGAACTCTCCAGGCAAGAGTACTGGAGTGGGGTGCCATTGCTTTCTCCAAAACTAGCTCAGCAGATTGCTAAGAATGTTGGAGGAGGTTTAGACAGAATGAGTAAGATCTCATAGTATACAGGACAATATCTTGCTGCTGAGAAGGCATTTACATAATTAAGGAATTCTTAAGTCTTAAGGTAGAGAATGGAAAAGGAGGGGGAAATCTAGATGGTAAAAAAAGAGCTTTTAAAATAGAGATAAAATCTAGGCACACAGGTAATTGTGTATTACAGCTTTACTTAGTAGAGAGAGATCTATCTTTTTAGTTTTCAGTAAACTAAAGCAAAAGGACTCAATATGCCAGCAAATTTGGAAAACTCAGCAGTGGCCACAGGACTGGAAAAGGTCAGTTTTCATTCCAGTCCCAAAGAAAGGCAATGCCAAAGAATGTTCAAACTACCACATAATTGCACTCATCTCACAGGCTAGTAATGCTCAAAATTCTCCAAGCCAGGCTTCAGCAATACATGAACCGTGAAGTTCCAGATGTCCAAGCTGGTTTTAGAAAAGGCAGAGGAGCCAGAGATCAAATTGCCAACCTCCACTGCATCATGACCCCATAGACGGCATCCCACCAGGCTCTGCTGTCCCTGGGATTCTCCAGGCAAGAACACTGGAGTAGGTTGCCATTTTCCTCTCCAATGCATGAAAGTGAAAGTGAAGTCGCTCAGTCGTATCTGACTCCTACTGGAATTGTGGCCCAGCAACCTGTATTTTAACATATTTTTCAGGAGATTATGATGCACACTGAACTTTGAGAACCTACTTATAAAACTTTCAAGGGGAGAGATAGTCTTGCTTACTTTGTTATTCCTTGCGTATATATGGTATGTACTTTACAAATGCATAATAAATGAATGAGTGAATAAAGCTTTTATTATAAAAAATAATGTTTTATTTTTCTTTTCTGTATGCTTTTCTAAAGGTATTTATATTTACTTACTTAAATAGCTAAGTTCTTATTTATTTCTGAATAGATAGTCAATACCATGTCTAACACTGAATAGTGGACTTAATAAGTATTTGACAATTGTTTATTTCAGTTGGAATGTTTTTTTGTTTGTGTTCTCTTCCCGCTTCTCCTTATCTATCTTTGCATCACTTTATACATTGTTTCAGATCAAATAAAGGACCAAATAGGAGACAGAAGGCAGGCAGGAACCTGACATATTGGAATTCATATTCATATAGCAACAGAAATAAATCTTAGGGGGGAAAGTTGAAGAAAGTGAGAAACACAAACGAATTGGGTTTGAGACTGGAGGTGCTAGCTGGCCACATCCATAGTCTATCCAGCCCTTGTGGATAAAATGTTATTTTTTGGTCACACCAAACCATCTGAGAACATGTGTAGTGCAAACACTACTGGAAACCAGAGGCAGTTGGGGTCTGAAAGACCCAGTCCTAAGGGAGGGTCGTGATTTTTACTGCCTAAAGAACTCTGTTTGGTCTCAACCAACAAGAACGCTGAAATGAAATTGTCAGGTTGGTTAACTAATACTACTCTCGGCAGCTTCAGCCTAAGGATCCTTTTCATTGAACAGGGACAGACTAGAAGTAATAGTGTTTGTGTCACATTTTGTCACTTCCAAGAACTCCAGAAGTCTTGACAAATGGATGCCAGTGTGTTCTATGCCAGCTTGCAGGTGGATAGTTTTTAGTATTCAAGGAGGGTCATTGTAACCAGATAGCAACGAAGATGATATGGTTCTTCATGCACTCATTTTTAGCCAGCTAAAAATGAGTGCACTGTCATTCTGGAATTTTTCTTAGTTAGGCAAGTCTTTACTGGAGCATTAAAATTTTCTAGCATTGTAAATCTGAAAGTGTTAGTCGCGCAGTTGTGTCTAACTTTGCAAACCCATGGACTGTAGCCCTCCAGGTTCCTCTGTCCATGGAATACTCCAGGTAAGAAAGAATATTGGAGTGGGTAGCCATTCCATCCTCCAGGAAATCTTCCTGACCTAGGAACTGAACCTGGGTCTCCTGTATTTCAGGCAGATTCCTTAGCATCTGAGCCACCAGGGAAACCCCTGGTGACACTGTGAATAACTGTGTTGAAAAAATTACTTACTTCTTTGTATACCTCAGCTCTATGGTAAATGGTTGGCCAAAGTCATTAAATAGGACCCACAAGCTAATTTCAATGACCTCCCTCTTAGGGGGCCCAGCTCAACAGGTCTTCCTTGGTGGTTTTTCTAGTCACATACTACAATCCAGAAAGTGGACAGAGAGGATCAATTGATTGTGTTTGCCTAGAAAGTCATTTCAGTCTCTATGTAGTTGTTCTTAGGAAACCTAACATCTCTTTTGTCATTTTCCTGATCCTCCAAGGTAGAGTTGCCTGGTCATTGTGCATGCATCCCCTCTATAGCAAGACAAAATCCAAATAATGGGACCTTTTCTTATATTAAAAAACACCTCTGTCTTTCTGCCTTTTCTCCACCCACCCCCTTGCTTTAGTAGTTTCTAAGAATAGAAAAGTTTGCACTAAAAACCACAAGTTTCAGAACAACTGAACTAAAGAATAGGTGTGAGTTTTAAAGATATTACTATTTATTTCATTTGCAATGGAAATAGTGTTTTGCTTAAAGAAAGTAATACTATGAGATTAACTCTATTTCATAAGAAGCTTACAGACTTCTGCATGAAAAAATAAAATAACCAATTTCAAAGGTTTTTACAACAATATTTCTTCAAATATTTATTATTATAATTACTATTCCAGTGGAACTACATAGTTTCTATAATTTTAAGCAAAATAGATTTATAATATCAAGTTTTTTATCAAAAAAAAAGAGAAAGGACAAGGAGGAAGAGAATTCTTTCAGTGATAATGTATGTTCATGTGTCATGGTCTCTTAATTGATTGCAACCTCAACCTCTTTGCTTCCACATTTCTAAGCCCCAGTTCCTCACTCTACTATTATGTTCTTATAAAACACCACCTTCCAAAATGCTACTTCATTTACTTGTGTTTGTTGTTTCACACCTGTCTCTCCATAGTGAAAGGTAAGTTCCATGAGGGCAGGAAATTTGATGCCTTTGTGACCTGATTTACCCCAAAAACCTAGAAAAGAGTCCAGCACATGTGGATGCTTAGTGAATAACTTGTTTATTGAATGAATTATGGAGAAGCAGTTAATAAAATAATCCTTACTCAAGGATGCTTTTCCTGATACTAAGATACAATTTCTTTAAAATGAGTGAAAAAAATCTGATTCAAAAAAGAAGTTTCTTTTTCTTTCATCAGGGCTATGAGACTTAAAAAGATTGTGACTCAAAGTTACAGAGCTGGTCAGTATGATAAGCCTGGATACCTTGTTTGTCCAAATCTCTTTTAATTGTTTGGGGTTTATGCAAAACCCTTTCAAATTTAGTATTTGAACCACAAAGCTATTATTAGTTGCATTTTATAGATAAAGAATCTGAGGGCAAAGACAGGATCAGATTCCTAGAAGCTAAACAAGTAGGCTTTATTATTACACATTTCTCTTGCAGCTTTTGATTTTAAAAATGTTTTGGGTACCATCTATGCATCAAGTCCTATTCCAGGCACTAATGAGCAAAAACTCATGCTTACTGTCATGGAACTGATATCTTTAGTTCACAGATAAGCCCATGATATGTTGGGTAGTGCTGAGTCTCTGCATAAAACCGAGGCAGGATAAGGGGTATGTAGTGATAATGACCGGAGAAGGCAATGGCACACCACTCCAGTACTCTTGCCTGGAGAATCCCAGGGATGGCGGAGCCTGGTGGGCTGCTGTCTGTGGGGTCGCACAGAGTCGGACACGACTAAGTGACTTCACTTTCACTTTTCACTTTCATGCATTGGAGGAGGAAATGGCAACCCACTCCAGTATTCTTGCCTGGAGAATCCCAGGGATGGCGGAGCCTGGTGGGCTGCTGTCTGTGGGGTCGCACAGAGTCGGACACGACTAAGTGACTTCACTTTCACTTTTCACTTTCATGCATTGGAGGAGGAAATGGCAACCCACTCCAGTATTCTTGCCTGGAGAATCCCAGGGATGGCGGAGCCTGGTGGGCTGCTGTCTGTGGGGTCGCACAGAGTCGGACACGACTAAGTGACTTCACTTTCACTTT
>SJYX01017801.1:384317-436380 GCA_006410675.1 Oreotragus oreotragus
TTCAGCTTCAGCACCAGTCCTTCCAATGAATATTCAGGACTGATTTCTTTCAGGATTGACTGGTTGGATCTCCTTGCAGTCCAAGGGAGTCTCAAGAGTCTTTTCCAATGCCACAGTTCAAAAGCATCAATTCTTCCATGCTCAGCTTTCTTTATGGTCCAACTCTCACATCCATACATGGCTACTAGAAAAACCATAGCCTTGACTAGACGGACCTTTGTTGGCAAAGTAATGTCTCTGCTTTTTAAACATAAAATTTCCTAGGCCCACTCTTTCATGTCCTGTCCTCTAATTTTCCATTGTCTTATGCCCTCAACATAATTTTTTGTTCAGCTTGATGAGCTAGAAGGCATCTTAATTGAATTAGTGGAGAGAAGCCAAGTTTTTGCTTTTACATTCCACTGAGAACACCTGAATAGAAAGATCATGCGATAGCTCTTGAAATGTAGCTCCCTGCAGTGAAGTCTATACTGATTTCGAGCAAGAAATCATAATTAGTTAGCAAGAAATTTCATAGTTAACGTTCTTATAGACTTACAGAATTTGTGGAAGTGAAAGTAATATTGTCATAATTTTTAAAGCCGTCTTTAGTCTCAAGGGCTTCCCTGGTGGCTCAGAGGGTAAAGCGTCTATCAACAATGCGGGAGACCCGGGTTCGATCCCTGAACCCGGGAAGATCCCCTGGAGAAGAAAATGGCAACCCACTCCAGTACTCTTGCCTGGAAAATCTCATGGACAGAGGAGCCTGGTAGGCTACAGTCCATGGGGTCGCGAAGAGTCGGACACGACTGAGCGATTTCACTTTCTTTCTTTCTTTCTTTAGTCTCAAAGTCAAAGTGTTAGCTGCTCAGTCATGTCTGACTCTTTGCTACTCCATGGACTGTAGCCCACCAGGTTCCTCTGGCCATGTGATTCCCCAGATAAGAATTCTGGAGTGGGTTGCTATTCTCTTCTCCAGGGGATCTTCCTGACCCAGAGATCGAACCTGGGTCTCCCACATTGCAGGCAGATTCTTTACTTCCTGCCACCAGGGAAACCCATCTTTAGTCTATTGGAACACAATTAAATGGAAGTTAAGATATCTGCTTCTACAAAATCTTTAAAAATTAGAGAGACTACTGGTTTAATTTACCTCCAATACACAGGGAGCACAGAGGATGTAACTTCTCTTACAAGACAAAGCTGGACTGAAAAATAAAAATCTTTTATTATACCCATTAGAAAAATGGGGTTTCAGAACAAGCAGCCACCATAAAACCCGAGACATAGGTTCATGTCAGAGAGAGACACAGTAGAGATCTGCTTAGCTGCTGAAATTTCATAAAGTAGTGGGATCATTTAATTAACTGATCACTTTAGTTGAGGCAGTGTACACTAGCTTACCAGACTGTTCTGCAGTCTTGGAAGAGACCCATACTTTCCTAGGCTTCTACTTGAACCCAGACTTCTCTGGGCTTCTACCTGGAACCTCACTATGAGGATCTGAGCANCACACACACACACACACACACACAGATGGCTGGGCCCTGCCCTGAGAGCTTCTGATTCTGTAGGTCTGGAATGAGGACTGAGAATGTATATTCACAATGGATTCCGGGGAGATGCTGTGGTCTAGGGGCCCACTTTCAGAACTACTGCATTGGACCAGTCCTTGCTACTGAGAGTGGTCCTTGGGTCTGCCTGGTAGAAATAAAAGATCTCAGGTCCCGACACAGATCTCACCATCAGAAGCCTTATCCTAATAGAAATCCTGCATAATCTGTCAGCACAGTAAAGTTTGAGAGGTAATGGTGTAGTGCAGAGTTCTCTACCCTGGCTGTGTGTTAGGATCACCAGGGGAGCTTGAGAACCCCTGATCCCCAAGCCCCAGCTCACACTTTTTAAGTTAAAACCTCTGCAAATGAGACTAAGATATCAAGAGTCTGTAAAGCTCCCCAGGCGACTGGCTCAGTGTCACCAAGTCTGACAACCACCAGCTAGATTTCACAGTGGCAGCCATGAGGGGTCTCAGAGTTGATCCGCTCCAACCTCAGCATTTACCTGAGATGCACACCAAGGGCATAAGAACCAAAGGGTCTTGTCTGAGGTCCCAGAGCCAATTTAGTGACACATCCAGGCACTGGATAATTCTTTCACCGGCTCTTTCAACTCTAAGCCTCCTTAATATAGCTCCACGGTAACTGTAATATACCAGTGTCCATAGCAATGCATTGTAATCTTGTAAGATCTGTCTGCTCATTGGAGCTCAAAATCTCTTGTTTCAGAGCAGCTGACTATCCTAAGTGACAGTTGCATATCCTAGGGAGGCTGTGTACATAGCGGCGCACTAGCTCAGGGCCGGCTATGCTGCTTACTGACCAAGGCTGCAGGCGTGTGTCTCAGATTCTTCTTCTGAAAACAGAGATGGTTATAATAGTTCCCATCTCATGGAGCTGTTGTGAGGATTGAGTTAATATGGGACATGGGGCAGAGGAAGGGGAGAGTGGGACAGATTGGGAGATTGGGACTGACACGTACCCCCTACCATGGGGCTCATCATCAGTGCTCTGTGATGACCTGGATGGGTAGGATGGGGCTGGGGAGGGAGGTCCAGGAGGCAGGGGATACATGTATACATATAGCTGATTCAAATCATTGTACAGCAGAGACTGACAACTTTATAAAGCAATTATACTCCAAAAAAATAATAATAAAAAGTAAAATGAGATGAAATACTGAAAAAAATGAGTAGATAGAAACAACAACCCCCTCCCCCAAATAGTTAATACAATACCACTTAACCATAAAAGAGGATGAAATTTTGCCATTTGCAACATGGATGGTCTTGGAGAGTATTATGCTTTGTGAAATAAGTCAGAGAAAGACATGTTTTAATATGATACTGCTTATATGTGGAATCTGAAAAATATCAGTGAAATAAACTAATGAATATATGGGCTTCCCTGATAGCTCAGTTGGTAGAGAATCCTCCTGCAGTGCAGGAGACCCCAGTTCAATTCCTGTATTGGGAAGATCTGCTGGAGAAGGGATAGGCTACCCACTCCAGTATTCTTGGGTTTCCCTTATGGCTCAGAGGGTAAAGAATCCACCTGCAATGCGAGAGACCTGGGTTTGATCCCTGGGTTGGGAAGATCCCCTGGAGAAGGGAAAGGCTACCCACTCCAGTATTCTGGTGTGGAGAATTCCGTGGACTGTATAGTCCGGGGTCGCAGAGTCAGACATGACTGAGTGACTTTCACTTTCTTTTTTTCGATGAAGGTAACACCACCGAATAAACCAGACTGACAGATACAGAGAACCAACTAATAGTTACGAGTGGAGAATGGGAAGCTGGGAAGGAAAAGATAGGGGTAGTGAATTAAGAGGTACAAACTACTATGGATGAAATAAGCTACAAGGATATATTGTATAGCACAGGGAATATAGCCAATACTTTATAAATACAGATAGAATATAACCTTTAAAAATTGTGAATCACTATGCAGTACTTTGGCCACCTCATGCAGAATTGACTCATTGGAAAAGACTCTGATTCTGGGAGGGATTAGGGGCAGGAGGAGGAGGGGACAACAGAGGATGAGATGGCTGGATGGCATCACCAACTTGATGGACGTGAGTCTGAGTGAACTCCGGGAGTTGGTGATGGACAGGGAGGCCTGGCGTGCTGCGGTTCATGGGGTCGCAAAGAGTCGGACATGACTGAGCGACTGAACTGAACTGAACTGATGTTGTACACTTGAAACATAAAATATTGTACATCAACTAAAACTCAATAAAAAACAAAAAAATTTAAAGGTAGTATGACAATGCTAAGTGGCTTGCATGTAGGAAGCCCTTTATGAATGTTAATTATTGTTTAATTAACTGGGTTAATTTAACCCAGTTTAATGACCTTGAATAAGTCACGCAGCCTTGAGCAATCCAGTCTTTAACTTCTCCGTGACTCAGTTTCTTCCTCTGTTAAATGGGGGTAAGTATAGAACTGACGTTACAGAGTACTTGTGAGGAGTAGATGAGATTGTAGGTCTGAGGCCCTGAGAAGTTTTGGAGATAACAACTGGTGCCAGTGAATGGGGGCTGTGGTTGTGTGTTACAGACTGAAAGTCTGCACAGGAGTCAGTTCTGGCTTCGGCAGGGTCTGAGCGGGGGCCAGTCCTGACTCTGAAGGGAGCATTGAAAACCAAGGGGACTGAGGTTTCTGGCTGTTTTACCTGGAGAAAAGCTTATCATGTCCTTCATCCTCATGTATGTAAAGCATTGTCACTTGGGGGCAGATAGCTATATGTAATCCAAGAAGGCAGAAGGACTGCTAGGTAGTGGCAGGGTAACAGTTACCATACGGTTCATGAAAGAAGTCTCTAACAGTTAAAACCATTCTGTGAAAGGGAGGTGAGTGCCCCATCATCAGAGGCATTCAAGAAGAACTCCGTGGAGACAGTAAGAGAATTTCAGTTCTGAGTTGGAAGGCTGCGTTACTCAGTATTTCCCAAGTTTGCTTATTGGTAACAGTCACCTAGGAATACTTGTTAAAAAAAATATTCCTTGCTGCCATTCTAGACCCATTGAGACAGAATCTCAAGGGTAGGTTTCTAGGACCCACCTCTCCAAATGGGAAGTTTGAAAAACATGGGTTAAAATGACCTTCAACCTTCTAATCCTGAAAAAAGGATTCTATGAAAAAAGACTTTGTGAAAAGAGGTATTTTGTGAAAAAAGATATCCTGGGTGGGACTGGTCACACTGGCGGCAGTTTTCCTTCGACAGCCTGGGGAGTCTTGTTTCTTGATCGGGCTGAGGAACCCACGCATCTGCTGGCCTGAGTCCCTGACACCCCCTCCTCGGGCCCTGTGACTCGGTTACCCTCTCTGCTCCCACCACGGGGTCCTGTCACCAGGCCCACCTCTCAGCAGGGACTGAGCTGGGTCAGTTCTGAGTTTCTAAGGAACAATACCAGCTTGACTCAGCCCTCCTGATTTCCCACACAATGTTCTGTGTACTGCTAGGATTTTGCTTGTTTTGCCCACCAGTAGTTACTTTTCACCAGGCATTCATTAGAATTTACAGGATAAGCTTTAATGAAGGACCCACGCATTTTGAATTAAAAAGGTTCTTTATTAACACAAAACGCTATCCTAATTAGAGATTTGGAGACATGCAGTTTGACTTTCTCGCAAAGATAGTTATAATTATGAGGATAATTATGCCTTGTGTTTATTACAGTGCCTCCTGCCTAAAGGTCTCTGTTCTCTACTATAGTTCACATATCAGTGTCAAGGGTACTGAGAAAAGGCACACTTGCATCCAGCTGTCATTCAGATGTTGATGGAGGACCCCATTGTTAGTATGCCCAAGCCCCTGATAATGTCTGTGGGATTGTATGCACCACCAAGGAGCCTGAAATGTCTTCGATACTGGAACCTTCCTATCTCATGAGCTCTAGGAAGTTACAGGAGGAGGCGGGGCTCAAAGGTCGAGCTCCAGAGGAATGAAGGTCTTTGCTCATGCCATGGCTCACGCTGGGTTGCCTTCCCCGCTCCTCTCTAATTCTGGTAATCTCTCATCCGTCAGCGTGCAGCTGAATTTAGGGTGACCCGTTGTCATCTGGGATTAAGGAGGGGTCCACCAGGCTGTCAGGCTTTCAGTACTAAAATTGGCAACATCCTGGGCAAACTAAGACAAGTTGATCACCTTACAGGAATCTTTGCATTCCAGTTCTTTGTACTCCACATCATCTCCCTGAAATGACCTTGGACAATTCACCTATCACCACAGACCTCGTTTTCCACCTGTGAGGGTAACTTAGGGTTGTTATGGGAATGTAAGGCGTTAGTACGTAAAAAGGGCCTACTACTGTGCCTGGCATATAGTTAGTACCGGTAGCTCCGCTTGTTTTCTTTTGGTTGAATGAGACCTTGGAGATCACCTGGCCTCTGTCTGGTTTGGGAGTCCTCTTGGTGGCAACCCTGCCTGATCTCCCCATGATGTTGCACTCACTTCCTCACCTGGAGCCTTTTCCTTATGGCTGCTGAGCTAGCCCCCATCCTGCCAGCTTTGAGCACTCACAGAGAATGGGACTCTTGGTGACCTCCTGTGCCTCCTGGAGGACGACTTGCCTGTCTCCAGCCTGGGACTTCTTTTCCCTGGTCCTCCTCCCTTAATGGGACTTGGCCCCCAGCTATATCCTGGCTGTGTTTTCTGGAAGTCATGCTGTGTGCCCCTGTGAACGTTGAACTTGACTCAACACGGGGGCTTGTCTCTACCTCACACAGGCATAGTAGGTATAAAAGATGCCCATCCTCTGAATTAGACCTGGAGAAGAAGTTCCTGAGGACAGAAGGCTCATGAAGAAGGCTGCAAGGCCTCTGTCCCTGGATTGTGGGTGCTAAACTGGAAAGGCCTACAGGAGTTAGTAGCCAAGGCCCTGGTTTCCCACTGAGCTGCTCAGCAGGGACTCCCCTTTCTCTGGCCTAGAAGCAGACACCTGGGTACACTCTTGACTCAGCAGGGCAGGATAGCAGAATGGTTAGGACCCCTGGCTGCCTGATGAAGCTGGATCCAAATCTTACACTAATTTTAGCTGAATGACCTTGGGCAAGTCACCTGTAGTTTCCCCATGTGCACAGAGAGGATAGGTCTGCCAGCCTAGCTTATATGAAATAGTGAGTGCTATTATTTGTGGTTAATATCCCCACCCCCAGGGAATGGACATGAGGTGTTTTGCACCTTCTGTACAGATGGCAAGGTGACCGGGCAAGGCTGCGACTTGTTCCCACATGTCTGGATACCTGGATCTCCAGACTCTGGTCCCAGTGACCATGGAGAGCTGTGCCCAAGATCACAGGCCTCTCTTCCCCACAGGGGAGGGGACTTTGTGGGCCATGTTAGTGGCTGGTAACATGGCCTGGAGAGGGTGTTTGCATCACATCCCACCAGGGCTCTTTGCGGGTATCCTTGGGGGCCTTTACCATCAAAGCCAACTAGACTGTTCTGAGCAGGAGCATCGTGGTGCACCCTCCTACCTGTGCACCAAAGGATGGAGGGAAACAGACAGAGTCCCCAAGAACAGAATAATCATAGGGAAGCCCCAGGGCACACTGCGGAATGGCGCCTGGCACACAGTAGGGCCTGGCTAGCTATTTGCAGAGGATAAAGCAGCCAGTGTGAATGCATCCGGGCCTCAGCACCCCTCAGGTGCCAGGCCATATGCTTCTGTGACTATTCGTGGGCAAGTGAAGCTGCGGAGGCCACGTGCCGCTTGCGCTGGGCAGTGGGAGAGTAGAGTGGTGTGCGGTGGGACGTCATGTGGACAGCCCAGGTGGGAGGAACGAGGCTATGGGTTGGACGGTTCATCTTCTTGGGAAGACAGCTGCTTTGAGCATTCTTGGGAATAAGTTGAGTGGCTTGGTGGCTTTTCTGCCTTCATCGAGAACACTTTCTGTCTCCACTTAGAGCAGGGTGCCGTGTATGTTTCTTCAAGTAGTACTCAAGTCCTGAAAGCTCTGTCTCATAACTTCTACTTCAGTCCAGGACAGAGAGCCACTGTCTTTTTTTTGTGGGTCTGCCTTCTCTGTTTCTCGGATTGTTAAAGAGCTGGCTGGCTTCAGTTTATCCTTGAATATGGCAGGTTATTTTTTCCAAAAAAAGTTATTTTTATGATGCATTTATCTTTCAATTTTAAAGGTAGAGTATCACTGTATATACTGAAAATATTTTTATGCAAATAAATAGTGGTACTTATTTTATATGAAATAGACAGCAGGACTATAAATAGTAATAAATTGCTCTAATCTTTTATAATAACTATTTAACATTCTGCTTATTTTTTCTTTCAGTCTTTCCCAGGCATGTATATTTTTGTACATAATTGAAATTACTGTGTGCATATAATTTTTATATTCTGTTTTTAAAAAAACACCTAAATGCTATAACTTGAACTATTAAACAAGAGAAACAATACACAGATGTAGGTTGATAATATTATTTAGGGAGCTCTACTAACACCTGGAGAGGGTGTGAGGAATGTGGAATGCCAGAACTCCAAGTAGAAAAACAGCCAGAGACACAAGCAAGATATTCCATCAAGGAAATAAAAATGGTTCATTAATCATAACAGGTAACCAGTCTCATTATGACAGCAAAGGATATAATTTCCACTGTTCATATTAGCAAAGATGTTTTGATGGTCCTCTTATATGTAAATTGATGTAAATATTCTGCAAAGAAGTTTGACAGCACGTATCAGGGGCTATATATTTGTTTACTAATTATATTTTCTCTCTGGTGAATGTCTATCATCTAGTGGATTAATTTTTTTAATTGAGTTATATTGAGTATTTAAAATAATCAGGTTGACAACTTATTCTATTTACAGATCCTTTTTCACAGTCTGTTGCTTGCCTTATCTTTTAAGCATCCAGGTGTGTTATATTTTTTTAAGTTAGGTTTGTTGATCTCTTTCTTGGTAGTTCTTTATTTGCTCCTACATTGAAAAAGTCATCCTCAATTAAGGGGCTGTATAAATGTTAAAGTCTGTTTACTTCTGATTATAAAGAAGGCTGAATGCCGAAGAATTGATGCTTTTGAACTGTTGTGTCAGAGAAGACTCTTGAGAGTCTCTTGGACTGCAAGGAGATCCAACCAGTCCATCCTAAAGGAGATCAGTCCTGGGTGTTCATTGGAGAGACTGATGTTGAAGCTGAAACTCCAGTACTTTGGCCACCTGATGAAAAGACTGACTCATTTGGAAAGACCTTGATGCTGGGAAAGATTGAGAGCAGGAGGAGAAGGGGATGACAGAGGATGAAATGGTTGGATGGCATCACCAACTCAATGGACATGGGTTTGGGTGGACTCCGGAAGTTGGTGATGGACAGGGAGGCCTGGCATGCTGCGGTTCATGGGGTCGCAAAGAGTCAGACACGACTGAGCGACTGAACTGAACTGATATTTTTGTTTGACTTAAAAAAATATTTAAAATGTAATTCTATCTAGAGTTTTATTTTCTTAGGTTAAGAGTCTTTTTCTGTCTTATTTTCCCAGAATTGTTCATTGGCTATGCTGATATCGGTTATTAACCCTTTTCTTCCCTAATTTATTTGTGACGCCTCATTTAGCACTTACTAAATTATGACAGAGATCAAACTGCCAACATCCGCTGGATCATCGAAAAAGCAAGAGAGTTCCAGAAAGACACCTATTTCTGCTTTATTGATTATGCCAAAGCCTTTGACTGTGTAGATCACAAAAACTGGAAAATTCTGAAAGAGATGGGAATACCAGATCACCTGACCTGCCTCTTGAGAAATCTGTATGCAGGTCAGGAAGCAACAGTTAGAACTGGACATGAAACAACAGACTGATTCCAAATTGGGAAAGGAATACGTCAAGGCTGTATATTGTCACCCTGCTTATTTAACTTATATGCAGAGTACATCCTGAGAAACGCTGGGCTGAATGAAGCACAAGATGGAATCAAGATTGCTGGGAGAAATATCAATAACCTCAGATATGCAGATGATACCACTCTTACGGCAGAAAGCAAAGAACTGAAGAGCCTCTTGATGCTCAATATTCAGAAAACGAAAATCATGGCCTCTGGTCCCATCACTGCATGGCAAATAGATGGGGAAACAGTGGCAGACTTTATTGTGGGGGTCTCCAAAGTCACTGCAGATGGTGACTGCAGCCATGAAATTAAAAGACGCTTACTTCTTGGAAGGAAAGTTATGACCAACCTAGATAGCATATTAAAAAGCAGAGATATTACTTTGCCGACTAAGGTCCATCTAGTCAAGGCCTGTCTCTTATACACATCTAGATGTGTATAAGAGACAGCCTGTCACCAGGCCCACCTCTCAGCAGGGACTGAGCTGGGTCAGTTCTGAGTTTCTAAGGAACAATACCAGCTTGACTCAGCCCTCCTGATTTCCCACACAATGTTCTGTGTACTGCTAGGATTTTGCTTGTTTTGCCCACCAGTAGTTACTTTTCACCAGGCATTCATTAGAATTTACAGGATAAGCTTTAATGAAGGACCCACGCATTTTGAATTAAAAAGGTTCTTTATTAACACAAAACGCTATCCTAATTAGAGATTTGGAGACATGCAGTTTGACTTTCTCGCAAAGATAGTTATAATTATGAGGATAATTATGCCTTGTGTTTATTACAGTGCCTCCTGCCTAAAGGTCTCTGTTCTCTACTATAGTTCACATATCAGTGTCAAGGGTACTGAGAAAAGGCACACTTGCATCCAGCTGTCATTCAGATGTTGATGGAGGACCCCATTGTTAGTATGCCCAAGCCCCTGATAATGTCTGTGGGATTGTATGCACCACCAAGGAGCCTGAAATGTCTTCGATACTGGAACCTTCCTATCTCATGAGCTCTAGGAAGTTACAGGAGGAGGCGGGGCTCAAAGGTCGAGCTCCAGAGGAATGAAGGTCTTTGCTCATGCCATGGCTCACGCTGGGTTGCCTTCCCCGCTCCTCTCTAATTCTGGTAATCTCTCATCCGTCAGCGTGCAACTGAATTTAGGGTGACCCGTTGTCATCTGGGATTAAGGAGGGGTCCACCAGGCTGTCAGGCTTTCAGTACTAAAATTGGCAACATCCTGGGCAAACTAAGACAAGTTGATCACCTTACAGGAATCTTTGCATTCCAGTTCTTTGTACTCCACATCATCTCCCTGAAATGACCTTGGACAATTCACCTATCACCACAGACCTCGTTTTCCACCTGTGAGGGTAACTTAGGGTTGTTATGGGAATGTAAGGCGTTAGTACGTAAAAAGGGCCTACTACTGTGCCTGGCATATAGTTAGTACCGGTAGCTCCGCTTGTTTTCTTTTGGTTGAATGAGACCTTGGAGATCACCTGGCCTCTGTCTGGTTTGGGAGTCCTCTTGGTGGCAACCCTGCCTGATCTCCCCATGATGTTGCACTCACTTCCTCACCTGGAGCCTTTTCCTTATGGCTGCTGAGCTAGCCCCCATCCTGCCAGCTTTGAGCACTCACAGAGAATGGGACTCTTGGTGACCTCCTGTGCCTCCTGGAGGACGACTTGCCTGTCTCCAGCCTGGGACTTCTTTTCCCTGGTCCTCCTCCCTTAATGGGACTTGGCCCCCAGCTATATCCTGGCTGTGTTTTCTGGAAGTCATGCTGTGTGCCCCTGTGAACGTTGAACTTGACTCAACACGGGGGCTTGTCTCTACCTCACACAGGCATAGTAGGTATAAAAGATGCCCATCCTCTGAATTAGACCTGGAGAAGAAGTTCCTGAGGACAGAAGGCTCATGAAGAAGGCTGCAAGGCCTCTGTCCCTGGATTGTGGGTGCTAAACTGGAAAGGCCTACAGGAGTTAGTAGCCAAGGCCCTGGTTTCCCACTGAGCTGCTCAGCAGGGACTCCCCTTTCTCTGGCCTAGAAGCAGACACCTGGGTACACTCTTGACTCAGCAGGGCAGGATAGCAGAATGGTTAGGACCCCTGGCTGCCTGATGAAGCTGGATCCAAATCTTACACTAATTTTAGCTGAATGACCTTGGGCAAGTCACCTGTAGTTTCCCCATGTGCACAGAGAGGATAGGTCTGCCAGCCTAGCTTATATGAAATAGTGAGTGCTATTATTTGTGGTTAATATCCCCACCCCCAGGGAATGGACATGAGGTGTTTTGCACCTTCTGTACAGATGGCAAGGTGACCGGGCAAGGCTGCGACTTGTTCCCACATGTCTGGATACCTGGATCTCCAGACTCTGGTCCCAGTGACCATGGAGAGCTGTGCCCAAGATCACAGGCCTCTCTTCCCCACAGGGGAGGGGACTTTGTGGGCCATGTTAGTGGCTGGTAACATGGCCTGGAGAGGGTGTTTGCATCACATCCCACCAGGGCTCTTTGCGGGTATCCTTGGGGGCCTTTACCATCAAAGCCAACTAGACTGTTCTGAGCAGGAGCATCGTGGTGCACCCTCCTACCTGTGCACCAAAGGATGGAGGGAAACAGACAGAGTCCCCAAGAACAGAATAATCATAGGGAAGCCCCAGGGCACACTGCGGAATGGCGCCTGGCACACAGTAGGGCCTGGCTAGCTATTTGCAGAGGATAAAGCAGCCAGTGTGAATGCATCCGGGCCTCAGCACCCCTCAGGTGCCAGGCCATATGCTTCTGTGACTATTCGTGGGCAAGTGAAGCTGCGGAGGCCACGTGCCGCTTGCGCTGGGCAGTGGGAGAGTAGAGTGGTGTGCGGTGGGACGTCATGTGGACAGCCCAGGTGGGAGGAACGAGGCTATGGGTTGGACGGTTCATCTTCTTGGGAAGACAGCTGCTTTGAGCATTCTTGGGAATAAGTTGAGTGGCTTGGTGGCTTTTCTGCCTTCATCGAGAACACTTTCTGTCTCCACTTAGAGCAGGGTGCCGTGTATGTTTCTTCAAGTAGTACTCAAGTCCTGAAAGCTCTGTCTCATAACTTCTACTTCAGTCCAGGACAGAGAGCCACTGTCTTTTTTTTGTGGGTCTGCCTTCTCTGTTTCTCGGATTGTTAAAGAGCTGGCTGGCTTCAGTTTATCCTTGAATATGGCAGGTTATTTTTTCCAAAAAAAGTTATTTTTATGATGCATTTATCTTTCAATTTTAAAGGTAGAGTATCACTGTATATACTGAAAATATTTTTATGCAAATAAATAGTGGTACTTATTTTATATGAAATAGACAGCAGGACTATAAATAGTAATAAATTGCTCTAATCTTTTATAATAACTATTTAACATTCTGCTTATTTTTTCTTTCAGTCTTTCCCAGGCATGTATATTTTTGTACATAATTGAAATTACTGTGTGCATATAATTTTTATATTCTGTTTTTAAAAAAACACCTAAATGCTATAACTTGAACTATTAAACAAGAGAAACAATACACAGATGTAGGTTGATAATATTATTTAGGGAGCTCTACTAACACCTGGAGAGGGTGTGAGGAATGTGGAATGCCAGAACTCCAAGTAGAAAAACAGCCAGAGACGCAAGCAAGATATTCCATCAAGGAAATAAAAATGGTTCATTAATCATAACAGGTAACCAGTCTCATTATGACAGCAAAGGATATAATTTCCACTGTTCATATTAGCAAAGATGTTTTGATGGTCCTCTTATATGTAAATTGATGTAAATATTCTGCAAAGAAGTTTGACAGCACGTATCAGGGGCTATATATTTGTTTACTAATTATATTTTCTCTCTGGTGAATGTCTATCATCTAGTGGATTAATTTTTTTAATTGAGTTATATTGAGTATTTAAAATAATCAGGTTGACAACTTATTCTATTTACAGATCCTTTTTCACAGTCTGTTGCTTGCCTTATCTTTTAAGCATCCAGGTGTGTTATATTTTTTTAAGTTAGGTTTGTTGATCTCTTTCTTGGTAGTTCTTTATTTGCTCCTACATTGAAAAAGTCATCCTCAATTAAGGGGCTGTATAAATGTTAAAGTGTGTTTACTTCTGATTATAAAGAAGGCTGAATGCCGAAGAATTGATGCTTTTGAACTGTTGTGTCAGAGAAGACTCTTGAGAGTCTCTTGGACTGCAAGGAGATCCAACCAGTCCATCCTAAAGGAGATCAGTCCTGGGTGTTCATTGGAGAGACTGATGTTGAAGCTGAAACTCCAGTACTTTGGCCACCTTAAAAAAATATTTAAAATGTAATTCTATCTAGAGTTTTATTTTCTTAGGTTAAGAGTCTTTTTCTGTCTTATTTTCCCAGAATTGTTCATTGGCTATGCTGATATCGGTTATTAACCCTTTTCTTCCCTAATTTATTTGTGACGCCTCATTTAGCACTTACTAAATTATGACAGAGATCAAACTGCCAACATCCGCTGGATCATCGAAAAAGCAAGAGAGTTCCAGAAAGACACCTATTTCTGCTTTATTGATTATGCCAAAGCCTTTGACTGTGTAGATCACAAAAACTGGAAAATTCTGAAAGAGATGGGAATACCAGATCACCTGACCTGCCTCTTGAGAAATCTGTATGCAGGTCAGGAAGCAACAGTTAGAACTGGACATGAAACAACAGACTGATTCCAAATTGGGAAAGGAATACGTCAAGGCTGTATATTGTCACCCTGCTTATTTAACTTATATGCAGAGTACNAGATGGGAATACCAGATCACCTGACCTGCCTCTTGAGAAATCTGTATGCAGGTCAGGAAGCAACAGTTAGAACTGGACATGAAACAACAGACTGATTCCAAATTGGGAAAGGAATACGTCAAGGCTGTATATTGTCACCCTGCTTATTTAACTTATATGCAGAGTACATCCTGAGAAACGCTGGGCTGAATGAAGCACAAGATGGAATCAAGATTGCTGGGAGAAATATCAATAACCTCAGATATGCAGATGATACCACTCTTACGGCAGAAAGCAAAGAACTGAAGAGCCTCTTGATGCTCAATATTCAGAAAACGAAAATCATGGCCTCTGGTCCCATCACTGCATGGCAAATAGATGGGGAAACAGTGGCAGACTTTATTGTGGGGGTCTCCAAAGTCACTGCAGATGGTGACTGCAGCCATGAAATTAAAAGACGCTTACTTCTTGGAAGGAAAGTTATGACCAACCTAGATAGCATATTAAAAAGCAGAGATATTACTTTGCCGACTAAGGTCCATCTAGTCAAGGCTATGGTTTTTCCACTAGTCATATATGGATGTGAGAGTTGGACTGTGAAGAAAGCTGAGCGCTGAAGAATTGATGCTTTTGAACTGTGGTGTTGGAGAAGACTCTTGAGAGTCCCTTCGACTGCAAGGAGGTCCAACCAGTTCATCCTCAAGGAGATCAGTCCTGAGTGTTCATTGTAAGGACTGATGTTGAAGCTGAAACTCCAATACTTTGGCCACCTCATGCAAAGAGCTGACTCATTGGAAAAGACCCTGATGCTGGGAAAGATTGAGGGCAGGAGAAGGGGACGACAGAGGATGAGATGGTTGGATGGCATCACCGACTCGATGGACATGAGTTTGGGTAAAGTCTGGGAGCTGGTGATGGACAGAGGGGCCTGGTGTGCTGCAGTCCATGGGGTCGCAAGAGTCGGACACGACTGAGCAACTGAACTAAACTGAACAGATTTTAGGGGCTGTATTTTCTGGACTGTAGATTTTCTTTATATGATCTCTTTTCCTATTACCCTCTGTTTTAATCCCTGCAGCCTCATAAAATTGGTTATCTCCCTACTTTCTTCTCTTTCAGAGAGCCTTGCTTGCTTATTCCCTGGTTGAGATTTAAAACCATTTTATCAAGTTAAAAAAAAAAACAAACCTTTCTGGGATTTGAGACAGAATTGCATTAAACAATCTATAATTTAACTTCTTAAAAAAAAATCACCAGTTACAGTATTTTGACTTGTTGGCAATGAATGTTATATATCTTCAATGTACAAATCTATTTTTAAAAATATATTTGTGAACTTTCCTACTTTTCTTAATATTGGTCAAATGGATTTTCCATATGATTAGCTCTATATTTTGTTTTATTATTTAAAATTTTTTATTTTTCTGTATTTTTGAGCTCTCTATTTTATATTATATTGCTTTTTGGAATAGGATCCTTAAAACTGTATTTATTTTAGGCATATAGGGATATTATTGAACTTTGTATGTTTTGTTTGATTAGCCACTTTGCTGAGATCCTTTCAATTTGTGTACCTTCTCAGATGACTGCTTTGTGGAGGTTATGCAGTCATTTAATATACACATGATCATCATTTTATCTGTTTCTGATGTTTATGCTTTCTATTTCTTTGGCCAGAATGTCTATGACCATATTTAGGGATACTGATGATGGAAGGCATCTTTATTTTGCTCTTTGTTTTAAAGGGAAAGCTTCTAACAGTTTCCTTGTTGTTCCTAGCAGGTCTGAGATCCATTGCTTTTATCCACAGGGGCTGTTATGATTTATAACCACAACAAGAAACCTTTCTAGACCTTTGAGCATCTAACACAAAGCACTAGGGGGCTCATTGTTTGGAAAGGTTTGCTTTTTCTAGAGTCCTCAACTTGCCCCAAATTTTGAGCCTGCAGGGCTGATCCAGTCCTCAATCTCTTTTTATTGAAAGTCTGACCTCCGGGCATTCCTTCCTCCCTGTAAAACTTTGCCCTCTCTTCTGCAAACCCCATCTTGCTGATCTGAGCAAGTTCCTGACATTGGACAGCAGCCAGGCTGGGGTCACCTAGCATAGCCCTGGACCAGAGGAAACAGTAAAGACACTTTTTTATTTTTTATTTTTTGATTGAGCCTCGGGGCTTGTGGGATCTCAGTTCCTTGACCAGGAATCGAACCTGCGTCCCCTGCAGTGGAAGTTCAGAGTCCCAACCACCGGACTGCCAGGGGAGTCCCTAAAGACAATGGGATGTTCTACCTCTCTGGTTCCTCAGTCTTTGGATTTTTGCCCTTGCCCCTATTTGTCCCCTTTCTTTCCTCAGACCAGCTCGGTGAGGTCACCAGTAACTCTGTCCTGCCTGCTGAGCCTGGTCCACCTCTGCTGGTAATGTTCTCTGGGGGTCTTCCTACTCCACTGGGAAAGTAGATGCAAAAGGAGGTTAATACAGTACCAGGTGAAGAGGTCTCTTTCACACTATATATAAGACTCAGGGACTGGAGCTTAGGGTGGTCAGGGAAGGCTTCGTGGAGGAGGTGACATTTGAGCTGCTATTAGAGTCAGAGTAGACAATCTGTGAAGCAGATAAGGGTGAAGGGCTTCAGTTTTGATTATTTCCATAGACTTTGCATTATTGCTGCTGTTCAGAATAGGATCTTTTTCTTTCTTCTTTCCTCCTTCCCACCCTCCCTCCCTTCCTTTCTTCCTGTCTTCTCTTTAGAATACTTTAAAATAACAAATTAAAAAATTTTTATTGGCGTATAGTTGATTTATAATGTTGTGTTAGTTCCTGCTGTACTGCAAAGAGAGTCAGTTATGCATGAACATATATCCACTCTTTTTTAGATTCTTTCCCCATATAAGCCCTTACAGAGTACTGAGTAGAATTCCCTATGCTATTCAGTAGGTCCTTATTAATTATCTGTTTTACATATAGTAGTGTGCCTGTGTCAATCCCAATCTCAATTTATCCCTCTTCTCCGCGCCCCTCACCCCATAACCATGATTGTTTTCTACATCTTTGACTCTATTTCTGTTTTGTAAATACGTTTATTTGTGCCATTTTTTAAAATTCCACATATAAGTGATATCATACTCTTATATAACTGAGAAAGATTTGTTCTCTGTCTGACTTTCTTCACAGAATAAGATCTTTAAAAGCTGCATTTTATTGTTGGCATATAGGAATGTTATTGAATTTTGTGTATTAATTTTACAACAAGCTTCAAAGGTTTAGAGTCCTGGGGAAGCCTGGCCTCTTGAGGGAAAAGACCACAGTTTGCTGAGAGATGGATCAGTGCTGTCTGAGTCAGTGAGTGCTCCTGGCAGGGGCAGTCACCAGTAATGCGGGTCTCCAGAAAGACTTCTGGAAGAGGTGGGATGGCACCTGGCCTTGAAGCCTGGAGAGGTGTGGGTAGGACGCGAAGTAAAGTAAGTAAAGTCGCTCAGTCGTGTCTGACTCTTTGCGACCCCATGGACTGTAGCCTACCAGGCTCCTCCCTCCATGGGATTCTCCAGGCAAGAGTACTGACTGGAGTGGGATGCCATTGCCTTCTCCAGGGGATCTTCCCGACCCAGGGATAGAACGGGTCTCCTGTGTTCCAGNTTTGCGACCCCATGGACTGTAGCCTACCAGGCTCCTCCCTCCATGGGATTCTCCAGGCAAGAGTACTGACTGGAGTGGGATGCCATTGCCTTCTCCAGGGGATCTTCCCGACCCAGGGATAGAACGGGTCTCCTGTGTTCCAGGCAGACGCTTTAACCTCTGAGCCACCAGGGAAGCCCAAAGGGGAGGGCGAAGTGGAAGGTGAGTAGGGAAACATTTGTAGTAGCCCCACTATTTACCTGCTAGGCACTTGGTTAGTATATTGAGTACGGTATTAAAATATAATTTTATTTATTTTTGGCTGTGCTGGGTCTTCACTGCTTCAGAGGCTTTCCTCTAGTTGCGGTGAGTGGGGTCTGCTCTCCAGCTGCAGTGCACAGGCCACTTTGTGGTGCTTCTCTTGTTGCTGAGCACAGGCTCCAGGGTGCACCAGCTTCAGTAGCTGTGGCATGTGGGCTCAGCAGTTACAGCTCCCAGGCTCTAGAGTCCAGTCTTGAGTTGTGCGCGGGCTTCATTGCTGTGTGGCAGGTGGGATCTTCTCAGGTCAGGGATGGAACTTGTGTCTCCTGCTTTGGCAGGTGAATTCTTTACCACTGACCCACCAGGAAAGCCCCACTGAGTACTTTTTATTATATTTACTTTTCCTGACAGCCTTACTAGGTAGACAATGATGCCCCCATTTTAAAGATGAGAAAACTGAGGCTCAGCAAAGGTAAGTGACTTAGAAGAGCTTGGACAGCTAATTTCTGAACCTTCATGCTTTCAATGTCTCTCTGCTGCTGTATGTGTGAAACAGCTTTATTGAGATATAATTCATGTACCATATAGTCCATCTATTTAAGGTGTACAGTTCAGTGGTTTGAGTATATTCAGTGTGCAACTATCACCACATTCAATTGTAGAACATTTGCATTACCCCTGTAAAGAAACCCCTCACCCCTCAGTACCCCCAGCCCTGGGTAACCAAGAATCTATATCCTGTCTTTACATTTGCCTGTTCTGGACCTTTCATGTAAATGTCCTCATACAGCATATTGTCCTTGGTGATTGGCTTCTTTCACTTACCATAGTGTTTTTAAAGCCCGTCTATGGCTTAATGGTAAAGAATCCTCCTGCCAGTCAGGAGATGTGGGTTCGACCCTTGGATCAGGAATATCCCTGGAGAAGGAAGTGGCAACCCACTCCAGTATTCTTGCCTGGGAAATCCCATGGACAGAGGAGCCTGGTGAGCTACAGTCCATGGGGTCGCAAAGAGTCAGATATGACTTAGCAACTAAACAACAGTATATATTGGTATTTTATTCCTTTCTGTTGCCAAACAAAATGAAAGTGAAAGTGNCTCCAGTATTCTTGCCTGGGAAATCCCATGGACAGAGGAGCCTGGTGAGCTACAGTCCATGGGGTCGCAAAGAGTCAGATATGACTTAGCAACTAAACAACAGTATATATTGGTATTTTATTCCTTTCTGTTGCCAAACAAAATGAAAGTGAAAGTGAAGTTGCTCAGTCGTGTCTGCCTCTTTGTGACCCCATAGACTGTAGCCTACAGGCTTCTCCATCCATGGGATTTTTCAGAGTACCAGAGTAGGTTGCCATTTCCTTCTCCAGGGGATCTTCCCAAGCCAGGGATCAAACCCGGGTCTCCCGCTTTGCAGGCAGACGCTTTACCCTCTGAGCCACCAGGGAAGACCGCCAAACAAAATGAATATACCACATTTTATCTATCCATCTGTGGATGGACACATGAGTTATTTCCATTTTTTGGCTGTTATGAATGATGCAGAGGATGAGATGGTTAGATAGTATCACTGACTCAATGGACATGAGTTTGAGCACACTGTTAGTGAAGGACAGGTGAGCCTGGTGTGATGTACAGTCCCTGGGGTCGCAAAGAGTCAGACATGCTTTAGCAACTGGACAACAACAACATGAGTAATGCTGCTGTGAATGTGTGTACTGTTTTGGGTGGACATGTGGTTTCATCTTTTCCAGATATACACCCAGGAGTAGAATTGCTGGGTCATGTGCTAACTAGATTTAACCATTCAAAGAACTACCAGACTGTTCTTCAGAGAGGCTTCCCTGCTGCCTCTTAGACAGACCTATTTTCAGAGTGACAGGACAGGGAAGAAGGTCAAACCACAAAGTCTGTGTGAATTGCCTCTTTTCTCCGAAGTAGACTGTTACAAAGCACTCTTAAGACTGTGACTTCACTGTCGAGTCTGATGATCCCGGAGGGACGTGTGAGTCCTGCAGGGCCTCAAGCACCCGGCCATGTGGCCTGGTCGTCGATGTGTTGGCAGAGCTCTGCCGTCTGCATTCTGGCTAGCAGGCTGTGCTATTAGAGAACGTGCTAGAATCAGCCCTAAGTTCAGGGAGCTAGATGGGGACAAGTGTGGTGAATGGGAACGAAGGCTCTTGGAGGAGAGAGGAGAAGGCCTCGAGCCTGGCACAGGGAAGATGCGTGGGGGAGAAGGGAGGCAGTAGGAGAGACAGGGACAGGGTCTTTGGGGTTGGGGGCCAGTCTGCAGCCAACTGTGGCTGCTAACTCTGGTCTTTGTCCTTTGACTGCAGACCTGGCCGAGTGCAAGCTGGTTTCCTTCCCCATCGGCATCTACAAGGTCCTGCGAAATGTCACTGACCAGATTCACCTCATCACGCTGGCCAACAACGAGCTCAAGTCCCTCACCAGCAAGTTCGTGACCACGTTCTGTCAGCTCCGAGGTAGGCTGGGAGGGCATTCTGGCTCTTACCCTGAAGGCTCCGACCCTCTCTGGGGACTGTCATCAGGGCTGGCCCCCTGGTCAGCTAGTCTCAGGAAACAGTTCCCAAGGAGGGCCTTTAAGGGTGGACATGTGTCCTCCCTGCAGCCTGAATAGCTCCCCTACCTCTAGCTGGTTGTGAATCAGATTGACTCATGGTTAAGGCCGTGGGTCCTGGAGTGATTCTTTTGTTTGGAATAGACCAGCAGCTGTTTGGGGTCTTGCAGCTCTGGAGTAGTTTTTCTCAGTAGACTTGTTAATGAGCCCCCTTCTGCACCCTGCCAATCTAGCACTGGTTTCCCATGTTGCTTTCTCAGTTCAGGAGTGACATGTCAGGGATGTTGTTTTCTCTGCTGTGCACACCCAGAGCAAGTGGACTTGGGTGCTTGGCAGAGGGGTGAGCAGGAGGCTGCCGGGCGGGCGTTATAGGTGCATATGAAATTTCTCCTCCGGATGGAGAAGCAGAATGCAGTGGGCACTGCATGTCCGCTGCCCATTCCTTCATCCTTCCACGAATCCCTCATCTTTCTGTGGGAGTTCACTGCTGCTCAGCCCAATGCCCTGTGGGGTGGAGCTGCAGCCTGGGCGCTTGGTGTGTGTTTCTGAAATGGTGGGGTCGGGGGAATTGGGGAGGGCACAGGAGAGGTGATTCCTGTCTTCTGGAATTCTCTATCTGTTAGGGCCATGAAAGGGGTCTTAGAGTCTGTTTAGAGAAACCAGTATGTAAAATGCTGCTGATGGAATCTGAGGGACCTGAACAGCCTATTTCCTGCAGCTTCCCAGAGGAGATGTGGACTCTGGCGGAGCCCAGAGTGGAGAGGAAAGCATGAATTGGCAAACCTGGGCCAGGGACAGGAAGTAGCTTGGACAGTGGCTCAGGAGAAAGTTACAAGTGCAAAGAGTCAGATATGACTTAGCAACTAAACAACAACAGTATATATTGGTATTTTATTCCTTTCTGTTGCCAAACGAAAGTGAAAGTGAAGTCGCTCAGTCAAGGGCGGGGAGGGATTGATCTGCGTGGTCGTTTCTGACTGAAGCTCACAAAGTTCATTGCGTTTGTGCCTAAAATGTTAGAGTGCTTATGATGGAGGGTGAGTCAAGGAATCCCAGGGCAAGACATGTTTCCCCAGGAGCATCTGTGGATGGTTTTCACCAGGACCGTTTTACCATCCTTCCTTTTCTGGTGGGTGCTTCTTTATACCGCGGAAGGCAATGGCACCCCACCCCAGTACTCTTGCCTGGAAAATCCAATGGACGGAGTAGCCTGGTGGGCTGCAGTCCATGGGGTCGCTAACAGTCGGACAGACTGAGCGACTTCACTTTCACTTTTCTCTTTCATGCATTGGAGAAGGAAATGGCAGCCCACTCCAGTGTTCTTGCCTGGAGAATCCCAGGGATGGGGGAGCCTGGTGGGCTGCCGTCTATGGGGTCACACAGAGTCGGACACGACTGAAGTGACTTAGCAGCAGCAGCAGCAGCAGCTTCTTTACACAGGTGAGATGGGTCCTTCCAGCCAGTGGGGCCCTTGGACCACAGGCAGCTCTCAGCCTGGCTGAAATTAGAATCGATTTGCCTCGGCTTTACTCCAAGACCCATTAAATCAGAATGTCTGGGCGTGGGTCTGGGTGTAGGCATCTGTTAAAACCTAAATCAATCATTCTAAAGTGCTGGCAGCCAAAATTGAGACCATAGTTTAGAGCAACGCAAATGCCAAACTGAACTGAACTGAACTGAAATGCCAAAGAGACTAGCATGTAAGTTATGAGTGACTCAGATTGGTAATGACAAGGAGTGGTGGGTACTGTGGCCAACTGGTACCTGCCCTGCTCAGCTTCTGCCAGACGTGCCATGGGATTGTTCTTTTTTTCCTTCTTCTATTTTTTGGCCACATCGTGCGGCATGTAGGAACTTAGCTCCCCAACTGGGGATTAAGCCTGTGCCTCCTGCAGTGAAAGTGTGGAATCTTAACCTCTGGACCATCAGGAAAGTCCCTGGGATTGTTCTGATTATTTTATTCAATTGAAGCTAGAAAGATGGATCTTTATGTGAAATTTGTCCATTTTTTACTTTAATGTGGAAGCCAATAAAACACATTTTGCAAGGTAGACTTAGCCAGTTGAGAGAATCTGCCATAAAATATTAGAGCTGTTTCTGCCATCTCATCTCACAGTGGAAAAGGAAGGTCAGGGAAAGAAGCGATGTGTCCAGGGTCTTCTAGCAGGACACTCACGTCACCCACTCCGCAGCCGGGATTGCCTTTCCAGACCACCTGCATTGGTTAGCTCAAGGGCCTCCTGGAGAGGACTTGACATTTGGCAGCACCTTGTGGAATGAGTCAGCAGGCCCTTTCCAGGGGACGCAGCAGCACGTGCCAGAGAAATACACTTAGGTTCCCTATATTTGTGCGTCAGTCGTGAAAATACACTTATCATGATACCGTTCCGTCAGAGGTCTGTAGAAGGATGCTGTTTGCCCTCCCTCCTGTGCTCTGGTACTCCTGCCTCCCCCATACCACCTTGGATTACAAAGAGAAGGCCCTCGTGTGCCCAGTGATTGGATTTCAGAGAGGCAGCAGTGGACTCAGAGAGGGTGACCAGAAATAGAGGGGCTGGAGCAGAGAGACTCACCTGGCTTCCACAGTGATGGCTCTGGGTCCCAACCTTTATTCTGGTTTCTCTTTCAGATAGTAAAACCTTTTCCTTTCAAGTGTGACGAGGAGGCTTGACTAGGCTTTGCTGGGCTCCTCACCGCCTGCTAGCATCCTCTTGTGCGTTCTTGACAGACAAGGTTGGCTGCCTCAGTGTTGGGGAGAGAGTGGCCTGCTTAGTCTCTGCCTGTGCCTGTCAAGTGGTCTCCTGTGGGTACCCTGGACACTTTCTTTTGCTGGAGTCATGGCCCATTTGAAGTTGGATGGTCTTTTTTTTTTTTTTTTCACTTTATTTTTTTATTTTTTAGCCACATCATGCAGCATGCAGGATCTTAGATCCCCAATCAGGGATCCAACTTGTGCCCCGCCCCCCACCCTCTGCAGTGGAAGTGCTGGGTCCTAACCACTGGACCACCAGGGTCATCTTTAATGGTTACATCCCCTTGACATCTTTCACTCAGCTTATAGTGGGAGAAAGCAAGATCTGAGATGGACAATGGCACAGATCGTATCTGTCCAAAGGGCAAGTAGGCTCTGCTGAGAGTGAGTCCCTATGTCTGGTTGCAGCTCCTCTGGCCTGTCTCCTCCTCCCATGTTCCCATCTCTCCACTTCCTCCCGATGCAGGTCATTCAGGTCTTTTTATTGAGTGTATCCTGAGTCTGCCAGGCCAGAGGTGTCCAAGACACACCTGCAGAAATAGACAAAGACCATCCAAATGAGAACCAGCAGAGGCATTTCATTCAGCGCTTGCTCTAGCCAAGAATTCAGCCACTGTCACTTGCATTTAGCAGGGAGTCAAAGGATGAAAGGGAGAAGGCTTCAGGTGTGCCTCAAGGCAGGCTGGGAGCCCGGGGAAGCTGGAGGCAGGCGGGCCAGCTGGCTGCAGGGAGGCTTATGTGATTGCTTAGGATGTACCTCTGGCTGTCTCTGGTTGGTCCTAAATGGAATATTGGGATAAATAGTAGGGAAACTCAGTTAGTAATCAAGTTCTGGCCATTTGAGGCCAACTGTTACAGAGGATGTTATTCGGCTTCCTGGATAGTTGATGGAGATGGTAGTCTGACTTCTACAAGTATGACTTAACAGAAGGCTAGCTTCCTGGGTGGTTGCTTTACTAACGGGGTGATTTCCTGGACAGGATGCTGCAGGTTGTTGGTCACAGATCTATTTTTATACTTGGTCTGGCCGTTGTCTGGGTGTATATTCAGTCTCACAGCTTGCTTTTGAGCTCAGTTCACTGGCTTCTCCTGAGCACCTGTTCTGGGCCTGGCAAGGGCATGAAGAAGTGACTAATAACACTGGGCCCAGACTCACTGGGCACTTAGCACCCCCAGCTCCACACTGAGGGTTTTACGTGTGTCATCTCATTTCACTGTCATAGTGTTGCAGGAAGGGGGGCCCCTTCCAGGGCCCAAAACTGGGCTCTTGTCTAACCCTCAGAAATGAAATGTCCGAGGAGACACGTGCTGACAAAGCAAGAGATTTTATGGGGAAAGGGCACCCGGGTGGAGAGCTGTAGGGTAAGGGAACCCAGGAGAACAGCTCTGCCACGTGGCTCGCAGTCTCGGGTTTTAGGGTGATGGGATTAGTTTCTGGGTTGTCCTTAGCCAATCATTCTGACTCAGAGTCCTTCCTGGTGGTGCAGCCTTGTTCAGCCGAGATGGATGCCAGAGAGAAGGATTCTGGGAGACACGTAGTGTCTCCTTGTGACCTTTCCCGAACTCTTCTGGTTGGTGGTGGTTTATTAGTTCTATGTTCCTTAGCAGGACCTCCTGTCGTAAAACAACTCATGCAAATGGTTACTATGGTGCCTGGCCAGGGTGGGCAGTTTCAGTCAGTGTGTGTCCCCTAACAGCAGCAGCAACACTTGGGAAGGATAAGAAAACCAAGAGCTAGACCTTGAGGAGCTCACAGTCTCCCGAGGAGGCAGGTGTGTAAGCACAGAGCCACTTCATAATGTGAGGGGATGTTTACTCCAAGTCTGGAGCCTCTGGGATGTCAGTACGCTTATTATCTTTGTTTTCCGTGAGGAAACTGAGGCACAGAGAGCTTAAGGAACTTGCCCGAAGTCACACAGTGAGAGGACGGGGTCAGGACTGTGGGTCCAGATTCAGAGCTCCTTAATAAACCACTGATGGGAGTGAGTGTCTGCACGGTTTTGCAACTTGCTGCTTTTACTTGGCGATAGATTTTAGGCACTGGTTCCTGTCGGTACCGTGAGACCCACGTTATCCTTTTCACGGAGGTGGGACGATTAGCACTTCAGGTTAATCTGTCCCAGACTCCTCCGTCAGAAGAGTTTTCTCCCCCTTCTTTCTGTCTACCCAAGAAGTGGATGTGGCTTTCAGAAACTTCACTCCTTTCCCCTCTGTCCCCCACAGGCAGCAGCTGTCTCTGTGCAAAGCATCTTCAGTGCCGAGTATGGGCCATTTGAAGGACAATCATTGTCTCACCCATCCCGCTGACTGCCCTGCAGGAGGGCCCTTGCAAGCAGAACAGTAATTGCTCAGCGATGCAGGGTCCCAGCAGCCAAGGTGCTGATTGATCCTCAGTGGGTGGGTATTTTTGGGGCTGGTGCATTCCTTTATTACCAGGCTGAGTAATTACTACAGGCCGGCCACATCTGTCCCTTAATGGAACCGGCAGGGCCTGTCTCTCCCCTGGGGTCAGTCTGAGGCCCCTGAATCAGCCCTGACAATTGTCCAAGATAAGGATGATGCAGAAATAATAAAAGGAGCTTGGGGGAAGGAGAGCTCCATCTAGCCAACACCAGAAACCACAGTTCAGAAGAGATAGTAAATAAGGGAATGTCAGGCCTGTCTGCTCTCAGGCGGGGAACAGTCTGGGGAGTGGGTTAGAGGAACTTCTCTCCCAGAGCCCCTGTCTGTCCTGAGAGCCTAGCTTCTTTGAACCCTGGCACAAGACAGCAGGAAGAAACATGCAGAGCTCCTTGAATATAGCTCCCTGGGCCGAGAGGGCATTGAGAGCCTGGGCATAATTGTGAAAGTCTGTCTGATCTTCCTGGAAGCCACGTGTCCCAGCAACAACCACCTTCTCTTCTTTTATCTTTGGATTCTTGCCTTTAATGTTAGCTTTTAATGTCTTTTCCCCACAAAAAGCTCCATCATCCAGTAATTAAGCCTTGTGGATCTCATACCCCTCTAACAGAAACAGTTCCGTTTACTGAGTCCTACTTTTCAGAGATTATCTTTTTCATTTTCAAATACGGGACTGAGCACACAGTAGGTGCCTAATAAATGTCTGCATTTTGCCACACATCCTGCGTTTCACAAGACTCACAACTCATTCCCACAGCCGTGCTGCGAATGGGCAGGGAGGACCTTCTCACGGGGGCTGTTCCGGGAGAGGATGGGCCTAAGGACATGTGACGAGTTAGGTCAGTACCAGGCCCTCCTGGTGCTCAGCCTGTCATTCATTCACCACTAAATCAGCAGAAACTTGCTGAGGATCTACTCTGAGGACAGGTGCAGCAGGAATTAGGCACGCAAAACTGGAAAAAGAAGGCCCACTTCTCTTGGGGAAGCTGGCTGGGGTTTGCATCCTAGTTTGGGGGTTGGGAGAGGAGAGTCAGATTAGCTAGGGGAGAGTTTGGGGTTCTGTGACCTTGGACAAGTTATTTCATCTCTTTGTAAATTGAAGGTCGCAGATGATAGTAAAATGAAAATGATGATTGTGTGTAAACCCCAGAAAACAAGTGCCTGGAGCAGAGTGCTGCTCCTTAGATGTTCAGTTCAGTTCAGTCGCTCAGTCGTGTCCGACTCTTTGCGACCCCATGAACTGCAGCACACCAGGCCTCCCTGTCCATCACCATCTCCCGGAGTTCACTCAGACTCACGTCCATCGAGTCCGTGATGCAATCCAGTCATCTCATCCTCAGTCGTCCCCTTCTCCTCCTGCCCCCAATCCCTCCCAGCATCAGGGTCTTTGCCAATGAGTCAACTCTTCACATGAGGTGGCCAAAGTGCTGGAGTTTCAGCTTTAGCATCATTCCTTCCAAAGAAATCCCAGGGTTGATCTCCTTCAGAATGGACTGGTTGGATCTCCTTGCAGTCCAAGGGACTCTCAAGAGTCTTCTCCAACACCACAGTTCAAAAGCATCAATTCTTCGGCGCTCAGCTTTCTTCACAGTCCAACTTTCACATCCATACATGACCACAGGAAAAACCATAGCCTTGACTAGGCGGACCTTAGTCGGCAAAGTAATGTCTCTGCTTTTGAATATACTATCCAGGTTGGTCATAACTTTTCTTCCAAGGAGTAAGCGTCTTTTAATTTCATGGCTGCAGTCACCATCTGCAGTGATTTTGGAGCCCAAAAAAATAAAGTCTGACACTGTTTCCACTGTTTCCCCATCTATTTCCCATGAAGTGATGGGACCGGATGCCATGATCTTCGTTTTCTGAATGTTGAGCTTTAAGCCAACTTTTTCGCTCTCCTCCTTCACTTTCATCAAGAGGCTTTTTAGCTCCTCCTCACTTTCTGCCATAAGGGTGGTGTCATCAGCATATCTGAGGTTATTGATATTTCTCCCGGCAATCTTGATTCCAGCTTGTGTTTCTTCCAGTCCAGCGTTTCTCATGATGTACTCTGCATATAAGTTAAATAAGCAGGGAGACAATATACAGCCTTGACGTACTCCTTTTCCTATTTGGAACCAGTCTGTTGTTCCATGTGCAGTTCTAACTGTTGCTTCCTGACCTGCATACAGATTTCTCAAGAGGCAGGTTAGGTGGTCTGGTATTCCCATCTCTTTCAGAATTTTCCACAGTTTATTGTGATCCACACAGTCAAAGGCTTTGGCATAGTCAATAAAGCAGAAATAGATGTTTTTCTGGAACTCTCTTGCTTTTTCCATGATCCAGCGGATGTTGGCAATTTGATCTCTGGTTCCTCTGCCTGTTCTAAAACCAGCTTGAACATCAGGGAGTTCACGGTTCACATATTGCTGAAGCCTGGCTTGGAGAATTTTGAGCATTACTTTACTAGCGTGTGAGATGAGTGCAATTGTGCGGTAGTTTGAGCATTCTTTGGCATTGCCTTTCTTTGGAATTGGAATGAAAACTGACCTTTTCCAGTCCTGTGGCCACTGCTGAGTTTTCCAAATTTGCTGGCATATTGAGTGCAGCACTTTCACAGCATCATCTTTCAGGATTTGAAACAGCTCAACTGGAATTCCATCACCTCCACTAGCTTTGTTCTTAGTGATGCTTTCTAAGGCCCACTTGACTTCACATTCCAAGATGTCTGGCTCTAGATTAGTGATCACATCCTCATGATTATCTGGGTCGTGAAGATCTTTTTTGTAAGGTTCTTCTGTGTATTCTTGCCACCTCTTCTTAATATCTTCTGCTTCTGTTAGGTCCATACCATTTCTGTCCTTTATCGAGCCCATCTTTGCATGAAATGTTCCCTTGGTATCTCTAATTTTCTTGAAGAGATCTCTAGTTTTTCCCATTCTGTTCTTTTCCTCTATTTCTTTGCATTGATCCCTGAAGAAGGCTTTCTTATCTCTTCTTGCTATTCTTTGGAACTCTGCATTCAGATGCTTATATCTTTCCTTTTCTCCTTTGCTTTTCGCCTCTCTTCTTTTCACAGCTATTTTTAAGGCCTCCCCAGACAGCCATTTTTCTTTTTTGCATTTCTTTTCCATGGGGATGGTCTTGATCCCTGTCTCCTGTACAATGTCACAAACCTCATTCCATAGTTCATCAGGCACTCTATCTATCAGATCTAGGCACTTAAATCTATTTCTCACTTCCACTGTATAATCATAAGGGATTTGATTTAGGTCATACCTGAATGGTCTAGCAGTTTTCCCTACTTTCTTCAATTTAAGTCTGAATTTGGTAATAAGGTGTTCATGATCTGAGCCGCAGTCAGCTCCTGATCTTGTTTTTGTTGACTGTTAGCCATCATTATTCCTTTTTGTTTCAAGCCCCATATCATGAAAGACTGGGTATCTGGCATAAGAGCTCTTGCTTGGAACCCCCTCCCCCATCCAATCCCAGCACTTCAATACTTTGTTAACCCAGCAGGAGCCTGACTTACTGGAGTGGGTTCACACAGCCTTTCTAGTACAGATCCGGGCCCCCTTTGAAGATCAGTAATGGAAAGCTTTCCCTTCCTTCCCAGTTTCAGCACAGCCCCTCTGATTACCCTAATGAAACCAAGGAGCTGAATGCCAAGGTGCAAACTCTGCTTTCCAGCCACAATTCCCTCTGCACCTTTTGCTTTTCCGTGATGCTTCTGAGCTGGTGGGGAGGCTGCCTTTCAGGCAGTCTCAGCTCTTCCTTGCAGCTGAGCATCGCCTTAGAGCCTGGAGCTAAAAAGGCTGGACTTCAGAGAGCAACCTTCCCTGGGGAACAAGAAGCTGGGCAGGGGTGTGATTTTGTAGCCCCAAGTCTCAGTCTTGACAGCAGTGATCCCTAGAGGAGGATACACCAAGTGATGATTTGGAAACCTGCCTTGGCTTTATTGAGTAAAAAAAGCAGGAATCAAAAGAGTACATAGGCTATGATTCCATTTTTTAACAAGACTTATTCATTTGGGTGCACCGTGTCTTAGCTGAGGCGTGTGGGACCTTTAGCTGTGGCATGGGAACTCTTAGTTACGGAATGTGGGATCTAGTTCCCTGACCAAGGATTGAACCTGGGCCACCTGCATTGGGAGCATGGAGTCTTAGCCACTGGACCACCGGGGAAGTCCTCCTCCATTTGTTTTTTAAAAATAATATCTATCCATCCATCTATCTATTATCTATTATGTACATAGAAAAATATAGACTAGTGAATATCAGACAACTGTGGTTCTAGGGGTGGAAACAGGATTTTCATTTTCCGTGGTCCATATTTTTGTGATGTCTCTATTTTTACAATGAGCATGCATTGCTTTTTATCACTAGAAGATGTGTTTAAAGTGAAACAAACTATATCGGTTATGATAGGCCAGTTTTGGATTAAAGTAAAAGTCGCTCAGTTTTGTCTGACTCTTTTCGACCCCATGGACTGTAGCCTGCTAGGCTTCTCTGTCTGTGGAATTCTCCAGGCACGTATACTAGAGTGGGTTGCCATTCCTTTCTCCAGGGCATCTTCCCAACACAGGGATCAAACTGTGGTCTCCTGCATTGCACGTGTATTCTTTACCATCTGAGCCACCAGGGAAACCTTAGTTTTGCATTCAGTTCAGTTCAGTTCAGTCGCTCAGTCGTGTCCGACTCTTTGTGACCCCATGAATTGCAGCACAGTTTGAGCATTCTTTGGCATTGCCTTTCTTTGGGATTGGAATGAAAACTTACCTTTTCCAGTCCTGTGGGCACTGCTGAGTTTTCCACGTTTTACGTTAGGAACAAATAATTTTAAATCTCAGTGGCTTCAAACAACAAAATGTTGTATTTACAGTTGGGATAGCATTGAGTGTCTGTGATGGTTATCAGCACTGTTCACATTCCTGAGTGCTAAGCGACTTGCTGCCTTCAGTGGTGATGGAGGACTAGACCTGAATTTTCTCGAGAAGATAACTCAGCACAAATATGGCCCAGGAGGGCTGTGCACCGAGTGGGGAAAATATTAAAACAGTGACAACAATAATCTCCCTTGATGATAGTAAATTTCAGCAAGAATATATAATTTTAAGTAGCACATCTTTCTGAAGCTTCTCCTGGATAAACCAACTGCAAACATTGTCCATGGTAGGTAGCCAAGCGACCCTGTGTGTGTGTCAGGAGGGTGTGGAGAGTAAGTAAGTGGCATGACTACAACTGCAGCATCTAGAGCCACACTGGCCCCAGGTCAGAACGTGGCTCTGCTGTTTCTAATGTCCGGATCCATATGATGCGATCCATTTTACACCACTGCAGGTGTGGAGCACAGCCTTCTCCTTGGGGGGCTTCTCTTGTCGCTGAGCATGGGCGCTGGGGCGCTTGAGCTTCAGTGGCTGTGGCTCACGGGCTCCAGAGCACAGGCTCAGTATCGTGGTGCATGGGCTTAGTTGCCCCGAGGCACGTGCAATCTCCCCAGAGAAGGAATTGAACCTGCGTTGGCAGGTGGCTACCTAACCAGTGGACCACCAGGGAAGTCCTAACTTGGGCTTTTTAATTAACCTCACTGATGCGGGAGCAGTCTTGACCTTCTGACACCTGGGTTGTTGACGTTTGTTTGTAAAGCTTGAAAGAGCAAGCCTCCCACGGGGCTGTCAGGCTCTGAGCCTGAACAGAAAAGATCCCTGCCTTCCCGCTTCTCCCCCAACCCTGAGAGGAGAGGACGTGATGATGCGAAAGCCTGGGGATGATGTTCATTGTAGCCACACATGATGGCAGGGAATTTAAAGAGCCTTTGAGTCATGAATGCAGCAAGACAGAGATGTGGAGAAAAGCTATTGAACAGCAAAGAAAGAGGGCTGGCAGAGCACGCCGTGCTTTCATTAAAACGCTGTCAGTCATATGAAAAGCTTTTCAGCTTCTCAACTGCGGAGATGCCCCCGGCTGATCCCAGCACATCTCCCCAGCAGGCCTCGCAGACTGTGCACTGCACGGAGGTGTTTCCAGCCTCCCCCAGAGGCTCTGCTCCCTGAAGGCTCCACTCATCCCTGACCTGATATCAGTGCCTGGATGGACCCCTCCCCGACCCCACTTCCCTGAGAAAATGAGACTGTCATTCAATTCCTCCCTTCCTTCTCTTATCCGTGAATCTCAGGGAACATGGGGAACGTCTGACCACCAGTTGGGATCAGCCAGGTGTGTGGGCCTTTGGGCAGATTATTTGACCTCTGTGATCCTCAGTGCTCTCATCTGTAAATTGGGAGATATTTGTGAGATTTCATGAACAACTAATACATTGCCTGGGACAGAGCATCACTCATTAAATGTTCACACCTGTCTCCTGTCCCCTTGGCCATGTTTATCCCATGTTTGGTGACCAGTACCAGGACATCCAGGCCATCCCAATCCTGGCTTCTCTGCCACTTGGAGGTATGATCTTGGCAAATTGCTTAACCTCTCTAAGTCACCATTTCTGCCTCCATCAAATGGAACAGAGTAAGACAAATCTTGCAGAGCTGTTCTGAGGATCAAATGAGACAATAAGTATCCGCTCCTGGTGGCGTCTGGGGTTCTGAGGATGAAATGGGACAATAAGTATCTACTCCTGGTGGCATCTGGGACTCATAGTAAGTAACAAAGGGAAAAGGAGCTCCTGTTAACACTTCTGTAGTACCGCAGTGGAGTCCAGCAAGATGATGTTGTATGACTTCTCCTGTGTTGTGTGAAGATCATCCCAGAGGACGTTCCAGGGCAGCCGGGGCCTGGACCCGACTGTGAGTGCTGAACCTGCAGATCCTCGGCCTAATCATAAAGGGTCTGGATTACCTGGGGGAGGAGGCCTTGGGGATCCACTGAAGAATTACAAGCTCAGAGCTGTGCTCATGAAGTGAAATAGGTCCCACTGTGCAGCGTTGATTGGAAAGGGGTTGGAGGCAAGAGTCCAGGGAGGAGGCTGCCAGAGTGGTCCAGATGAGAGGGACTGGGAGGAACAAAATCAAGAGCCTGTTTGAGCTGCAATAAGGAAAGCCTGTCTGGTCATTCTGGATACCTCAATGCAAGGATTCTGTGGCCCCTAAACCAGCCTCAGGAAGGACCCCAGATGTGCAGGGGTGAGAGCCTTGCTTTCCAAAGCCAAAAGCAGGGCACCGAGCTGGAATGATGGGTGGCAGTGGTCGGGTTACCCCTCCTTTTGCGTGACTGTGGAATTCACCCTTTGGGAAGGCTTCCTTTGGATCTGGGTTTCCTCGCTGCTTTCCTGGCCCAGGCGGCCACAGTCACTGTGGTCTCTGGGTTGTTTCCACTTCCGCTCTCCTTACTCTTCCTTCCCACCTGACAGAACTCCGCCTGGAAGGGAACTTCCTGCACCGCCTTCCCAATGAGGTCAGCACCCTGCAGCACCTCAAGGCCATCGACCTGTCCCGGAACCAGTTCCACGACTTCCCCGAGCAGCTCACCACCCTGCCTGCGCTGGAGAACATTAATCTGGAAGAGAATGAGATTGTGGGTGAGTGGACCCAGCCCACGGCCCTGCCCCTCCTCTGTCAGCAGAGCCTGCCCTGAGCTCCCTTGCCTGAGTTGAGGCTCACAGGGCCTTCTGGGGCACAAAGGATGGGGCTCTGGAGGCAGAGTTTCATAGACAAGAGTGCAAGGTTGGGCTTTCTGGTCTGAGATTCCTGAGTACAAGGCATTGAGCCTAGAAAGGTAACTGTTATGAGGTCCTGCTGCCTGCTGGGGGCCTGGCTGGACACTTGCTTTCACCTGGCAGGTAGAAGGTCTTGGCTTTTCACACCGTGAGCCCTGAACTAGTTGGGCCACCTTGGACCTCAAGCTCTCCTCTTGTCTCCATCTGCCAGCCTTGGCTGCCTTTATGACCCTTCAGCTCAGACCTTCTATGTGTTAACTCCTGCCTGAGCTCCTGGCTTTCCCTCCGTGGCTTCACAGGAGCTCTTTGCCATGATTAAGCAGGAGCCCCCAGGCAAACAAGTTCAGAACAGCCTCTCTGTACCTTCCAGTACAAATACGCTCCCCTTCAGGGAAGCAGAAGGTCTCTCCCTCCGAGCTGGAGGTGTGCCTCCTGCAAACAGCAGACCCCAGCAAGCGGGGTTCCTCTGAGGTGGGAGAGGGGTTCCTTTCTCCCTTTGGTAACTCTTGCATACCTCTTGGTCTCATCCGGCCTGAGCATCCTCTCCGACTGCTGTCTAGCCCTGCCAAGGGAGAGCCCGGCACTCGCAGGCTCCCTTAGCGCCCCTCCTCGGCTCCTCCTGCAGCTGCTCTGGCAGGCTCTGGAAGCCCGTCTCCAGCTCCATGTCGCCTTCTCTCATGTTGTCTCTAATGTTGATGGTTAATAATAACCCCCTTCAGTTATGCATTCATTTTGCCAAGCTCTTTTGCAGGCATTATGCTATTAGATTAAAAGCAAGAGGTCTCTGGTGGTTTGATGCTGGCCAGTGCACTGGTGAGCCTCCCTTCTATCAAGGATGCAGCCAGCAGGGCTCAGGCTCTGGCTGAGTGGGAGGGGGAACCAGCTAAGCTCTTAATTTTGGGGTCCATCCTTTTACAGGTGTGTAAACTGAGGCTCAGAGAGGTTATGAGAGAGCATGGGGTTGCACAGTGAGACCCCAGAAATGCCAGGCTAAGAGTACATGATTCTAAAACTCAGCCCTATGCCTGGAGAGGGCTTCCCTTGTCTGGCCTCTGGGAGTGGGCTCTGGTTCAGACTTGCTGTCCCAAGACCAGGATCACTGAGTGGCTGGCCCCTGGGTTGGCACCCCTCTGGCCACGTGGGGCCTTGTACTGTCTTTAAGCAGAAGTGCCTGTCTACTGTAAAGCTCCTGACCACCTAGGGTTTCCTCATAGCGCAGTTGGTAAAGAATCTGCCTGCAATGCAGGAGACCCCGGTTCAATTCCTGGGTTGGGAAGATCCTCTGGAGAAGGGATAGGCTACCCACCTCAGTATTCTTAGACTTCCCTGGTGGCTCAGCTGGTAAAGAATCAACCTGAAATGCCTGCAGTGTGGGAGACCTGGGTTTGATCCCTGGGTTGGGAAGATTCCCTGGAGAAGGGAAAGGCTACCCACTCCAATATTCTGACTTGGAGAATCCTATGGACTGTATAGACATTATTTTGCTGACAAAGATCCATTTAATCAAAGCTATGGTTTTTTNACCTGGGTTTGATCCCTGGGTTGGGAAGATTCCCTGGAGAAGGGAAAGGCTACCCACTCCAATATTCTGACTTGGAGAATCCTATGGACTGTATAGACATTATTTTGCTGACAAAGATCCATTTAATCAAAGCTATGGTTTTTTCCAGTAGTCATGTATGGATGTGAGAGTTGGACTTTACAGAAAGCTGAGCACCAAAGAATTGATACTTTTGAACTGTGGTGTTGGAGAAGCCTCTTGAGAGTCCATTGGACTGCAAGGAGATCAAACCAGTCCATCCTAAAGGAAATCAGTCCTGAATATTCATTGGAAGGACTGATGTTGAAGCTGAAACTCCAGTACTTTGGCCATTTGATGCTAAGAACTGACTCATTTGAAAGGACCCTGATGCTGGGAAAGATTGAAGGTAGGAGGAGAAGGGGATGACAGAGGATGAGATGGTTGGATAGTATCACCTACTCAATGGACGTGAGTTTGAGCAAGCTCTAGGAGTTGGTGGTAGACAGGGAAGCCTAGTGTGCTGCAGTCCATGGGGTCACAAAGAGTCAGACACAACTAAACGACTGAACTGAACTGTATAGTCCAGGGAGTCGCAGAGAGTCAGACACAACTGAGCAACTTTGACTTTCCAGATCACCGGGGTCTTGCCCTGAGCTCTTCATTCTCGGCCAGGCCCTCCTTGCTGGGCCCTTCCTCTGCTGCCTTCTGTTCTTCGAGGCATTCCTGATGTCTGCTGCTTTTCCAAACGGGGCAGTAACCAAGAAAGGGCTACTTGTTTGGGCCAATGTCAAGACCAGAACTGGGTGAGTAGCTGCAGACAGGCAGGTCAGGATAAGTACTGGCCATTGGCTTCCTCACTTCCTGACTGTATCTTTGAAAGATTTGCATCCCTTCTCTAAGCTTCTGCTTTCTTCTCCGCTTTCACGTGGTGGTTCTCCGACTCTCCCCAAACCCCTGCCCCAGAAGGTGGCTTTTCCTCAAGCAGGAGAGCAGGGTGAGTGGGCATCTCTGCTGGCTGTTGTATAAGAAATGACTCTCCCCAAAATGAGAAGTAGAGGGTGACAGGTCCCCTAATCTTCCCCTCTCCAGCAAGGCTGACAACATTCCTTAGCAGCAACAGCTCCCAGAACCTAGATCAGCTGTTCTGACTTATTCGTTTGTACACATATCTCTTCCTTTCTACAGTGACAGTAATAACTCCGCACATGGAAGCATCTTGCAGTTTACCAAGAATGCTCATATGCAGGCCCGAGACAAGAGGGTGATCATCCCATTTGATAGATGTGGAAACCGAGGCACTAAGATTCCCCTGGCCTTCATGGTCAAGTGTCTGCTGTACTCCTGGCCAGGCAACAGAGACTTCAGCCACTGGGCTGTGTTTCCCAGTCAGTTCCTGCTGCCCAGAACTGGGGGACATGGGGAGACTGGGGAACGCCCCTGCCTCCAAGTTTTCCCCAAGTGCCCAGCGGCTCCTAGTGGTGCTTGGCTCCACTGTGGGATGCCCTGGGCATTCTCCCTGCACCAGGTGGAGAGGGGGGCACATGGAGGCAGCGATTGTTCCTTGCCGGAATCTCACTTCTACGTTCTACCTCTCTCCAGCCCACCCTAGTTACTTGGATGGTTTCCTGATTCCCAGACCAGTGGAAGACCAGGCCACAGCCTTGGCAGCCCAGGTTGGAGGGAGGAGGGCTGTAATCACAGTGAAGTAGGTGAGGGCTGCACACGCCTTCATTACGGAAACAGCTTTGTACTGTTCATTGGTTGTAGCCGATCTCTCGCAGGAGCTCATTGGAATAATTGTGGTAGGAACTTAGGATGTTTTCAGTGTGGCTTATTTTTCCCCTCAGAGCTGTCAGAGGGGATTGGAAGATTTAAAGAATATATATTTTTTAAAGAAATAAATTGGAGGTGCATGAATCTCCTTAAAGCTTTAGTTCGGTAAGTAGAGAACAAGCAACTCTGAAACAAGCTCCAGGTGCATCTGAAGGGACCTCCTGAAAAGGTGCCTCTGGCCCAGCCTCAGGAAGGCCTGGAAGCTTCCAAGAGCAGTAGCATCATCTTTTTAAAAATTTTAATATTTATTTTTTCCATTTATTTGTTTGGCTGCGCCAGGTCTCACGCAGCACACAGCATCTTCAGTCTTCATTGCAGTGTGTGGGATCTCCAGACAAGGCACGCTGAGACTTTAGTTGCAGCTTATGGACTCTTAGTTGCAGCATGCAGGATCTAGTCCCCTGACCAGGGATCGAACCCAGGCCCCCCTGCATTGGGAGCGCCGAGTCTTAGCACTGGACCACCAGGGAAGTCCCCAGCAGTGGCCTCTTGTTTCTGAACAGTGCCACTGGCCGGCACTCTCTGGGCCATGATGCAGGGAGAGGCTCAGCTCAGGTGCATGGAGGGGAGAAGACACAGGGCTTCATCAGCGTATGCAGGCTGGGAGAGGCAGGGATACTTCCCTCTGCTTTCTGGTCCAACTGCGGATGGTGGGAGGATGCTCATCCTTGGTGCTCACTGGTAGCCGGATGCCCTCAAGTCGAGGATCTGGGTGGCATGTGATGGCCTCATTGCTGCTGCCTCCTACGACAGTCCTCTGGTTTGTGTGTGACTTGGCCTTCGAGTCCTGTCATCTCCAGAGCCAGTGTGAGTGCGGTGTCTGCATGCAGCCGGCTTGCAGCTGGTTGGGAGCACAGTGCAGAGCAGGAATCCCAAAGGCTCGAAGGCTCTCTGAAATGGCTGGCACTGAATAGGGCCAATTGTTTTGAATTGCCAGCTGTGACCCACTAGTAAGCTGTGAGACCAGCATGTGCCGGAGTTCCTCACCTGTGGCATGGTATACACCGCTTTGTGACTTTATTTCAGTTTTACTGTATGCCTGCATAAATATAGGTACTGGGTCATGATGTAAAATATATTTCTTTTTTTTTTTTTTTTTGGCCACTCCACGAGGCTTGTGGGATCTTAGTTCCTTGACCAGGGATCAAACCCATGCCCCCCACAGTGGAAGCATGGAGTCCTAACCCCTGGACCCCCAGGGAAGTCCTAAAATGTATTTCTTGCTGTGAGTCACAATGAGAAAATAACAAAAGCTGCTTCTCTGAGTTGTCCCACAGCAACTTGGGGTCTGTGCTCAGCTGGCCTAGCTCTCGTCCCTCAACTACGCTACATTCTTCCCTCCTCCCATCTCCACCTGCATCTATGTCCATCTTGGTCACCACCACAGCATCCTTCTGGCGACTAGTTGTTGGGGGTGGTGTGAGGATGGGCAGTGGGGCCTCAGCTGAGGGGATGATCTCAGCTCTCCTCTCACCTGAATATGGAGCCAGGCAGATGCTAGGTTCAATGCTACCTGACTCTCTATCCCCACCCCGCCTCACCTCACACACCCTGCACGGCCTGAGCTCATAGTCCAGAAGTCCTGCCTCTGGTCTTATCATTTTCTCTGCCTCTGTCCTGACCCCCCAAGTGCAGGTCCGGACCTGGTGCAGATGAACAGGAAGTGGTGCAACTGACAGGACTCTTTACCTCCCCCACCCGCTGGCTCCCAGCACACACGCCGCAAGTGCCCCCATCCGGATGGGAGGCTTCCTGGGTCCTTGGAGACAAGCCTGCCAGGACATGATTGTTTTTTCCAGGCACTCCCGAGAGAGAGAAAAGGGTTTGTAGCTTAGAGTGTTTATTCCAACAGCAGTGCATCACAGGTTTCTGGGATATGGGTTGGTCCTTGTATTTTCAAACCAAAAAGAGGTATATGGAAACTTCTGAGTGTGTATAAACAAGACTGCTTGGGGAGAGAGAGTCTCTGCAGTGGTAGAGGCTACAGAGATGAAGGAGATACAGACCCTGACCTCAAGCAGCTTACAGATGGTAGGGGAGGTCTGAGTGGAAGTGGAGAGTAAACTGCTAGATGAGACATGGTCAGGGAACTTCCCTGGTGCTCTCGTGGTTATGACTACATGCTTCCACTGCAGAGGGCATGAGTTCGATCCCTGGTTGGGAACTAAGATCCTGCATGTCTTTTAGCACAGCCAGAAAAAGGCCAGACATGGTCAGACTGAGGGTGGCCATCCAGCTATCCTTGTGAGGTGGGGTTCCCAGAGAGCCCTGGGAAAGCCTCAGAGGAGGTGGAAGCATTTAGCCTGACTGTAAATGGTGACATGAGGAGAAGATGGGTCACTCATCCTATGAAAGCCAGGGAGTCAGTGCTTTATCCCAATAGCTGTCATAGAGGGCTTGAAGGTGGGTGCTGAAGCAGCATTCACGCCTAAGAACTTGGAAGTACTTGATGCTACAGAGCAATTCGGCACGTTCCTGGAACATGTGGGGGTGAAGGGAAACCAAGTACTGAAGAACCTTCCTTTTGCTAAGTAGGAGACTGTTTTGGCTAAGCTAGAATTTCACTGTTTGTCACCCTCAGTTCACTGTTTTTTTGTTTTGTTTTTTACCTGATGCATTCACTGTTCCAGAGAGAGCAAGAGATCATAGGAAAAGAAAATCTTGTTAAGAATTTAGCAAACAGAGCAATGGTACTTTTAAAAGGAAAAGTACAGATATCCTTGGCTTTTTTGAAGGTTTGCTTTACACCTGTTCACTTCACTTTGATTTCACTAGTCAAGGAAATCTGAAAAGGATTTTCACTTTTATGAAAAACTAGGAGAAGTGCAAACAGCATTCAGCATTCATTTTGCAGCAAGTGTTAATAGAGGAAGCTCCTATCCTGAGCATGGAGAGTGGCCCCACCAAGCTTCTTCCCAGGATCCCCACTCAGCATCAAGCCGCCATTGCTTTGAACTGAATCTGTGAGCATCTGTGCTTTATCTCCATTTATTTTGTGTGTCTGTTAGTAAGTGACAGTGAAAGTCGCTCAGTTGTGTCTGACTCTTTGCAACCCCATGGACTATATAGTCCATGGAATTCTCCAGGCCAGAAAACTGGAGTGGATAACCTTTCCCTTCTCCAGGGGATCTTCCCAACCCAGAAACTGAACCTAGGTCTCCTCCATTGCAGATGGATTCTTTACTAGCTGAGCCACATGGAAAGCCCAAGAATACTGGAGTGGGTAGCCTTTCCCTTCTCCAGCAGATCTTCCCAACCCAGGAATCAAACCAGGGTCTCCTGATTGCAGGCAGATTCTTTACCGACTGAGCTCTCACAGAAACAAGATGTGTCCTAAGGTGATTGTTTCTTCACTTTATACCATTTCTGCTTACAAAAGCTTTTATGTGAACTTTCTGCTTTTGGATAGCGGGGCACATCTGTATCTGTATTACATAGAGATGCTTTGGGCTACATTTGCTTAATTCTATCCAGTACAGTTTCACTTCTTACTTTTGAGGCCAACAGTGCTCAGAGTCAGTGGGGGCGGGGGTGGTCCCAGGACCAGCAGCATCACCTTATAACTTGATAGAAATACATATTTTTAGGCCTCTCCCCAGACCTCTTCCATCAGAAACTGGGGGAGGAAAGTGGACAGCAAATGGTTTTGTTTTCTTATTTTGACCTTGCCATGTGGCTTGTGGGATCTCATTTCCCTGACCAGGGATTGAACACAGGCCATGGCAGTGAAAGTATTAAATCCTAACCACTAGACCACCACCTGATGTGAAGAGCTGACTTATTGGAAAAGACCCCAGTGCTGGGAAAGACTGAAAGCAGGAGGAGAAGGGGATGACAGAGGATGAGATGGTTAGATGGCATCACCAATTCAATTGACATGGGTTTGAGCAAGCTCAGGGAGTTGGTGAAGGACTCACAAAGAGTCAGACATGACTGAGCGCTTGAACAACAGCAGACCACCAGGGAACTCCCTAGAAATTTATCTGAATAGTCACTGACGCGGCCTCCAAATGATGCAGAGGCATGCTGAGGTGTGAGAACCCTTGTCGAGGCTCTGGCTTCTCCAAGTGTCACCCAGTGGCAGGGTGGGTATCACCTGTTAGAAATTCAGGACCATGGACAGTGGAGCCTGGTGGGCTACACTCCATAGGGTTGTAAAGAGTCAGACGTGACGGAGTGACTAACACTTTTTCTTGGGCATGGCTTAGTGTATAAAGATTCTGCCTGCAATGCAGGAGATGTCGGAGACGTGAGCTCAATCGAGTTCAATCCCTGGGTCAGAAAGATCCCCTGGAAGAGGACATGGCAACACACCCCAGGATTCTTACCTGGAGAACTCCATGGACAGAGGAGCCTGGTGGGCTATAGTCCGTGGGGTCGCAAAGAGTTGGACACGACTTAGGGACTGAGCACACACAGGCTTCACCTCCAACGTCCTGAATCATAATTTGAACCTGAGAAAGACACCCAGATGCTTTCTGTGCATAGCAGACCTTATTCCTGAAGCCCCCAGTTGTGCCATCGCTGGGCAGCTGACTGTGCTCATTGGCCCTGCCATCCCCCCAAGCACAATGCTGCTTAAACTTCACGGAATCCCTCAGGGTACCTGCCACAGATCCCCATTTGGATCCTTCTGGAGCACTTGTTAAAAAGGAAGGCTCCTGGGTCTCCTCTCAGACCCACCACATCAGATTTTGTGTGGATGGGACCCCAGAATCTGCCTTTCTAACACGTGCCGTGGGCGAGGCAGTGGTGTGTTGATTGAGAATCTCTGTGCAACTGATGTCTCTATCGTCTCTTCTTTCCCCACATCTATCCAGCTAGTGCCTAGTACAGCCCACTCTGCTTCCTGAATCATTTATTGCAACTGGTTCTTCCTTTCACACTTCACAACCCCCACCCCTGACTCGCAGTCTTTCATCATAGTTTATCTGGGCCATGGCGCCAGCCCTCAAACATAAGGTTTCCACAATGTACAGGACCCTCATCCCCTGGGATACAAGGATGAGGGTGGGGGGCACCGTGCAGACTTGGAGGGAGCAATCTTGGCCCAAGGGGACACCTACACGCCTGCCATGGCCCAATGTATCTCTCAGGGCCCAGGTCCTCTGTTGCAGTAACTTCTCCCTCCTCTGGGAAGGTCATGGGGGGATGAGGCAGATTCCTGCAGGGAAGCACAGCTTCACTCTGGTCTCCATCAATAGAAGAGAGTCTCCAGAGTATCCTTCTTTAGCCTGGGACACAGGTGCCCACTAGGGCCTCAGGATCGCCCTCCCTCCGTATTGATGTCAGTGTGCTAGCTTTACCCCGTTTCACAGAATTAGTTGATCAGCATCACAGGAGCAGAGAGGTGTGGCTTTATTTCACTCTGGGGCTCTACCAGGCTGCCCCTTAGTGCGAGGTTCTGCAGGCTCTGTTTGTTCTGGGAGCTCTCGAGAGAGTGGGGAGATGAGCCACAAGCACTGAGTACCAAGTGCTAAGGGAGAGGGCCACGTAGCGGCTGAGCAGGAAAGGGCTTCCTGGGGAGCAGGAGTGAGTGGGACCCAATCCTTTTGTTCCTAGCCTCTCTATGCCTCTTGGGGAACAAAAAGTGACTTCTTTCCTAAGAGCCCAGGAAATAGTTTTTAAATAGAGGAAACCCTAGAAAAGCAGAAGTGGAACTAATGTTCTATTTGATCTAAAAAAGATAAAATTGCACCGACTTCAAAATCTAACAGCCATGGCTGCTTGACACTGCTCTTCTGTAATTCTCATATAATTTGCTCAGGCCTCTCTTCTGGATAGGAAGTGTTACCTTCACTTGACAGCTCAGAGACAGGCTCAGAGAGATTAAACAGCTTGCACAGGGATGTGGTGGAGGCAGGATTTGAACCCAGGTCTTTGGCACTCCTGGGCCCACCTCTGGGTGTTCCAGAACTTGCCAGGTCTACATGTGATGGGAGTGGAGGGTGTGGGTGGCGCCCAGAGAAGTGTGTGCAGGTCCACTGGTCTGGTAGCACCAGGACGCTGCTGGCCAGGTCACAAGGGGAGAGTTTTCTTAGACTGGCTTTGCTCAGCCCTGGCATGATCCCTGTGGTGGCAGAGAAAGGAGCTCTCCCTGCAAGGAGTCACACTACAAGGGCTTTTAGCTGGTATTTACAAGGGGCTAATTGGCAAGCACACTTCCTCTAGCTTCCTGCCTGCCAGAGAAGGCTGTTAATGTCTGTGTTTACGTGGGCATGTGCGTGCCTGTGTGTGCGTGTGTGTGTGTGTGTGTGTGTGTTAGCCACTTGGTCGTGTTGGACTCTTCTCTGTCCGTGGAATTCTCCAGGCACGAATACTGGAGTGGATTGTCATTCCCTTCTCCAGAGGATCTTTCTGACCCAGGGGTTGAACCTGGGTCTCCTGCACTGCAGGCGAATTCTTTACTGTCTGAGCCACCAGGGAGGCCCTGTTAACCCCTAAGACATGTCAAAGCAGAGAGGGTCTGGGAAGCCAAGGTCAGATCCCTGACACTGTCCTCCTGCCCCTGGTTCTTGGGCTCTAAGCCTGTCTGAGAGAAAAGGAAAGAGCCCGGGGCACTGGGTTTGAAATCCCCCCTCCCCCGCCCACTGAGCATACAACAGTCTGAGCCTTGCCCTACCCCTTCCACCAAGCACTAAGTGTTACAGTGCCCAGGAGAAGAGAATTCACCCTCCAAGGTGGCAGCTGTCTGTGTAGCACAGTGGACTCATGCCCTCTGCCCAGTGTGCCCTTGTCCAGCACCAGCAGAGTGCTGCCACATACCCCACAGGCAGTGAGCAGTCAGTGCACGCATCGAGAAGGCGTCGTTAGACACAGTGTAGGAGTGCTTGCTGGCTGTGGAGCCTCCTGAGGGAGAAGCTGGGAGTAAACAAACAGTCTTCAACATCAATTAGACTTGGCCCCCAGACATGGAGGGGAGGGAAACTCTTGTTGCAGCTCCTGCCCACGTGTGTCTACCTGGAGGGAATTAGCAAGTCAAGTCTCTACCCAAGTGGCATTCCCTGTGCCAACCAGTGAGTGGTAAAACCTTGATTACCCAGAACCTCCAATTATCCAGGATGCTCGTGATGCTCTGATGGTAGCACACAAGACAAGAGGAAGAAAAGTTCTCTGACATTTGCTTCAGTTCAGTTCAGTCGCTCAGTCGTGTCCAACTTTTTGCAACCCCATGAATCACAGCACACCAGACCTCCCTGTCCATCGCCAACTCCCGGAGTTCACTCAAATTCACGTCCATCGAGTCGGTGATGCCATCCAGCCATCTCATCCTCTGTCGTCCCCTTCTCCTCCTGCCCCCAATCCTTCCCAGCATCAGAGTCTTTTCCAATGAGTCAACTCTTCGCATGAGGTGGCCAGAGTACTGGAGTTTCAGCTTTAGCATCAGTCCTTCCAATGAACAAACACCCAGGACTGATCTCTTTTAGAATGGACTGGTTGGATCTCCTTGCAGTCCAAGGGACTCTCAAGAGTCTCCAATACCACAGTTCAAAACCATCAATTCTTCAGTGCTCAGCTTTCTTCACAGTCCAACTCTTACATCCATACATGACCACTGGAAAAACCATAGCCTTGATTAGATGGACCTTTGTTGGCAAAGTAATGTCTCTGCTTTTGAATATGCTATCTAGGTTGGTCATAACTTTCCCTCCAAGGAGTAAGCGTCTTTTAATTTCATGGCTGCAATCACCATCTGCAGTGATTTTTGGAGCCAATAAATAAATAAATAAAGTCTGACACTGTTTCCACTGTTTCCCCATCTATTTGCCATGAAGTGATGGGACCAGATGCCATGATTTCGTTTTCTGAATGTTGAGCTTTAAGCCAACTTTTCCACTCTCCTCTTTCACTTTCATCAAGAGGCTTTTTAGTTCCTCTTCACTTTCTGCCATAAGGGTGGTGTCATCTGCTTAAAACAAAGCAATTCCATGCTGCCTTAGACAAGCCAGTCTAAGAGACGGGCTGTCCCTGTCTCTGTCCAGAGTGCTGGATAGCAGCCCAATTGCTCTGACTCAGAACTCAGCCTTGCAAGGATCTTATTCAGGGAGTAAGAGGCTCCCAGGGGCACAGACACAGATTTAGGTACTGGAGAAATGTTCATTCTCCAGCTATTTTTTGATTGAGCAGCTTGCTCTGCGCTAGGCCCTGTGCTGGAGATGGAGATGGACAAAGCACACTCTTTGTTCTTGCAGGGCTCGTGGCCTGTCAGTTACCCTGGCTGATACTTAGTGACTGTTTACGTCACATCTGGATCTTCTCTAAGCAATTTCAAGTGTGCTTTTGTTTAATGCAGGCAACAGCCTTATGTTGTTGTTGCTTAGTTGCTAGGTCGTGTCTGACTCTTTGCAACCCCATGGACCGCAGCACGCCAGTCTCCTCTGTCCTTCACTATCTCCCGGAGTTGGCTCAAATTCATGTCCGTTGAATCAGCGATGCTATTTAACCATTTCATCCTCTTCTGCACCCTTCTCCTTTTGCCTTCAATTTTTTCCTTATGAGGCAGGTACTATTATTCTCCCCAGGTGAGGAAACCAAGGCTCAGGGAAGTTAAGCAACTTGGCCAAGGTCATGCTGCCTGGACAAAACCAGGATCCCAGCCTAGACAGTCTCTCTCCAAATCCCCAGCTGTTGAGGACAGTGCTTTGCACAAGAAGAGGGACTATAGCTGGAGGGAGATTGAAAGCCACAGGAAAACTATGGCTGAAGCACATAATTTTGGTTGGAGGAAAATTCTCTTGGGGTGGAGAGAACAGGGGTAAGGTAATGAGGCAGGATTTCCTAAGCCATGAGTTCAGGCAATCAGCCTGCCTCTTGGTGGCTCCGCCCCACACAGTGCAGCAGATGGGCCGCGTCCTAGGATGGAAGTGCTAGATGGATGTTTTCACCAGATTCTCATTAAGCCTCACCGGGAAGACCAGTGGTATTCAAACTAGCTCTGCATTCAAATCACCCAGGAGATTTAAAAATACCTGTGTCCCGGCCATACCCCATGCCAGTTAAGTCAGAATCTCTGATGGAGGGTTTGGGGCTTGATGATACATTTTTTTAAAGCTCCCCAATGATTCCAATGTGCAGGCAAGGTAAAATCACTGAGCTAAACCAGAACCTTCCAACAACAAACATTCCATCCCTCAAGAAGCTATAACCTCCTTCCTTCTCCTCCCTATGTCAGTTGTGTGTGCGCGTGCACGAGCATGATTAGCTATATCAGAATGAGAAGAGCAATCAGCCTAGCCATGAGAGCTGACAGTTGGCTGGGAAGGTGACAGAGGTGAGCTCTGTGGACTTACCTCTTGGCCTCTTTTCCCCGTGACTCTACGGGACCCTGGGCATGGTGCTCTGCTGGCCCACAAACCACCCCTCCTGATTTCCTTGTCGCACACCTAGCGCTTTCATTTATGAATGAACCAAAGGCAACTGAGAACATGTAGATAGAAAAACTGTGGGCCAGTTCCCAAAGTTCAGGTTTATTTCAAAGAATCATAGTGTAAGTACACAGGAATGGGCCTGAGCTCTGGCACCTTGTGCTCGGGAGCCTGTGGTCCTGCCTGGGTGGGCTGCTTGACTTGGCTCCCCAGTACTGGACATGCTCACTCAAGTTCAATGACCTCACCGTGGTAGCTTGAAATTGACCATGGTAGGAAAATTTATATACCATGAAAAAATGGGCAAATTCTGGGAATTCCCTGGTGGTCCAGTGGTTAGGACTCAGGGCTTTTGCTGCTGAGGGCCTGGGTTCACTCCCTGGTCAGAGAACTAAGATCCCACTGTGTGTTAGTCTCTCAGTCGGATCTGACTCTTTGAGACTCCATGGACTGTATGTAGCCTGCCAGGCTCCTCTGTCCATGGAATTCTCCAGGCAAGACCACTGGAGTGGGTTGCCATCCCACTGTGTAGTACAACCAAAAAAAAAAAAAACCTTAGCAAATGCCACAAATCAGGGATGTTTCCCTCCAGGAAGTGGAGTGTTAAACCTTAGCCAGCACATCTCTTCCTTGTTTTTGCCCTCCCACCCCTCTCACTTTCCCTCCACCACCACCTTTAACTCATTTTGTTTTCTAGAAGCTGGTTTCCCTGGAGAGGCCCTCCCTTACTCATTCCCACCTAGTGCTTATCTTAAGAGCGTTTCTTCTTATTTTTCCAATTTATAAAGAAGGTCTGATTTCGCTGACAATGATCTTAAGTCTGAGCAGCAAGAGTTGTAAAATTGGTAGCAGTAAGCTTAGGTTCTGAGCATGGAGAAGATTTACAAAGGAGCCACAAAGGAGTCATTCACACGTCCGCCCCAACCCAGGAGCAGGGCTTCCAGGAGGCCATTCCTTTTCTATCCCACATGTCCTTCACCCCCCACTTCCAGACTGTTGGTGTGCACACAGTACATGAGGCGGCTCTTGTCCTCCATCCTCCAGCTGCCAGGGAGGGACCGGCAGACACTAAATGGCAGGCCACGGCAAAACTGCCATTGTCTCCTGAGGCCCTCCCGGTGCTTCTAATTGAAACAGTTGGAGGAGCAGAGGGATTGGGGTGGGCCGGTGCAGGGACTTCAGTGGGGAGGGGGAGGGACACAGAAGAGCAAAAGGGGAAATCTGCCTTGGAAGACAAATTGCCAGGCTTGGGCCAGGCAATCTGAGTTACTTACTTGGCTGTCTCCAGAGCAGCCAGAAATAGGACTATGTTATTTATTTTTAATTTCTTGTTTACTTACTTTGGACACCGTCTCCGGCATGCAGAATCTTAATTCCCTGACCAGGGGTCGAACCCACGCCCCCTGCACTGGGAGCACAGCGTCTTGAACACTACATCTCCAGGGAAGTCCCGACCGCGTTATTTCTCAAGAGAATCGTTTTGACCTGGCTTTGACTGCATGTCAGATCTGGGCTGGGGAGTGCCTCTGGCAGGCAGCCTCACTAGAAGCCCACGGGCCCACCTTGCTGGCCAGCCTGCAATGAGGAGGAGGGAATCTCAGTGGGGCTTTTCTCCTCCTTTGTTTTCTTTTCCCGGAAACTTGCCCTTAGGGAAACATAGTGTCTCAAGGTTCATTGGTGGATTCCTTAAAACACTGTGCTCCCCATCCTCATGATGGGGTGCCTACCATGCTCTCTGCACCTTTTTGGGGAGCACTGTCTGGTCCTTTCTGGGGGCCTCAGTAGCCTCATGAGGCAGAGGACCGTTTAAAGATGAGAGGTTGGGGGCCCGCCTGAGGTTGCACAGCGCCAAGTGGCAGGTCTGAGGTCAGGGCCCGACTCTCTGCCGCGTCCTCTCCCCCAGATGGCCTCTCTTCACCAGAGGACCTAGAGCCGCCCGCGCACGGCCTGCCTGCGGGACTCGGCCCGCCCTGCGGGGCCCGGCCCGGCCTGCGGGGCCCGGCCTGCAGGACTGTTGCGTGCATGCAGTGTCTCCTGTGCTGCCTGAGCACAGGGGCAGCTTCAGCTTTCTCCCTGTGCCGCGCCCGCCCCACCACCCAGGGCTTAGCCCAGTGCTCTGTGGGGTGGAGGAGGCTCTGTCACAGCCCCCACCTGGTCTTCTGAAGGGACAGCCCTGGCTGCGAGTACCCCGGGAGCCTCCTTGTTACAGGCACGAGTCTCCGTCCCTCCAGTTTACCGTAGTTCGCCTGCTTGTGTCTTGGGGCCGGAAGCTCGGGATCCTCGATCGTAGTTGTTGCAGGCTCCAGGTACCAGGAGCAGAGTCAGGGCTGAGGTATGGCGACGGCTCTGGCTGCCAGGCCAGCCTGGATTCTCGAGCATGAATGCGTCTGCAGGCGCCCCCCAACCCCGGGGAGACTAAGATAGCCCCCATGTGCTGCCCACCAGCCTAAAGCCCAGGACTGGGGCGCTGCCCCTGCATCTTTACCCAGCATCCCAGGTCCCACTGAAGGAGGCATCAGGCTCCCTATTCACTGCTCGGGATTCCTTGGGGACTGAGGCAGAGATGCTGAAAAAATCCTGAAAATTCAGGCATTCTGGCTGGAAGGGTTATCTTCTGAATCAGAAGTGAGACTGCCAGCTATGTGTAAGTGTTGCTTATAGTGTTGATCCAGCCTGAGCAGCCCCCAGGGCACCATGATTTGTGTCTAAGCTGCCAAGAACACTGGCCGACTGGGGCCCTAGGCCACCAGGCTGGGGAGCCTCTGATCCCAATTCCAGAAGGGACCAGAGGGGCTCAGCTCCACCCAAAGTGGGAATCAGAAGTCCCACTGGCCTCTGCTATGCCTTATGGAGCTCACTCAGTAACAGTTGCCACTTCCCTGGGCCCAGACTCCTCCTGTCAGCATCCTTTTAGACCAGAAGTGCCACACATATGAAGACTCATGCTGTGGAGGGATCATTTTTATCATCTTGTTATCTAGCTTGTGCCCCTGGCATGAAACAAGTTTGCCAGTCAATAGTGCCAATGATTAGTGAAGAGAATTCAAGCTAACCTTGGAGAAGTAATTTTCTCTAAATACTGTCCATTCTGATGCTGCTATTATTGATGATTTTAAGCTTCCACAGACATAAGCAAGAGTCTGGGAGGGCTGTCTGCAGTGGAAGGAGGGTTGGAGTCATCTCTCATTTTCTGGAGTAATAAAAGTTGGAAACAACCTGAATGTCTTTAACAGTAGAAACGTGAGCCAGAGTGTGATCGCTCCATTCTTTGGGCCACCAAGTGGCCATAGTACTGTCACTGACTTGTGTAACCTGAAAAGATGTTTACAATATGTCATCAAGAAAAACCATGTTATGGCATAGTATCTAGGAGGCCATTTTTGAAACATAGCTGTGAACAAACATACCTACACACACAAACACGTGTAAAAAAGTTGGTAAGGCCATATACCTCACATTAAGTAATTGGTTCTACATGGTGAAACATGGATGATTTTATTTCTGCTCATCAATATCTTCTCATTTTCCAAATTGGGTTATTATGCTAAAGAACTAGTAACCTATCACAACCTTGGCCCACAGAGGCCTGGCCCTGACTAGCAAAAGTGCCCAGAGTGGGTCAGGTCAGAGGAAGGGTCCCAGCTCTTGAAAGTACTGAAGTTAGAGTTGTTTAGTCATATGGTGTTGATGGTGGGTCCACTGTGTGCCCAGCCCAGGTTGATTTTAACTAGGAACTTATGATCTAGTTCAGGAGGTAAAACGTTCAGTCATTTATTCGTTCATTCATCCAACAAATAGCTATTGAGCACCTGTGGGCACTGTGCTAGCCGCGTACTGTACTTACAGCATGAATATCGTCCCAGAGTGTGATGTGAGATATGTTCTCCTACAAAGTGGTACAGGAGTTTGGATGGGGATCAGAGGGAGTGAGAGAGGAGGGGGCCTTTGAGCTGGGATATGAGGACCCACAAGACTCAGTGAATGGGGATGAGGGTATGCCCCATGGGAGGGGTGGGCTGGGGCTCTTCTTCCTCTCCAGGTGTGCCAAAGTCCAAAGATCTGGCTTCTGTTAGCAGCATGATGCCAATGTACCATGTAGCCCTAGAGAGCTTATGTAACCTCTCTAAGCCTCAGTTTTACCACCTACAAAATGCAGATCATTTCATATCCTCCCCTTCACCCTCTAGCCACATCCCTCTCTTCTTAGGATGCTTGAAGACTGAATATTCTCCTTTGTGCTTTATCCAGAAACTCTCCATTTGCTTCTTGGGCTTATTGTTTGCTAGCTTGGCTGGGCCAGTTGTTGATTCTGCCAGCTTTAACACAGTCTGTTGGCCCCATTGCTTCTTCCTCTAAGCTGCTCAAATGACCTTCATGGTTAGATCAGAGGAAAGAGATACAGTTAATCCCACGCCATCACTCTCCTCCAGCAGAGCCATTTGGAGAACGCCGAAGACTCTGAAGAGGCCAACTCCGTGGGTGGTACTTGGAAATGACAGGCTAAGAACTCAGGGAGTGCTGAAAACACAGGGAGCACTGCTCTCTCTAGGCCTGGAGTCACGCAGATTTGCTCTAAGGCTGGGCTGCAGCAGGTCTTCATGCCATGCCCAGCAAAGCTTGGCAGGGGCATCACAGGGAGACCCTCCTCCCCATCTCAGGCTCACTGGCCACTTTGCAATCCGCAAGCCTCCCTAGCTGCAGGATGGAGGAGTCATATAGTTCAGAGAGAGAAAAGTCCTTAGCAACCCCTAGTTCTTGCTTGAAGGCAGGCCAGAGTGAACAGACATCACTTAGGGGATGGTAGACAATGAAGAACCCGATTAGGTATTGAGAATGAAACTTTCTGGCTCAACCAACTTAGCAGAATTCTTGCTAACACTGAGCATGAGTGATGAACACTGAAATGCAAAAGTCAGGCCTAGTTGAAAAATCCCAAGGGAGCTAGAGCAGAGTCAAAGAATCATTGTCAGCATAGAGAATCTATGGTTCAGTTTCCTTCCCTGCCAAATGGGTCATTATGAAGGACCATCTAGTGCAGGGCCTCAAATATCAGTTCCCAGAATCAGCCTCTTTTCTGGGGCCCATTTTATTAATAACAGTGTGTTAACCTCCCCGGGCCTTGATTATCTCCTGTGTCACCTGGGATATAATGGTAAATACTCTGTGAAATGACCTGAGTTTTTAATTAATTAATTAATTTTAATTGGAGGATAATTTCTTTACAGTATTGTGGTGATTACTGCTATACATCGACGTGACTCATCCACGAGTGCACGTGTCTCCCCATCCTGAATGTCCCCCCCGCTCCCTCCCCACCCCATCCTTCTGTATTGTCCCAGAGCACCAGCTTTGAGTGTCCTGCTTCACGCCTCAAACTTGCGCTGATGACCTGACTCTTAAAAGAAAGTCGTTTATTTATTTGTTGTTGGCTGCTCCAGGTCTTTTGCTGTGGGCGGGCTTTCCCTTGTTGTGGTGAGTGGGGACAGCTCCTCCTGGCAGCGCGAGCTTCTCATTGCCAGGGCTTCTCTTGTTGCTGAGCACAGGCTCTAGGGCGCGGGGGCTCCGTAGTCGCGGCTCGGGGGCTCTAGAGCACAAGCTCAGTGGTTTTGGTGCATGAGGCTTAGTTGCTCCAAAGCATATGGAATCTTCCTGGACCAGAGATGGGACCTGTGTCCCCTGCCTTGACAGGCAGATTCTTATCCACTGTGCCACCAGGGCGGTCCATGAACTGACTTCTTAAGAGCCCAAGGCAAGAGGATTTTCTTATCTGGGCCATCAGGGGCAGAGGAGATGATATCTGTCCCGCGTACCCAGCTGCTGGGTGTGCTGTCGGCCGTGGCTGTTACAAAGCTGGTGTGCTAAGACAGAGAAGGGGAATCTTCCAAGTCATTAGTCCTTCTCTTCCCAGCCATTGTTGGTAGGGCACTTGGGAGCTGACTGTACACGAAGAGACAAGGAATTCCACAGGCAGCCCCT
>SJYX01017801.1:437849-451948 GCA_006410675.1 Oreotragus oreotragus
AGGAGCATAGAGGATCAGGCTGCTAGCAGCTGGGTAATGTGACATTAGCATGCGGATGTGCCCCAGAGAAAGCAGAAGCTGAGTGGGCATTGATAGCAGTTGATCTTGCTTTTTCTCCACTCCCAGGAACAGCGTCTGCTCACAACCTAGTGATCTGGAAATGCCTTATCTCTGCTTCTTCCCCTACCTGAGCCTCCATGCTTGCCTTGGGCTCTGGGTCCCTCCCCACCACCTCCTTCATGGCTCCTCTCATCTCATTTAGCACGTAGGTTCCTGTCTGTCAAACGGAGCCCGCCTGGCACCCCTCTAGCCAGTCTTGCTTAGGACCCAGCTCCCAGCCATGACCCACCCTAGAAACTCCCTGCCAGCTGCCCAGAACATGTTTTTGTGCCCACCATGTCTACTTGCCACCTATGGTGTTTGGCCCTGGGGATTCAGGACAAAGAAAAGACTCTACTCTTAGGAGGTTAAGAATTTCTCCTGCCTCCAGCACTAGACCCTTGGTCTAATTGATAGAGCCAGTCCCCAGGGAGCTCAGAGCCAGTCACCCCAAGGTACTAGAGGGAGAGCGAACTCCTGTGACCTGTGATCAGTGATGTTTGATGTTACTATCACAAAAAGATGGTGACTTGCTGAAGGCTCAGATAATGGGGAACATTTTTTTTAGCAATAAATATTTTAAAATTAAGGTCCGTGTATATACTTTTAGACATAATGCTGTTGCATATTTAATAGACTACAGGGTAGGGTAACAACTTTTGTATGCACTGGGAAACCAAAATATTCAGATGACTCCCTTTGTTGAGATATTCACTTTGTTGCAGTGGGCTGAAACCAAACCCGCAGTGTCTCTGAGGAATGACCGCACAGATAGTCTCTTTCGTCCTTAAACAACCATGTGAGGTATATACTGTTATTATCCTGATATGAAGTTCATTTTATTATTTTTTAATTAAAGTATAGTTTTAGGTATATAGTGAAGTAATTCAGCTATACATATAGTAATATATACTTTTTTCAGGTTTCTTACCCACATAGATTATTACAAGATATTGAATATAGCTCCCTATGCTATATAGTAAATCCTTGTTATTTTTTATATATATAGTGGTATGGATCTGTTAATCCCAGACTCCTAATTTATCGCCACTCTACTCTGGCTTGGGATTGCCAGGTGGCTTGGTGGTAAAGAATTCAATGCCAGTGCAGGAGACACAGGAGACTAGGGTTCAATCCCTGGGTCAGGAAGATTCCCCTGGAGAAGGAAATGGCAACCCACTCTGGTATTCTTGACTGGAAAATCCCATGGACAGAGGAGCCTGGCGGGCTACAGTTCACGGGGTTGCAGAGTCGAACACATCTGCGTGCACACACACGCACCCCGCCTTTCCCCTGGGATAACCATGAGTGTGCTTTATCCATCTGTTTTGGTTTTATAAATAACTTAATTTGTATTATATTTTAGATTCCACACATAAATGATACATGGTATTTGTCTGTTTCTCTCTGACTTACTTCACTCAGTAGATTATTCTTTAGGTCTGTGTTGCTACAAATGACGTTCTTTCAGTGTTTTTTTCGTGGCTGAGTAGTATTCCATCTGTCTCTTATACACATCTAGATGTGNTAAATAACTTAATTTGTATTATATTTTAGATTCCACACATAAATGATACATGGTATTTGTCTGTTTCTCTCTGACTTACTTCACTCAGTAGATTATTCTTTAGGTCTGTGTTGCTACAAATGACGTTCTTTCAGTTTTTTTCGTGGCTGAGTAGTATTCCATCACGTCACACACGGCATCTTTATCCGTTCTTCTGTTGATGGACACGTAGGTCGCGTCCACGTCCTGGGTATTGTAAATGGTGCTACTCTGAACATTATGGTGCATGCATCTTTTCAAATTAGAGTTTCTGTCTTTTCCATATATATGACATGAAACGTAGTAATTTGCTTTAGGCACACAGCTGTTACGTGGCTGACCTGGGACTGGAACCAGAGACTGAGGGATCCTAAAGTTTAGGTGTGAGGAACTGTAAATGTTACCAAGTTTTAGTATAGCTATAAAGAAACTGTGATAAAATTAACCATTTTAAAATGTACAGTTCAGTGGCATTTGATACGTTGACACTGCTCTGCAACTGTCAGCTCCATCTAGTTCCAAAATACCTGGTCACCCCAAAGGAGGCCCTGCAACCCATTAAGCAGTCCCTCTCCAATCCTTCCTCCGCCAGTCCCTGGCAACCACTAATCTATTTTCTGCCCCTGTGGTTTTGCCTCCTCTGGACATTTCATAAGAACAGAGCCATGTACCCTGTGATCTCTTACGTCTGGCTTCTTTCATGCAGCAGCACGTTTTTCAGGCTCATTTATGTTGTAGCCTGTATCAAGCTAATATTCCGTGGTTTGTCTGTCCATTTCGTTTATCCATTCATCGTTGGTGGACACTGGCTATTGTGAATAGTGTTGCCATGAACACATGTGCACAAGTATTTTGAGTACCTATTAGCAGTTCGGTGAGTTCCACTCAGGAGTGGCTTGGCTGAGATAAGTGGTAATCCTGTTTAATAGGATGCTTTTCTTGCCGGTAGTTGTATCTCCCTGGTGGGTCCCAATGGCCCCTCATGCGGGGCTGGCCAGGCGCTGAGCCCACATACAGTGAGTGAATCCATCATCCTTCTTCTCTGCCCGCGTGTCCCCAAGCCCCTAACCTGTCCCTTTCTCCCTGACAGACGTGCCCGTGGAGAAGCTGGCTGCCATGCCTGCCTTGCACCTCATCAACCTGCGCTTCAACCCGCTGAACGCCGAGGTGCGCGTCATCGCCCCACCGCTCATCAAGTTCAACATGCTCATGTCTCCAGAGGGCGCCCGGGCCCCCCCACCCTAGGCCTGCCTCCTCATGCCCACCCAGCAAGGGACAGAGGCCACCTGGCCTGGCGCCCTAGGGGAGGGAGTCCATGGGCCTGTGTGAGGCCAAGCTTGGGGGGCTGGGGTGGGGGCGGGCTGAGTAGCGCGTGGTGGGAGGGTGCGGCGGTCCCGGATAGATAGCGCAGAGCAGCAGTGGGCCCTGGAGTGCCTGGAGGGAGGAGGCAAGGAGGGGCTTGGAGCCCAGACTCCCCGCACTCACAGCTCCTGTGCAAAGCTGGGCAGGTCCTCTGAGCCTTACAATTTGAGAAAGGGGCCAATGGCAGGGGCTTTTGCCTCCTTTTGGCTCCTGGAAGGCTTTTAGCAGAACACATACCTCCAAGTTACCGTCAAGTCATCAGTACCTTCTGGGCCCATGGATGAGCATTGCTGCACACTTTGCGGGCCCTTGTGGGTTTGAGGCCTTGTTTCTAGTGCGGAGTCAGCAGCTGCCCTGAGAGTGACAGAAGACAACCTCCATCTGTTTATTGTTTCCTGAGGACCGACCTGGATGAGGCCCTCCACTGCGCCCCGTCCTCAGCCCTCTGGGCCCCTGGATTGGCGCAAACTGGAACTAGGAGTCACGGGAAAGCTGCAGAGAGCGTGTGGCCCAGCGCTGTGGCCCGGCTGAGAATGTTTGTGTAGGGGCCCAAGGACCTGCGGGGGCATATCAAGTGGGCTCTGTGCTTCCCCATGACTAAGAAATCAGTGGGGCTGGAAGTCCAGACTGCTCCATCCCTCGCCCATGGTGACCAGGTTTGCCTGGCATCAGTCCTGCTGCAGGAACAGCGACCTAGAGAGAAACACAGCCCTTTGCACCTGTGCCACCAACACAGTCGCCCTCAGACAGTTGGCTGACTGCCTTGTCATTGGTCCGCGTGGGGGCAGAAGGCACCATGGACCACTGGATTTGTGACCAGCCAGTTCCCAGGCTGCCACCACCCAGAGCCCTGATGACCTAGTCATCTCTAGGCCCTCGATCTGGAGCCTAGGTTGTGGCCAGGTAATTGTGTGACCAGCCATCTCTGTTTGCCCGGGACTGAGGGGTTTCCTGGGACGTGGGACTTTCAGTGCTAACACTGGGACAGCACCTGGCAAATGGGCAACTGGTCCTTCCAGGGGGCCTGGGGCTCTGGCTTCCTGACCACACTTGTGGTTTGGACAACTGCTGACCCCATGATCCCCAGATATATCTACCTCCCACCTTCTCATCTGTGGAGCTAGCAGACTCAGAGCCCAGAACCCAACCTGGCGTGGTCTATAGGAGACAGCGGAGGCCTCAGGACTTGCAGCAAGCCAGACCACCCAGATCCTACATCTAGGATGGACTAGTGGCCCTCTTCCTTCCTGAGGTTAGGCTGTTCAGAGCTCAGACCACTGCTCAGAGCACTAACCCTTTCTCGGAATGCTCCCAGGCCCATTCTCCTTCCCTGGCTCCATGGCCTGCCCTGGCCCAGGCCTTCGGTCTCAGCAAGAGGCTGACTAGTTGGACCACTGTTGGCCCATTGCTGAGTGATCAGTGTTTGCTCTGCTCATCTTCCAAGGCCTGGTTGGTGAAGCTCTGGGGGGAAGTGCTTTCAGGTTGAGGAGGCTGAAATGGGATCTTCTAGGGCTTTGGAGTTCAGCCGTGGATGGTGGGGACAAGTGAGCAAGCCTGCAGTCCAGCCCAGGCGGGTTGGGATACCCTGGACTGTGTCCTGGAGTGGGGTTTTCCTTGTCAAAGAAGGGTGCACTTTTCCGATATGGAGGAAGGCAGTGTGCGGCCAGAGCCTTGCAGCTCTAGTGTGGTCTGTAGGGATGCCTGCAGAGTTGGCGTCCAGGGGAGCTCAATAGAAATCCAGAACCCCAGGCCCCATCCTAGACTTCTGGAACCAGAAACTGCGTTTCAGAAGATCGCCAGCTGATTCCCACAATCAGGGGCCTGGGGCGATCCCGGGGACATTCTCAGAGTAGAGGGTGAAGGTTCTCGGCTCTCCCTCTGCACCATCAGTGGAGTCTGAGTCTGCTTATGCCCCCCTAAACCAGCCCCCAGAGACCCTGGGCCCCCTTGATCTTTCCAGAGGCTGCATGGGGCTCCCAGTAAAGGGACTGCCCCAAAGCCACCAGGAGAGGAGAGCTGGCTTTGCTTGGCCTTCCTGGGTAACCTCTGCTGCTTCCCCAGGTCATCACCTAAGGCCCTTAGACAGGGTGGCTTCTGGAAGCTGTTTTCTACTCTGCTTGGAGAGTTTGCCCATGCCTGCTGGGAAAGCTTGGGCAGTCAGAGAAGGCCCCAAATCAAAGCCCACTGTGTGAGTGAGCCCTTCGCTTCAGTCTGCAATAAAGAATGCGTTGATTTCATCTCCCTGTTGGTGTTTGATTCATTCTCATGGCACAGATCTCACATGGCCCAGGTGGTGACCCCCTTCACCAGCAAAGAGGAGGGGCTGCCCCTTTGATTGAAATTATGGGGTAAAGCAGCTTGCAGCTTGGAATATTCACAGTGGGTGGAGAGGCACAGGCAGGTTGAGTTGATGCCTGCCCTAACACTGTGTGGCTGCAGAGGTCTAAAAGGCCTCAGGACTTGCAGCAAGCCAGACCACCCAGATCCTACATCTAGGATGGACTAGTGGCCCTCTTCCTTCCTGAGGTTAGGCTGTTCAGAGCTCAGACCACTGCTCAGAGCACTAACCCTTTCTCGGAATGCTCCCAGGCCCATTCTCCTTCCCTGGCTCCATGGCCTGCCCTGGCCCAGGCCTTCGGTCTCAGCAAGAGGCTGACTAGTTGGACCACTGTTGGCCCATTGCTGAGTGATCAGTGTTTGCTCTGCTCATCTTCCAAGGCCTGGTTGGTGAAGCTCTGGGGGGAAGTGCTTTCAGGTTGAGGAGGCTGAAATGGGATCTTCTAGGGCTTTGGAGTTCAGCCGTGGATGGTGGGGACAAGTGAGCAAGCCTGCAGTCCAGCCCAGGCGGGTTGGGATACCCTGGACTGTGTCCTGGAGTGGGGTTTTCCTTGTCAAAGAAGGGTGCACTTTTCCGATATGGAGGAAGGCAGTGTGCGGCCAGAGCCTTGCAGCTCTAGTGTGGTCTGTAGGGATGCCTGCAGAGTTGGCGTCCAGGGGAGCTCAATAGAAATCCAGAACCCCAGGCCCCATCCTAGACTTCTGGAACCAGAAACTGCGTTTCAGAAGATCGCCAGCTGATTCCCACAATCAGGGGCCTGGGGCGATCCCGGGGACATTCTCAGAGTAGAGGGTGAAGGTTCTCGGCTCTCCCTCTGCACCATCAGTGGAGTCTGAGTCTGCTTATGCCCCCCTAAACCAGCCCCCAGAGACCCTGGGCCCCCTTGATCTTTCCAGAGGCTGCATGGGGCTCCCAGTAAAGGGACTGCCCCAAAGCCACCAGGAGAGGAGAGCTGGCTTTGCTTGGCCTTCCTGGGTAACCTCTGCTGCTTCCCCAGGTCATCACCTAAGGCCCTTAGACAGGGTGGCTTCTGGAAGCTGTTTTCTACTCTGCTTGGAGAGTTTGCCCATGCCTGCTGGGAAAGCTTGGGCAGTCAGAGAAGGCCCCAAATCAAAGCCCACTGTGTGAGTGAGCCCTTCGCTTCAGTCTGCAATAAAGAATGCGTTGATTTCATCTCCCTGTTGGTGTTTGATTCATTCTCATGGCACAGATCTCACATGGCCCAGGTGGTGACCCCCTTCACCAGCAAAGAGGAGGGGCTGCCCCTTTGATTGAAATTATGGGGTAAAGCAGCTTGCAGCTTGGAATATTCACAGTGGGTGGAGAGGCACAGGCAGGTTGAGTTGATGCCTGCCCTAACACTGTGTGGCTGCAGAGGTCTAAACATCAGTCTGGGGGCTGCCCCTTTGATTGAAATTGTGGGGTAAAGCAGCTTGCAGCTTGGAATATTCACAGTGGGTGGAGGCACAGGCAGGCAGAGTTGATGCCTGCCCTGACACTGTGTGGCTGCAGAGGTCTAATCATCGGTCTGGGGGGACCTGGTACCTGCAGAAGGATGAAGGGGCCGACTGTCCCCGCCTTGCCATTTCTCCCTGACTGATGCCAGAAATTATACCCTTAGTGGTTCATTTCTTAGGGTCCAAAGTTCTCAAGGAGGGGTCTCAGGACCAGCCAGGAAGCTGGTTAGAGACCTCACCGCAACTCCACAGCTACAGAATCAGATGCTCCGGAGGTGGAGCCCAGCATTCCACTTTAATAATCTTTAACTCCAGGTGTTCTGATGCAAGTGAGAAACTGCTCCTGGGTTCAAGGTTTAAGTCAGTTTTTGTTTTCTAAAACTGGGAGATCAGCCTGAGTTTGCTTTGAGTTTTAGGCCAGCCTTGCCATTACTTTTGTTTAACACATACAGAGCTTAGTGCACACCAGGCAGTGTCTAAGCATGTTATGGATATTAACTCATTTAATCTACCTGACAACTGCAGTGAGTTTTGTGCATTGGACAAATTCCTTTCCTCTCTCTGGACCCTGTTTGCTGACTGTAAAGGGAAGGGGCTGTAGGGAGATCCCCAAGGGACTTTCTAGAACTCACTCTGTCTGTGGTTCTGGGGGCTTCACTATAGCTGTGTCTTTTGGACCAGCCTGGACTCGAGCTGCCACTCACCTCACCCCAAAGGTCAAACAGAAGACTCCCCCAACTCTGTTGCTTCTTGCTGAATGCTGGCTCACCAAAAATATCACAGGCTGAGAGCTGTTGGTCAGACAGAGCCGAGACAACTCTTCTCCGGGTCAGGGAGATCTTTACCATGCCTTCCCAGCGTGCCAGCATAGGGAGGGCACAGTCACGAGGAGATTTCTGAGTCTGGTTTCAGGTGGGGCTTTTTGTGCAGGGAAGGATGCCTTGACTAGGATAGCATAAAGATCGTGATAGAGTTTAGGATCGGTGGACACAACAAGGAGATGTTTTGAGGCAAAGGGTTCAAAGAGTCTTAAGATGTAAGCTCTTACAGACGTAAATGTAAGATCAGAAACTATAAAACTCTTAGAGGAAAACAGGCAGAACACTCAACAAAGCAATATCTTCTATGACCCATCTCCTAGAGCAATGGAAATAAAAACAAAAATAAACAATGGGACCTAATTAAATTTAAAAGCTTTTGCACAGTAAAGGAAACTACAAACAAGGTGAAAAGACAACCCTCAGAATGGGAGAGACTGACAAAGAATTTCCAAAATATACAAGCAGCTCATACAACTCAATGTCAGAAAAACAAACAACCCAATCAAAAAATGGGGAAAAGACCTAAACACATTTCTCCAAAGAAGACATACAGATGGCTAACAAACACATGAAAAGATGCTCAATGTCACTCATTAGAGAAATGCAAATCAAAACTACAATGAGATGTCACCCCGCACCAGTCAGAATGGCCATCATCAAAAAGTCTACAAACAATAAATGCTGGAGAGGATGTGGAGAAAAGGGAACCCTCTTGCCTTGCTGGTGGGAATGTAAATTGATGCAAATCAATATAAATTGATACAGCCACTATGGAACACAGTATGGAGATTCCTTAAAAAACTAGGAATAAAATCACCATGTGACCCAGCAATCCCACTCCTAGACATATACTCTAAGAAAACCATAATTGAAAAAGACACACGTACCCCAACATTCACTGCAGTGCTATTTACAATAGCTAGGACATGAAAGCGACATAGATGCCCATCGACAGATGAATGGATAAAGAAGCCGTGGTACATATACACAATAGAGTATTACTCAGCCATAAAAGGGACACATTTGAGTCAGTTCTAATGAGGTGGACAAACCTAGAGCCTGTTACACAGAGTGAAGTAAGTCTAACTATCATATGTTCTCACGTATATATGGAATCTAGAAAGTTGGTACTGGTGAATTCATTTTCAGGGCAGCAGTGCAGAAACAGACACAGAAAACAGACCTAAGGACACGGGGAGGGAAGGAGGAAGAGGGTGAGATGCACGGAGAGAGAAACATGGAAATTTACAATACCATATGCAAAGTAGATAGCCAGCAGGAATTTTCTGTATGACTCAGGGAATTCAAACAGGGGCTCTGTGACAATCTAGAAGGGTGGAGTGGGGAGGGAGATGGATGGGGAGGGAGATGGGAGGTTTGGGAGGGACAGGACATGGGTGTACCTATGGCTGATTCTTGTTGATGTATGACAGAAAGCCACAAATTCTGTGGTTTTAAAACAAACCACTTTAAAAAAGTGAAAAAGAAATATTTATTGAAAGGAACAAAAGATGTACATTTTTTTTTCTTTCTTTTTTTTTTTTTTGGCTGTGCTGAGTGACATGTGGGATCTTAGTTCTCTGACCAAGGATTGAACCTGTGCCCCCTGCATTGGGAATACAGTTTCTTAACACTGGATGGCCAGTGAAGTCCCTGTAAGCTCTCTTTTGATGCTGTTTACTAAAGAGTTAGGAGAAGGCAATGGCACCCCACTCCAGTACTCTTGCCTGGAAAATCCCATGGATGGAGGAGCCTGGTGCGCTGCAGCCAATGGGGTCGTGAAGAGTTGGACACGACTGGGTGACTTCACTTTCACTTTTCACTTTCACGCATTGGAGAAGGAAATGGCAACCCACTCCAGTGTTCTTGCCTGGAGAATCCCAGGGACGAGGGAGCCTGGTGGGCTGCCGTCTACGGGGTCGTACAGAGTCAGACACGACTGAAGCGACTCAGCAGCAGCAGCAGCAGCAACTAAAGAGTTAGGCAGTTTGATGTTCCTTTCAATGATGGTTTCAGGAATTTCCTAGAATGAACAATACAATGATTTACAGCTCTCTGGGCAAGAATTTCATGGATTAGTACTGTTGCGTTGAATATGATAAGATACAAAGACTTATTAATGTTGACAGTAAGATGTGTGAGGCTGGAGGGTTGCTCTGCTTGAGAATGCAGCTGACATATAACATTATATTAGTTTCAGGCGTATAGCAGTGATTTCCTACATATATAAACTGTGAAATGACCATCCCAGTAAGTCGAGTTAACATCCATCACCACACATAAGGGTTTTGGTTCTCATTCTCCCCTAGATTCAGTGTTGGACCCTAGGCCTGACTTTGGAGCTACCCTTAACTTACCGTTTACCCTTTACTTTACTGAAACGTGCCTGTCCCTTCTCAGAAAGCTGGCCCTGGGGTGGGGAGCAGTTCCTGGAAGGGTGAGCATTGGCAGGGGCCCAGAAGCTCTGGCCAGAGCACTGGGAGAGATGCCAAGGCCAAGAAGGGCAGGCCTGGGAGTCTGCATCACTGGGCCACTGGGCAGGACGTGAGCTGGGCTGGGTCCAAGAGCAGTCAGATCACTCTGTGGACATGCGCTTCAGGGCTGAGCGGGCTGAACCTGTCCCTCAGAAAAGGGGCACAAGTCCAGCTGCTCTGTGAGAGCGGGAGCACTCATTGGGCCCCTACTGTTTACCAGCCTGGGTAGCGTTTCTGTGTCTTCTCGTTTACTATCAGCAATGCGTCCTTGGTCCTCACTTTGCAGACGAGGACAGCCTTAGGGCCTAGGGCTTAATGTGTGCCTCAGAAGAAGTGGAGCTGGGGGTTGAGCTGGGAGGCTGGCTGGGATGGGAGATGCCATTGCTTTTTCCACTCACATGTTCTTTCTCCCATCACATTCTTAGGAATAGCCCCTGACCCTTGCTTTTCTCATCCATAAAATGGGTGCTAAGACTGCCTCCTGTCATGTCTCAGGTGGTAGAGGTAAGTAGCTCCTTGGCGGTCAGCATTGTGCTCATTTCATACACCTAAGAGCTTCCTCATCCTTCTGCTCGCACCAGCCCTTGGGTGGGCTCAGCTCGAGTGCCCTGACAAGAACCTGTCTCTCAGGGAAGCACAGAGCTGTTTGTCATGCATCCCTGGAGGACATCTGGATGCTGATGGGAGATTTCATCCCACAGGAAATGAGAAGACTGACAGCTCACTGGTGCCCCATCTTCACAGCTCAGTTATTCTAATAACTCGTATAACTCAGAGCCTTGGCCAGGAGTCAGCTGAGGCTCATGCTCCTCTTGTACATCCAGGTTCTTACCAGCCAGGGGTACCTGAACACCCCTTCTCCTCTAGATGGAAAACACTTAAACTAGGGTGTCTTCAGGGGTGGGCCCTGCAGAACTGCCACACGACGGAACTCCGATGGGTGCCAGTTATGATGCAGTCTAGCCCATTGGCACCAGTTACCTAGAAAATGGGTTCCCAGGTGGTTCGGTGGTAAAGAATCCACCTACCAAAGCAGGATATGCGGGTGCGATCCTTGGGTCGGGAAGATCCCCTGTAGTAGGAAATGGTGGTATTCTTGCCTGGGAAATCCAATGGACAGAGGAACTTGGTGGGCTACAGTCTATGGGGTCTCAAAACAGTCAGACACGACAGAGCGTGCAGGCCACGCCTGGGAATGAACCCTTCAATGAACCTAGAAAATAACATGCATGGGCCCTGGGGGTTGGACAAGGGTGGTCCTGGATCTCCAGACTGTATAAGAGACTAAGTCATCGGGATGCTTTAAGATCCAGATTCCAAACCCACCTGAGCCCCAGTAAACCAGACTCAAAGCAGGGCCCCCACCTCTGCACCTCAAAGAGTCTCTGTTTCTCCCCCACGCAGCACCCAGAGGATCCTTTTATTATTTTTTTAAAAAAATTGTTTTTAGCTGTGCTGTGTGACTTGTAAACAGGGACTGATTAGTTCCCTGACCAGGAATTGAACCTGGGCCCTGGTGGGGAAAGTGTGGAATCCTAACCATTGGACCTCCAGGGAATTCGCCCAGAGGATCCTTTTAAATCCTAAGTCCCTATCTCCCCACATCCTCCAGGGTCTCCATGGCAAGGCCTTACAGTGGCCTCTAGGACCAGGTGTGAGCTTCCCTTCATTACTTCTCTGGTCCTTTTCCCCCGCTTCTTCACTGCACTTCACTGCGCTGGGAGGCACACTGGCCTCCCACTGTTCCTCCAACAGCCCAGGTGTGCACGAGCCTCAGGGCCTTTGTCACCCCAAGGACTGACAAGCAGTAGGAAGTCTTCGCTTTGGCCTTCCATCCCTCACAAGCGGGGCTTCCCTGGTGGCTCAGCAGCAAAGAATCCACCTGCCAACGCAGCAGACATGAGCTTGATCCCTGGGTTGGGAAGATCCCTTGGAGAAGGGCAACCCACTCCAGTGTTCTTGCTAGGAAAATCCCCGGACAGAGGAGCCTGGTGGGCTACAGTCCCTAGGGTTGCAAAGAGTCAGACACAACTGAAGCGAGTGAGCGCACACACACATGCCCTCGCACGCCACGGTGGTGTGGCTGGGCTTTTCCTGATGGAGTGCCGGGTGGCCAGTATGCACTAGCCTTCCACTGTGACCACCGCTTTTGGCTTCGCATCACCCTCTTCCTGTGATCCTACTCCAACCCTGATAGGACTGCAAGAAGGATTCCTGTACCCAAAGTTGAGAGGTTGGCTGGGGCTCTTGCCCTTGGTGTGGTCTTCAGATGAGCTGCATCAACAGCACCTGGGGGGATGTTAGACCCAGAGGATGGGTCCCTCCCCAGACCTTCTGAATCAGAATTTGCATTTTGTTTTTTCAAGAAAATTCTGAACTTTTAATTAGCATTTAATCAGCACTCATTAGTCCTTCTATTCACTGATATTGAAACTTGCAAGGAAAAATGACAAGATTCATTTCACTATCTTATCTGATGGCCACTGTAAAGGACAATGATACATTTCTCATGTGATATATTTCATACTGCTCAAGCTGCTAAAAAAGACTAAAAAATTAAGTATCTGGAAAATGGAAACAGGTTATCAAGAATAGTTTAAACCAATCTTCTTTCATCTCCTGGATTGGAAACTACTTCACCCTTAACAAAATCAGCATTTTTCTGTCATCGTAACATTAAACAGACAATAGGGCTGTGCACGAATAGGACAGATATGCATTAGTGAATAAGGAGAGGAAGAAAGAGTATAATTTACAAAGCACTGTCTAGTGTGAATCTTTGAGTGGATTCTCTGAGAAAAACTGGGCACACAGAGATGTGTAAGAAAGCCCTAGGTCCTGGGAGAAATGGAAGAGGAAACAGTTTGAGAAAACTGAGAAAGGGAAGTTTAAGGACTAGGTGAGTTTGTTGAATAGTTGGGGGTTTATCCAACAGTAACTGGCACACGCCCTACCTCAAGCACTCAGTTTCTTTCTGAGGAGGCAACACTCTTGACAGTCTTCTATTTACACCCCTAGACTCATTTATACATATTCACATTATATATAACTTGTTAATGGCTTTACCCAAATGGCAGTATATTATACACACTGACTGCTCTGCACTTCACTTTTTTCATTTAACAAAATAAATTGAAGACTTGTTCCATTTTGCTATGTAACAAAGTCACTTGCTTCTTTTTAATGGGTGAAAAACATTCCATTGTATCAATGTGCCATCATTTATCCAATCTTCAGCCAACCCTGACAGAGATACGGAGTTTAGTCTAAAAAGTCAAATATAAATGAGAAAACATATTCATATATATTCCCTTTTACATGCAAAATAAGGATCATTTTGGATCTTATATCTGCTGAGTCAAATTGGATATTCATAGGTCCAGGATTTATTTCATGATATACTTCAATGATGAGAAGATGCTTAGAATCACTATCCATATTTGCCATTTTTCTCAGGCTCTAATAACAGTTCTATGAAGACCCACAAGACCTTCTAGAACTAACACCCAAAAAAGATGTCCTTTTCATTATAGGGGACTGGAATGCAAAAGTAGGAAGTCAAGAAACACCTGGAGTAGCAGGCAAATTTGGCCTTGGAGTACAGAATGAAGCAGGGCAAAGGCTAATAGCGTTCTGCCAAGAGAATGCACTGGTCATAGCAAACACCCTCTTCCAACAACACAAGAGAAGACTCTACACATGGACATCACAATCTGACACTGAAATCAGATTGATTATATTTTTTGCAGCCAAAGATGGAGAGGCTCTACATAGCAAAAACAAGACTGGGAGCTGACTGTGGCTCAGATCATGAGCTCCTTATTGCCAAATTCAGACTGAAATTGAAGAAAGTGGAGAAAACCACTAGAACATTCAGGTATGACCTAAATCAAATCCCTTATGACTATACAGTGGAAGTGAGAAATAGATTTAAGGGCCTAGATCTGATAGAGTGCCTGATGAACTATGGATGGAGGTTCATGACATTGTACAGGAGACAGG
>SJYX01017801.1:454110-552578 GCA_006410675.1 Oreotragus oreotragus
CAGATAGTGATTGCAGCCAGGAAATTAAAAGATGCTTACTTCTTGGAAGGAAAATTATGACCAACCTAGACAGCATATTAAAAAGCAGAGACATTATTTTGTCAACAAAGGTCCGTCTAGTCGAAGCTATGGTTTTTCCAGTGGTCATATATGGATGTGAGAGTTGGACTGTGAAGAAGGCTGAGCGCTGGAGAATTGATGCTTTTGAACTGTGGTGTTGGAGAAGACTCTTGAGAGTCCCTTGGACTGCAAGGAGATCCAACCAGTCCATCTTAAAGGAAATCAGTCCTGGGTGTTCATCGGAAGGACTGATGTTGAAGCTGAAACTGCAATACTTTGGCCACCTCATGCGAAGAGTTGACTCATTTGAAAAGACCCTGATGCTAGGAAAGATTGAGGGCAGGAGAAGAAGGGGACGACAGAGGACAGATGATTGGATGGCATCATGGACTCGATGGACATGGGTTTGGGTGAACTCCGGGAGGTGGTGATGGACAGGGAGGCCTGACGTGCTGCGGTTTATGGGGTCGCAAAGAGTCAGACACGACTGAGAAACTGAGCTGAACTAAGCACTAAAGAAGGGTGTCCTAAGCAGGCCAAGCCCAGAAACTCAGCGAGCTCAGTGGGAGGGAGGACACCCCTTCCCCAGTCTTCTCTCCTTGTTGCAGCCCAGAGTCTGTTTTAACCACCACTACCCATCTCCCCCAGCATGATTCACAAGGGCTTCCTTTGCAACTCAGCTGGTAAAGAATCCACCTGAAATGCCTGCCATGTGGGAGACCTGGATTCAATCCCTGGATTGAGAAGATCCCCTGGAGAAGGGAAAGGCTACCCATTCCAGTAATCTGGCCTGGAGAATTCCATGGGGTCGCAAAGTGTCGGACACGACTGAGCCACTTTCACATGATCCATGGGCATATTCAAGTTTGAGAAGCTTGACTCTTGACGACTCTGAGATCCCCTCTCATTTTCTCAAAGTCCCTGTGATAGGCAGTGCCAAAGTGTAATTTTCAGAAGCTAAAAACATGACTTTTATAAATATAGGATGATCATGTGTCAAAGATTTTATTCCGCTCATTAGTTAATGAGGGAACCAAGACAGTAAAGCTGATTCCCAGGGCATTTGTATAATCCTCGAAGAAAAAATAATGTTGAAATATGATCACTGTTACATGCAACACTGGTCAGTGTCCTACCAGGCAATAAACAGCCAACAGTGGGGTTGACACTCTTTCCTACTGGACCCAAATCCACGAATGACCCTGTAACCTCTGAGCATCTGTGCCTTTAAGTAATGGTAACTGACAGAGCCACAGGGGAGCATTTCGTAGGCAAGCCCTTTAAACAGAGCTTCATGCATCCATGCAGTTACCATCTTGGCCTCATCTCTAGGTTTTGGGTACTCTTTTCTAATGACCGATTCTCCTGCCAGGATGTTCATCTTCCTGGAACCAAGCTGAAGCAAGCTGAACCACCTGCTCTGTGTTTCTGGTAAAGGATGGGAACCATCCACAGATGGAGGGGAGAGGAAGGAACCAGAGGTTCACAGAGGAGGTGAAAAGTAGCTAAAGTAAAATCCATACCAGCAGCTCACCGTACATCTGTGACTGTGCAGAGTACTTCCCCGCAGTGTGGGAGGGAGCTACTGTTTTTACTTCAATTTTCCAGGTGAAACATTGAGAACTGGAGACAATAGAACCTGGTCACGGTCAGACATTAATCGGTGGGGCAACCAAGGCAAGTCCGTATTTCCAGGGATTGGCGACCAGGGCCTGGGAAATGGTTTACAAAAGGCTCTATCTTGTCTGGAGGAGGCCCTGCTGCCCCCAGAGAGCTGGGCACCTCGCCCAAAAGGCCTCGACACTTTGCCGTTACTCCTCTGGTCCTGTGATGCTGACCTGACCCCACCTTGACCTAGAAGCCTTAACCCCACCCCCCCTCCTCAGGGCATAGGACCCCAGCCAGAGAGCTGGAGTTTCTTGGTGCGGTCCCAGCCCCTCCTCCTGAGGGGACTCTTTAGCCTGGGTTCTCAGAAAAGGCAGACCTCAGAGTGGGAAGTTCTTCTGGTCCATAGCTCTCCCACTTTACAGATGGGAACACTGAGCTCCAGAGAGAGTGTTCCAGAGGGCAAGTGGAGCCCTTACCCAGTGACATGCAGCACAGAGCTCAGAAGAATGCTCAGGCTTCTGGCTCCAGCCTTGGGTTCTTCCTGGGGTCCTTGCTGAGTCCTGAGGTCTTCTGCTTGGCACTTCTGGCCTCTCCTTCCGCCCTGGCTGTGCTGTGGGACGTGAGTCAGCCATTAGCACCTTAGCTTGTCATTTATAAATGCAAATAACTCTTCCTTGGGGAGAGCTCATTAATTGGCATTTTAAACCAGTTTGAAGGAAATGTTGGCTGGTGAAGGAGAAAGAGGGGCACTTTCTGACTCCCAGGAAGGGAGCCCACTCTGGCCCAAACCTCAGTCTCTCTGAAGCTCCCCTGGCCTCATTCTTCACAGGGTTATTCCTGCCTCCGCCACCAAACAAATGCTGAAAATGCTGGCAGTGTCACTGCCATGTTGCCGCCAGGCTGAGACCCCCCCCCCTCCCCTGTGGATTCTGGTCCTTTATGAAATGGTGGCAGCACCAGTGGCCTTCCTCACCCCAGTGGCCTGGATGCATTTCCAGCCAGGGAGAGAAATCAAGTCTCCCTCTGGAGATGCTGACTTTCCTGCCCCTGGAGAGACATTCTACAGGGCACTCTGCAGCTTCATGTCAGCCCTCTGTGTGGGCACCTCCCAATTCCCTTGGGCATCTCAGAGCAGACCTCTATATGCTTAGAGGACAGGGGTGCCCGGGAGAGGCCAGCACAGGCCTCGTGCACCCCACATGGCCTGGATGCATTTCCAGCCAGGGAGAGAAATCAAGTCTCCCTCTGGAGATGCTGACTTTCCTGCCCCTGGAGAGACATTCTACAGGGCACTCTGCAGCTTCATGTCAGCCCTCTGTGTGGGCACCTCCCAATTCCCTTGGGCATCTCAGAGCAGACCTCTATATGCTTAGAGGACAGGGGTGCCCGGGAGAGGCCAGCACAGGCCTCGTGCACCCCACCCACCCAGGAAGGATGCTAGGGTATGGCAGGAAACAACCAAGCATCTCTGCTCCCAGTTGGGACAGAGATGGAGGCTAGTTAGGGAGACAGTGTGGGAAGGGAAATAGTACTTCAGTATCAAGACAGTGATTCTCAAACTTTGCTGTATAGCAGAATCACCTGGGGATCTTTAAAAACTATTATCTGGTGATGTAATTGGCCTCGGCATGGAGTTGGTGGGGCTTAAAATCTCCAAGGTGAGACTAATGGGGAAATGTTGGTCTAATAGCTGCTCTAGAGATGTGGGAGCAGAGAGGATGGGACAAGGGACTGGCTGATGGGCAGGTGAGGATAGGTAAGGAGTGGTATATCAGGAGGTAGCCAGGCAGTGGGAACAGCACAGCAAAGGCATGGAGCACTTAAACAGGAAGAGCAGGGATGCTCACCGAGGGAAGTTTGGGTGATCGAGGGAGAAACAGGAGGACTCGAGGCTGCAGGTTGTGAGGGGCTTGTGTGGCATATGGAGGGGATTTTGTTTTGTCTTTTGGCCTCGCAGTGTGCAGGATCTTAATTCTCTATCTAGGAACTGAACCCATGCCCCCTGCAGTGGAAGCAGAGAGTCCTAACCTCTGGGCAACTAGGGAAGTCCCTGGAGGAATTTAGGTTTACTCTGGGAGGTACCTGGACGTCCACAGAAGGGGCACAACTAGATTCATGATCTGGGAATAGTATGGGGGTGAACCACAGACAAGGGGATCATTCACTCACTCACTCATTCATGTCTCCCCATAGCTGCTGGCGAGCTCCATGAGACCAGGACCTCTGTGGAAGGGGAAAAGCCAAGAAGGGGCTTGCAGTGGGTCTCCGCCTTGCCCACGTATTAGAATCTCTGAGAAAGTTTTGGAAAAGTACTGATGCCTAGGCCCTGCCCGCCAGAAACTTGATTCTACTAGTCTCTACCATGGTCCCGGCACAGATGACTTTTTTTTTTTTTAAGTTCCTGTATAGGATTCTAACGTGCAGCCAAGGCTGAGAACCACTGGCCTGTAGAGATTCAAGAACTTGCAAAAGGGCCTTGAGCTGAATTCAGTCCACAGATGTATTTTGTTTGGCCTGCACAATGTTTAAAAGTAATTTTGAGTTAGTTGCCCAGCCATTTAAAACTGAGAGCTGAAATTCATGAAAAATATCTGGGCTTCTAGCTTCTGAAATAATCAGAAAAGCTTTGGCAACCCTGAGCCTACATTCTGACGGCAGCGATCTCCAGGAGCTGGGTGGCAGAAGCCGGGCAGGAGTGCCCTTGTGGCCATGCCTGACCGCATTCATTTTTGCACTGGCCTCCCCTGTCCAGCCCCCGTGGGCCCTGAGTCTGTCACCTGGTGAGTGTGCAGGCTGTGCAGGGGGGAGTCTTCCCCTGGGAGGACAGCAGAGCAGGAGGAACAGCCAGCAGGGGACGGGAGGGATGATGAGCCGATGTGGAAAGAGGCAGAACTTTTCTGTCTTGTGTTCACTGGGAGCTAGGAATGTGAGGACTGGGAGGCCAGATTAGCAATCACCAAATGATTTGCTTCCAATCCATCTCCTTCTTCACACTGATGCCCAGAGAGGTTGAACCACTTGCTCGAGGTTACACAGCAAGTAGAACTTGCTCTAGAACCGGAGGCTCCTGATGCCCAGACACAGCACCACACAAGTTAACACGTGGCACATTGTCAGCCTGAACCTCAGCCATGTTGCTGCCTGAGCCTCAGCTCCCCCACATTCACCACAGCCCATTAAACCCTCCCTCCCGGGGCTGATGGTTACTGCTTTGCTCAGGCTTTTGCCTCTTTGACTTCCCTCAGAAGTCAGAGGGAAAGCTTGATTTCAGATCTCCATCTCCTCCCCTTTCCCTTCAGACCCTTTTCCAAGCAGGCGTCCACACAGGTTCCAGTCAACACAGGAAGCTCTTCTCCCTTCAAGGGCCTTCTTAATCCCATGGCCCCCTGCCACCTCCTGCATCCAACTTTTCAGAAAATCAGTTTCCAGGAAGGTGAAACTAATGGTTAGAACACTCTCCGGGACACAACACAGGGGTCCAGCTACAGCTATTGGGGGTGGAGTGGGGTGGGAAGCAGCGCCTCTGAAATGAAGGGCTTGACCAGAATGGGTAGAATGGGAAGGCCTGAAAGACAAAGGGCTCCCCAGCTGAGCAGGGGTTGCTTCTGAGCCTTGGGTGACCACATTCATAATTTCTCAGATGCTCTCAAATGGCCAAGAACGTTGAGGTGAGGCTAGGGTGAAGGGCAATAGAGCCAATTCCCTAGAAGTCCCCAGAAGTGCTCTTTCCTCTACTGCCCAGCTGTGTCACATTGGGCAAGGCATTAACCTCAGTGGTTTCACGTGTTAAATAAGAGCAATGATGCTTTGCTTGGCTGAAGGTTCAAGGCTGGCAGTACCCCAGACTGACGGTCAGGTGACCCTAGGAGGAGGCATGATCTCAAACAGAGCAGTGGTGGGCAGGTTTCCTGGAAGGTTCTTTGGAGTAGGGAGGGGAGTGAAAGGTGACACTTTTAAAATTTGCATGGAAAGGCTTTTTTACTCAAGCTATCTGTTCAGCCTCCACCCATAACTTTGGGGAGAAGGAAGGGCCCTGGGTCTGTGGCCCTTGACTTTTAATCCTCACAGCAGTCTTGAGAAGAAGATGATAAATTCCTTTTTAAAGATGTGGAAAATGAGGTTAAAGGGCCTAAGTGACTTACGCAGGGCTGCACAGGTAATAAATCGTGGAAACTGATTTCACACCCATGTCTTTCTGTCCATGGCACTGCCCTGCCTGGTCCTCAATGGCTGAACTGCTGAGTTTGTTTTGAATGGTACCACTTGTCCTTGGGCATGACACAAAGATTCTGATGGTGAAGGAAAGAAGTCTGTAAAAGAGGAGAGAGAAGGTCGGGAAAGTGGCTCTGATTCAGAACCATTCAAATGAAAAAGAGGGTGAGTTGGGGGAACTGATCAGAAGCTTACACGTTAATGCACTAAAATGATGTGGCTGCTAAAGAGAAGAAAGCGGGGGAGGGGGAAGCAAAAAAGGTGAAACTGAGCTATTAAAAGCCCACGTAATAAATATAGCTCACATTCATTTAGCACCTACTATGCCAGGCACTGTTTTAAGTGCTTTACTATATATTAGGCTCAGCGGTTAAGAATCTGCCTGAAATACAGAAAACTGCCTGCAGTGCAGGAGATGTGGGTTCCATCCCTGGGTCAGGAAGATCCTGTGGAGAAGGAAATGCAACCCACTCCAGTATACTTGCCTGGGAAATCCCATGGACAGAGGGGCCTGGTGGGGTTGCAAGAGTTGGATATGACTTAGCACCACCAGGTACTATTATCAACCCTATTTTGTAAATGAAGGGAAACTGAGGTGCAATGAGGTTTTATAACTTTTCCAAAGTCACACATAAAATAAATGACAGGGCTGGAGTGTGCAGATTTTATAGCCATTTCCTGAACTCTGCATTGCTCAAAAGGGCCCGATAAGACCTGTCCCAGTCCTGGGTCCTGACTGTCAAGGAAACTTTGAGCACTTCCTCAGGAAGGTGGACTCAAGATAGTAATGATATAACCAACTTATATTGATCTCGTGTCGAGTGCTATTCTAAGAGCTTTACATAGAGGAACTTCTTTCATCTTCACAACTCCAGGAGATAGGCTGTCATCCCCATTTACAGATGAAACTGAAGCAAGTCACAGGAAGCCAAAAGTCCAAAGAAACTCAGATGTTTCACCTGCAGAAGGGCAGACCTGAGGGAGACCTCCTGCAGACTCTCTGAAGGGCTGTCCTGGGGAAGACAGAGCGAATGGAAGACAGAAATACCCACTGCTGGCCATTAGGATCAAGACGCTTGCCCAGGTCAGGGTCATACTCAGTGTCCTCTAAGGTCCCTCCAGTTCCAAGACTCCATCAGCCACTGGGTCAGAGAATGGGCTAGAGGGATAGGGAGGCTAGGAAGTGGCCTGGTGGGAGTCGTTTCCCCAGAGTCCCTCCAGGATAAACCCCAGAGCTCCCCGCTAAAGGGAAGAAAGGGCCATTCACTCTCTTCCATCTGCCTGGAACCTGCTACTGCTACTGCTAAGTCCCTTCAGTCATGTCCAACTCTGTGCGACCCCATAGGCGGCAGCCCACCAGGCTCCCCCGTCCCTGGGATTCTCCAGGCAAGGATACTGGAGTGGGCCGCCATTTCCTTCTCCAATGCATGAAAGTGAAAAGTCAAAGTGAAGTCGCTCAGTCGTGTCCGATTCAGTCGTGTCCGACTCTTAGCGATCCCATGGACGGCAGCCTACCAGGCTCCTCCGTCCATGGGGTCTTCCAGGCAAGAGTACTGGAGTGGGGTGCCATTGCCTTCTCTGGCCTGGAACCTGGGATCTTCATTCAAATGACATAAGTCTATGGTGGTGCCTGACCCGGGCTGGAATGGTGGGAGGGAGGTGGCCTCCCATCCAGCCCAAGGGACCACTTACTGGGCATCTACTATATGCTGGGCAGAAACGTTGACATCATCTCATTTACTCCCCTCAAGACAATTTCACAAACGCAGAAACTGAGGCTCAGCTGCAGGTAAGACACTTTCCCAGGAGTAGACATCTGGTGAGCGCCTGGCCAGTTAATTCGAGTCGCGGAATTAACTGTCTACGGACACACTGTCCCTTGCTCTCCTCGCCTTATGGTGTGTGACAGCTGCCTCTCATCCCTTCTCAGGAGGGCCTCAGGGGCCTGTCCACCAGGGTGATTGGCTGGGGGTCAGGCTCCTCTATGGCGCAGACAAGGAGTAGGGGACAGGCGCTGGGATGGGAGTCACAGGGAGAGGGACACAGAGTTATGCCGCAGCCGGGGCTGCAGCGGTCAGTGGGCTGTCCTCTACTTTGGAGGGGTGCTCCGTCCCTGCGGAGGGAGCCACATCTGGGCAGAAGCGGGCAAGGGGGCGCTGCGGCGACACAGGTGTGCCGGGTGCCATGACGACCGCATGGCGCGGCGCGAGCCCCCTCCCCCTGGCCTAGGAGCGGAGCGGCGGCAGCCGGCAGCCAGCGGGCGGTAGATCCCAGAGCCGGGCGGGCAGCTGCGCGGCTCGGGAGCCTTCCATCCCGGCCGCCGCCCGCGCGGCTCGGGGAAGCCCCAGCTCTGGGCTAGGGCCTGCGAGCGCCGGACTGGGAGGCAGGGGCGCGCGCCAGCAACCCAGCACCGCAGACCCCCTATCCTTTGCCGGTTCGCAGGGGCCCGCTGCCTCCCTCCGTCGGGGACCGTCCTGGAGCAGGGCAGGGTGGACAGGATGGATGGTGAGTGACCCCGGGGCTGAGGCTAGGGGCGAGTGGATGGGTGCTGAGGAGCTCTTAGCCAAGAGAGAGGGGAGGGGAGAGGGGTGTTCTGGTCGCAGAGGGCTGTCCAGAGCCCAACACTGTGACTCTGAGTGTGCGTGTGTGTGTGTGACAGTCAGACACACACTGAAAGAGGGAGAAAGACCTCGAGTGCTTTGTAGAGAGTGTGCCTGAATATGTGTGTGTGAGACTGAGAGAGGGGTAGAGGAAAGACCTGGAAGCCTCTATGCCCCGAGTGCCTAGCACCCTCCCTCCTGCCTGAGAGGGGGCTCCTTTGAAACCAGGTGAGGACAGCTTGCCAACTGGCGTTAGAGGAATTGTCATTCTTTCCAGGCAGCTAAGTTGGAGAGATGGAATTCTAGACAAGTTCTCCTACATGCAAAATTTCCCTCCCTGGGAGAAAGGAGAGGGAACTATGGACCTGACCTCCAGAACTTTAAGGCAGGGGTCCCAACCTCTGGGATCTAACGCCTGGTGACCTGAAGTGGAGCTGATGCAATAATAATAGAAATAAAAGTGCACAATAGATGTAACGCGTTTGAATCATCCCCAGACCATCCTGCCCTCCCACCCCTCCTTACCCTCCTGCCCCGCTACCCTCGTCCTGGTCTGGAAAAACTGTCTTCCATAAAGCTGTTTGCTCCAGCCCTACCAGGTGAGGAAACAGACCCCTGTCTCAGCTGGTGTGGGCAAAGGAAGCCATCTTTCAGCTAAGAAACTGGAGAATCCGGGGCTGGTCCACTGGCTTGCTGGGTGTCTTTGGGGTTCTGCCTAAATCTCTCAGAACCTGCCTACCAGTGCAGGGGACATCAGAGACGTGAGTTCGGTCCCTGGGTTGGGACAAGCCCCTGGTGGAGGGCATGGCGACCCACTCCAGCATTCTTGCCTGGAAAATCCCATGGACAGAGNGGCTTGCTGGGTGTCTTTGGGGTTCTGCCTAAATCTCTCAGAACCTGCCTACCAGTGCAGGGGACATCAGAGACGTGAGTTCGGTCCCTGGGTTGGGACAAGCCCCTGGTGGAGGGCATGGCGACCCACTCCAGCATTCTTGCCTGGAAAATCCCATGGACAGAGGAGCCTGGTGGGCTACAGTCCATGGGGCCGCAAAGAGTCAGGCACGACTGAAGCGACTTCTCACGCACGCAGTTTGTGCAACTGGTTGCCTATCTCTTGAGTGGAGAAACTTACATTCAGCTGGATTCACAGTGGGGCTGTGATGGTAAAATAAGACAAGATGTGTTGAATAAAATCGTACCTTAAAAGAAGGCTGCTCCAGGAGGTAATAAAACCCAGAAATTCCAAGCCAGTACAGTTGCAAACATGGCTGGCAAGAAAGAAAAGGGAGTTTCACAGACATTGTGTGCAGGTATTTGCTCCAGCCCTACCAGGTGGGGAACCAGACCCCTGTCTCAGCTGGTGTGGGCAAAGGAAACCATCTTTCAGCTAAGAAACTGGAGAATCCAGGGCTGGTCCACTGGCTTGCTGGGTGTCTTTGGGGTTTTGCCTAAATCTCTCAGAACCTGCCTACCAGTGCAGGGGACATAAGAGACGTGAGTTCGGTCCCTGGGTTGGGACGAGCCCCTGGTGGAGGGCATGGCAACCCACTCCAGCATTCTTACCTGGAAAATCCCATAGACAGAGGAGCCTGATGGGCTACAGTCTATGGGGCCACAAAGAGTCAGACACGACTGAAGCGACTTATCATGCACGCAGTTTGTGCAACTGGTTGCCTATCTCTTGAGTGAAGAAACTTACATTCAGCTGGATTCACAGTGTGGCTGTGATGGTAAAATAAGACAAGATGTATTCAATAAAATCGTACCTTAAAAGAAGGCTACTCCAGGAGGTAATAAAAACCAGAAGTTTCAAGCCAGTACAGTTGCAAACATGGCTGGCAAGAAAGAAAAGGGAGTTTCACAGACATTGTGTGCAGGTGCACTTGTTGCTTCCCGAAAAGCGCACGCACACAAGATGCAATGAGAAATGCAGAACTCAAGATGCATCTAGAAGACTGGCGGGATCTGGACGGATAGTGTCAGCAGAGCACCGAAGCCTCAGTGAACAGAAGCCAAGGAAAAGTGGTCGAGACAGAGCAAAGTGCTTTCGAAGTTTGCATAAGGATAGCAGAGGAACCTGCGTTGGGCTTGGGCTTGTGGTGCGTGTAACCTTAACACACAAGGGAAGGCAGCCTAGCAGGCCGCACAGGCAATTTTACTTCAAATGGTGAAATGAGCGACATAAGGGGGAGATTGAAGCCCAAGGTAAGTGATTGGATAAGGCATCAAGCCACATATAATCTAAGCTCAGACAAATAACATCCCAGGGAGCTGGAGGCATTCTCCGACGTAACCTTTGTCTTAGAGGAAATGACAGAGAATGAAGTGCCGGAAGACTAAAGATGGGCAAATGTCCTGATTTTCAGAAAGGAAGAAAAGGTAGATCAAAAACAAGCCCTGAACTGCTAAGAAAAATATTGACCTGTATGTAAAATTTCAGAATAAATGATCAAGCACTTAGTGAACACTTGTTCAGTCACTAAGTCATGTCCGACTCTCTGTGACCCCATGGACTGCAGCATGCCAGACTTCCCTGTCCTTTACTATCTCCCGGAGTTTGCTCAGACTCATGTCCATGGAGTCAATGATGCCATCCAGCCATCTCATCCTCTGTCGTCCCCTTCTCTTCCTGCCCTCAATCACTCCCAGCATCAGAGTCTTTTCCAATGAGTCAGTTCTTTGCATCAGGTGGCCAAAGTACTGGAACTTCAGCTTCAGCATCAGCCCTTCCAGTGAATAGCCAGGGTTGATTTCCTTTTAGGATTGACTTGTTTGATCTCCTCACTGTCCAAGGGACTCTCAAGAGTTCTCCAGCACCGCAGTTCAAAAGCATCAGTTCTTCGGTGCTCAGCCTTCTTTATGGTCCAACTCTTGTATCTGTACATGACTACTGGAAAAACCATGGCTTTCACTGTACAGACCTAAGTTGACAAAGTAATGTCTGCTTTTTAATATGCTGTCTGGTTTTGTCATAGCTTTTCTTCCAAGGAGCAAGTGTCTTTTAATTTCATGGCTGCAGTCACCATCTGCAATGATTTTGGAAACCAAGTAAATGAAGTCTGTAACTGTGTCCATTGTTTCCCCATCTATTTGCCATGATGTGATGGGACTGGATGCTATGATCTTTGTTTTTCGAATGTTGAGTTTTAAGCCAGCTTTTTCACTCTCCTCTTTCACTTTCATCAAGAGGCTCTTTAGTTCCTCTTTGCTTTCTGCCATAAGGGTGGGGTCATCTGTATATCTGAGGTTATTGATATTTCTCCCAGCAGTCTTGATTTCAGCTTGTGATTCATCCAGCCCAGCGCTTGATGTACTCTGCATAAGTTAAATAAGCAGGGTGACAGTATACACCCTTGACATACTCCTTTCCCCATTTGGAACCAGTCCATTGTTCCATGTTCCATGCTAACTGTTGCTTCTCGATCTGCATACAGATTTCTCAGGAGGCAGATAAGGTGGTCTGGTATTCCCATCTCTTTCAGAATTCTCCACAGTTTGTTGTGATCCATATAGTCAAAGGCTTTAGCATAGTCACTGAAGCAGAAGTAGATGTTTATCTGGAATTCTCTTGCTTTTTTCTATGATCCAACAGATGTTGGAAACTTGATCTCTGATTCCTCTGCCTTTTCTATAATTCAGCTTATAAACCTGGAAGTTCTCGGCTCACGTACTGTTGAAGGATTTGAAGGATTACCTTGCTAGCATGTGAAATGAGCACAATTATCTGGTAGTTTGAACATTCTTTGGCATTGGCCTTCTTTGGGATTGGAATGAAAACTGACTTTTTGTAGTCCTATGGCCATTGCTGAGTTTTCCAAACTTGCTGGTGTATTGAGTGTAACATTTTAATAGCATCATCTTTTAGGATTTGAAATAGCTCAGCTGGAATTCCATCACCTCTACTAGCTTTGTTTGTAGTAATGCTTCCTAAGGCCCAATTGATTTCACACTCCAGGATGTCTGGCTTTAGGTGAGTGATCATACCATCACGGTTATACGGTTTATTAAGATCTTTTTTGTACAGTTTTTCTGTGTATTCTTGCCACCTCTTCTTAATCTCTTGTTTCTGTTAGGTCCTTACTGTTTCTGTCCTTTATTGTGTCCATCTTTGCATAAAACATTCCCTTTGTATCTCTAATTCTCTTGAGATCGCTAGCCTTTCCCATTCTATTGTTTTCCTCTATTTCTTTGCATTGTTCACTTAAGAAAGCTTTCTTATCTCTCCTTCATATTCTTTGCACTCTGCATTCAGTTGGGTATATCTTTCCCTTTCTCCTTTGCCTTTTGCTTCTCTTCTTTCCTCAACTATTTGTAAGGCCTCCTCAGACAACCATTTTAACCTGTTGCATTTCTTTTTCTTGGGGATGGTTTTGGTCACTGTCTCCTGTACATTGTTATGAACCTCCTTCCATCGTTCTTCAGGCACTCTGTCTACAAGATCTAATCCTTCGATCTATTTGTCACTTCCACTGTATAATCATAAAGGATTTGATTTAGGTCATACCTGAATGGCCTAGTGGTTTTCCCTACCTTCTTCAATTTAAGTCTGAATTCTGCAATTAGGAGCTGATGATCTGAGCAACAGTCAGCTCCAGGTCTTGTTTTTGCTGACTTAGAAGACAATAAAGCAATCAGACATCACAGAATTTTTTCAAAGGAGGCATCCTGTACACTTGCAAAGATATGTGCACAAGCATTTTCATCACAGTGCAAAATTAGAAATCATCTAATGTCCCTAAGTTAAGTAAATTAAATGATGAGAGCACTTGCAACAGCATGCTACATGAGTTGTGTTTAGGATTTTATTTACTGGTATGAAAATATATTTACACCCTACTGTGAGTAACTTTTTAAAAAGCAGGCTTTAGAACACACATGTAGTATGATCCCCTTTATGCAAAATTAAATAGGCTTATTATTAAATGTATATGTAAAGTACATGCAATGGAGAAGGCAATGGCACCCCACTCCAGTACTCTTGTCTGGAAAATCCCATGGATGGAGGAGCCTGGAAGGCTGCCATCCATGGGGTCGCTGAGAGTCGGACACGACTGAGTGACTTCACTTTCACTTTTCTCTTTCATGCATTGGAGAAGGAAATGGCAACCACTCCAGTGTTCTTGCCTGGAGAATCCCAGGGATGGGGGAGCCTGGTGGGCTGCCATCTATGGGGTTGCACAGAGTCGGACACAACTGAAGTGACTTAGCAAAGTACATGCAAAGAGATGGTCACTAACATCTTTGGGTGCTCCTGCTTCTGAAAATATACCCTAAGAGAAGGAGCTGATGCCTGAAAGCAGAGGTCAGGAGACAGAGATGGGAAAAGGAGAAAAGGCAAGAGCAGAACTGAGTGTGTGGATGAACTGGGCTTCGTGGTGGGCCACTAGGGTTCTATCTCTCTGGATGCCTTCTGAGAAAGGTGCAGAAGGCACCCGAGATTTTCCCCACAGTGATGGGTGGTTGACAGCTGTTTGTTCCTCTTCACCAGTTGAAGGTTGCTCCACTCCCACACGTCTAGGTTGATCCTAGAAGTGGCTTCAAAGAAAGCAAAACAGAGAGCCCTGGTGTCGGCTTGATGAGATGCTGGAAATGCAGGGTACGGTCAGTCGACTTGGCCAGAACCTTTGGGATGTGGCTGGGAGCATCACAAAGGCAATGGCCACGGGGGCATCTCTTGGTGTGAAATTTCAGGGATGTTTATTTCACTCTTTTCTTTTGTAGTGCTCAGAACTGCTTTATAGTAAACATATTGCTTTTTTTATAAAAACAAAAATTTTTTTTTCAAAAAGAAAGAAAAAAATGTAGTAGTCATTAGGGGCCAATATTAGTGCTAAAAACAACTCAGGCTAAACCTCCCACGTTTCCTTTTTCACACTGGGTTTCTAAGAGGTAGAAAGATGAATTACGAGATTTCAGCAGGACCCTGCTAAGATCTCTCATGAGAGCCCTGGGAACTGAGCAGTGGCAAGGGGGCTGGAGGACTGGTGACAAGGCTTTGTATTAACTCTAATACAGCTTAGCGGTCCCTCACACTTTGACCTTGACATTGATGTTAAATAATTGAGAGGGAAAATAAAAGGCATGCTCCTCAAATCTGTGGATAAGAGCCACAACACCCACATAGCAACAGGTTCAAAATTTAAATTAGGGTATCTTAACACTCTGGAACACTGGCTCAAACCCAAGAAAATGAAATGTAAAGTGAATTGCAAAGACCTGAATTTAGGTCCAAAAAAATCAATTGCGTACATTTCAAAGACAGAAGATCTGGCTTGTAATCCTGAGGAAAGTTTCTGGGGAGATGAAAAACCAACTGACTGACGGACACGGGCCCAAAACTCCCACTTACTGAAAAGACCCTGAGATGTTCAGAGTGGGGGGAAAAAGGCCGGGAGGGGGGACCAATATTAGTGCTAAAAACAACTCAGGCTAAACCTCCCACGTTTCCTTTTTCACACTGGGTTTCTAAGAGGTAGAAAGATGAATTACGAGATTTCAGCAGGACCCTGCTAAGATCTCTCATGAGAGCCCTGGGAACTGAGCAGTGGCAAGGGGGCTGGAGGACTGGTGACAAGGCTTTGTATTAACTCTAATACAGCTTAGCGGTCCCTCACACTTTGACCTTGACATTGATGTTAAATAATTGAGAGGGAAAATAAAAGGCATGCTCCTCAAATCTGTGGATAAGAGCCACAACACCCACATAGCAACAGGTTCAAAATTTAAATTAGGGTATCTTAACACTCTGGAACACTGGCTCAAACCCAAGAAAATGAAATGTAAAGTGAATTGCAAAGACCTGAATTTAGGTCCAAAAAAATCAATTGCGTACATTTCAAAGACAGAAGATCTGGCTTGTAATCCTGAGGAAAGTTTCTGGGGAGATGAAAAACCAACTGACTGACGGACACGGGCCCAAAACTCCCACTTACTGAAAAGACCCTGAGATGTTCAGAGTGGGGGGAAAAAGGCCGGGAGGGGGGTGACCTTGGGGACAGGGGCCCGTTCTTGTTCAAGGAGCAGAACTGGAACAGGCAGGGACAAGCTGCAGCAAGACAACTCAACAATAGGAAGAACTTTCTGGCACGCAGAGTTGGCCTAGAAGCTGTGTCCTTGGCGGGTCGGATTAAGCGAGGGTCACTGACTGGCCTGATACTGACTGGAGGGCAGAAGGAGGTATTTTGGGGGGGCTGGACCAGAAATAGGGCCTGGAGGATCTCTGAGGGCCTGCAGACAGACACTGCAGTCTGTCCGTCCTCCTGCAGAGTTGCTGGATCAGCCGGGCAGTATTTCCTCTCAGGCCTTCCCCACTGGGCCTTGGCTGCGTGGTGTGCTGTGCAGTGAGGCATCAGAGGGCACGGTTTCCACCCCGCTCCCAGCCCAGCCCCAGTCTAGCGGCTCCCTCAGAGCCTCTGGCAGCCTCCAGAGCTGCCTGCCCAGCCTGGAAACTCTGTGGCTGAGGGAGGCCAGAGGCGGGGAGGATGTCTGCTCACACTGCCTGGTGGTGGGAGACCTGTGGGGAAGCGGCCCGTGCAGGGGAAGGTTGCCAGAGAGAGGAGCAAGCTAGCTGGTTTCCCTCCAGTGCAGGACACAGAAATTTCTTGGCAATCTAGGTGGGTTCTGCTTTCCATGCCCCCAAAAATGCTGCCAGTGGCGCTGTCAGAGTTGAGAACCACTGCTGTCATGAGTATTTTAATCATATTTATCAGAGCTTCCTTCTGATTAGAAAGGTTAGATCTCAAGTTAGTGCAAAGGGAAAAGAAATTACTTAAAACACACTGTTACGCACTGTTAATGTCTTTTGTTTGTTCTGGTTTTTTTTGTTCACACACACACACACACACACACTTTTGTATGGAACACAGTTTATAATGCTCTACCTACTATTTTGTAACTATTGCTACCTTGGTCAGCATTTCCTCCCACCACTAGAACGTGTTCTATTTCCTAAGTAAATCCCTAAAAGTGGAATGGCTGGCTCTGGGAGTGGGTCTCGGATCGGGCTGCTGGATGGATGTGCCCCTTTTGCAAAGGCTGAGCTGATGTGTGTCCTTCCAACCCCCACAGTGCACAGCCACCCTCTGGTGTCACCAAGTGCTTTTCCTCTCTGCCAGTCTGGTCGATGGCATGCTTACCCAGTGTTCTTTTAAAATTGCATTTCTTTGATTACAAATGAACTTTTCGTCTCATGTGTTTATTAGCCATTTGTACTGTGTTCTGTTGTGTTCTTCAGCAGGTCAGGCTGTGTTCACCCTGAGGCTCTCAGGAAGTGGGCGCTGAATGGTATAGTTCAGTTCAGTCACTCAGTTGTGTCCAACTCTTTGCGTTCCCATGGACTGCAGCATGCCAGGCTTCCCTGTCCATCACCAACTCCCAGAGCTTACTCAAACTCATGTCCATCGAGTCGGTGATACCATCCAACCATCTCATCCTCTATCATCCCTTTCTCCTCCTGCCTTCAATCTTTCCCAGCATCGGGGTCTTTTCCAATGAGTTAGTTCTTCGCATCATGTGGCCAAAGTGTTGGAGTTTCAGCTTCAGCATCAGTCCTTCCAATGAACATTCAGATTGATCTTTAGGATGGACTGGTTGGATCTCCTTGCAGTCTAAGGGACCCTCAAGACTCTTCTCCAGTACCATAGTTCAAAAGCATCAATTCTTCAGCGCTCAGCTTTCTTTATAGTCCAACTCTCACATCCATACATGACCGCTGGAAAAAGCATAGCTTTGACTAGATGGACCTTCGTTGGCAAAGTAATGTCTCTGCTTTTTAATACGCTGTCTGCTGCTGCTGCTAAGTCACTTTAGTCATTGTCTGACTCTGTGCGACCCCACAGACGGCAGCCCACCAGGCTCTGCCATCCCTGGGATTCTCCAGGCAAGACCACTGGAGTGGGTTGCCATTTCCTTCTCCAATGCATGAAAGTGAAAAGTCAAAGTGAAGTCGTGTCCAACTATTAGCAACCCCGTGGACTGCAGCCTACCAGGCTCTAGGTTGGTCATAATGGTATAACTGGGTCTCTAATCAAAGGCATATTCAAAAGCAGAGACATTACTTTGCCAACAAAGTTCTATCTAGTCAAGGCTATGGTTTTTCCAGTAGTCATGTATGGATGTGAGAGTTGGACTATGAAGAAAGCTGAGTGCCAAAGAACTGATGCTTTTCAACTGTGTTGGAGAAGACTTTTGAAAGTCCCTTGGACTGCAAGGAGATCAAACCAGTCCATTCTGAAGCAGATCAGCCCTGGGTGTTCTTTGGAAGGACTGATGCTAAAGCTGAAATTCCAATACTTTGGCCAACTCATGCGAAGAGTTGACTCATTGGAAAAGACTCTGATGCTCGGAGGGACTTGGGGCAGGAGAAGAAGGGGATGACAGAGGATGAGATGGCTGGATGGCATCACCGACTCAATGGACATGAGTCTGAGTGAACTCCGGGAGATGGTGATGGACAGGGAGGCCCGGCGTGCTGTGATTCACGGGGTCGCAAAGAGTCGGACATGACTGAGCGACTGAACTGAACTGAACTGAACTGAATCTAGGGCTGAGCTCTGTGTGGTACCAGGGCAGACCAGTAGGTGGCGCTAACGATGCAGTCATTAGAGGGAGAACTGTGAAGTTGGCGTACCCAGCTGGATTCCGTGCTCTGGACCTTTATTTTGGTGTTGCTTTCTCTCTCACACATCTTCCAGGCTTTTCAGGGAGGCCCACAACAAGAGTACTATAAAATATTACCCTCGGATCCATTGTGCGGTTTAATACCATCAGCACAGCTGCTGCTGAGTTAACACACACTGAGTGTGGTGTGTCCCGCATTGTCAAGTTTTCTTCGCGTATTATCTCTCTTTTCAGTAAGTGTGAGCTTATCTCCATTTGGGGCTTCCCTTGTGGCTCAGATGGTGAAGAATCCGCCTGCAATGCAGGAGACCTGGGTTTGATCCCTAGGTTGGGAAGATTCCCTGGAGAGAAGAAAGGCTACCCACTCCAGTATTCTGGCGTAGAGAATTTCACGGACTGTATAGTTCATGGGTTAGCGAAGAGCCGGACACGACTGAGCGACTTCACTTTGACTTTTCACTTTCATGCATTGGAGAAGGAAATGGCAACCCACTCCAATGTTCTTGCCTGGAGAATCCCAGGGACGGGGGAGCCTGGTGGGCTGCTGTCTATGGGGTCGCACAGAGTCGGACACGACTGAAGCGACTTGGCGGCAGCGGCAGCAGCAGCAGGGTGGCTTTCATGCCCGGGTGCATGCCTGTCGCTCTGTCGTGTCCAACTCTTTGCGATCTCATGGACTGTAGCCCGCCAGGCCCCTCTTGTCCATGAAATTTTTCCGGCAAGTATACTGGAGCAGATTACCATTTCCTGCTCCAGGGGATCTCCCCGACTCGGATCAAACCCGTATCTCTTGCTGTCTCCTGCCTTGGCAGGCAGATTCTTTACCACTGCGCCACCTTGTGGCTTTTAAACAGCAGAAATTGACTTGTTACAGATCTGGAGACTGGAAAGTCCAAGATCAAGGTATAGTGTCTCATGAGGATCCTCTTGTTGGTTGATACACAGCTTCCTGTGTCCTTATATGGTGGAGGGGACAAGGGAGCTCTCTGAGGTCTTTTTAAAATAAAGGCACTAATCCCATTCAAGAGAACTTGTCCTTGTGACCTAATTAGAATTGATCCTTGAACAACACCGGTCTGAACTGCACTGCTTCATTTATACACAGATTTTTTCCCAATAGATGCATACTACTGTACTACACGATCTGAGGCTTGTTGAATCCATGGATATGGTGTGGATTCGCAGGGCTGGCTGTAAATTTATATTCAAGGCTGACTGAGTTGAATTTAAAGTCATATTTGGATTTTTGACTGCACAGGAGGCAGAGCCCCGAACTACCCCATGCATTTTTCAAGGGTCAGCTATGCCTCCCGAAGGCTCTACTTCCAAATACCATCACACTGAGTATGAATTTTGAGGAGACACAAACATCCTGTCTATTGCCTGAAGTCAGGAAAAAAGAGAGCTGGGACTTACCAGTCTATGCCCATCCACTTCGTCCAGGGTCTTTGGGCTAAGACCTTCGGCTCTGTGGTTCCCAGACTGGAGTGTCCATTGGAGTCATGGGGAAGATACATTAAAACAGAGATACCTGGGTTTCTGGTTCCCTAGATCAGGGGTGATTCCTGAGAATCTGCATATCTAGCAAGTTGCAGGTGATGCTGATCCTGCTGGTCAGGGACTACACACTGAGAACCAGGGCTTCCTCATCTTCTGTGGCCCCAGACTTTCAGTGGCTCAGAGCTTAATCTCTGAGATCATCAGAATGCCCTGGAGGAAAGGGGAATGGCATAATTGGGTCCAGCGGATGAAATTTTCACAGGCTGTAATGTATCCACAAGGGCACTAGGCAGATCCCCAGATGGACAAGTCCAGGTGTTAGTGAGGTCTCCAGCTTCTGGTATGGGTCCAGATGGGGTGGGAGGCCTGCCTGCCTCCAACCCATCTCACCACCAGCCAGGGGAATTGCCAGGCATAGGAAGGACTTTAACTACATTGAGAATAAATCAGTCTACAGTGCTGGAAACTGTCCTAAGTGTAGAGACTGATGCTCAGGCTCAGCCAAGGGTCCAGGGATGGGCAGGGTTGCTCCCAGACACTTCTCAGGGCCAGCCTTAGGAATATGAGCTCACTAAGCAGTCCCTTGAAACCAAGTGAAAGGCAGTGGGACAAACACACAGGCTAGAATTTAGTTGGGCAGGTTTTGACAATTTCCTCTACTCATCCACAGCCACAGATTTCCCCAAGTTATTCAGGTCGATTTTGAGGCTCAGCAAGAGTGAGCTAACTAAGGAGGCTTCCAACAGACTGTGGTGAGGGTTCTTTCCAGACCCTGGAAAAGGCCTCTCAACACTAGCAATGCCAGCCTTCAGCAGGACCCTGTCACCTGACATCAGGATCCGCCTTTCCTTCCTTTCTCTCTTCATACACGTATTTATCCTCTTAACAACCATTTAGTAAACCATTTATTAACACAATGACCAGGCCCTGCTGAGACGCTGAGGATATCTTCCCATCAATGAGAACGAAAAGATCCTTCCTCTCCAGGAGCTGATTTTCAAAGTTGGAGAAAAAAAATCCAATAAACCTGGGAGCAAAGAAAATATTGGCAGATGGAAGAAAATAAGCAAGATGCCATGAGAGATAATAGTGCGCACCTAAATAAAATAATCAGGTCATGCTTCTCCAAGAAGACAGTATTTAAGCTGGACGCTAAAGGAGGGAGAAAGGCAGAGGGACTAGGAAGAGATAAAGGCGTTGAGATTGGAAAGAGCAAGAGTGCGTTGGAGGCATCACGAGGGGACCAGGGCACAAAGGACAAAGGGGAGGGTAGCAGGGGGACAAGGCCAGATCGATGGCAACAGGAATCAGACCATGCGGTAAGGAGTTTGGGTTGTATATGAGAGATGCAATGAGGAGTCTAGGCAATAGTTAGTGGCTCCTGCTGAAAACGTTGGTGAAAAGCTAATGGGAAACTTGATAGAGGAGGGATCAAGCTGACATCACTTAAGCCCACTGTTCAACCTTAGCATTAAGAAAGAGACCACCAGGGAGTTCCCTGGTAGCCTAGTGGTTAAGATTCCAGGTTTTCACTACTGCAGCCCAGGATTCTGCAAGCTGCAGCCAAAAAAAAAGAGAGAGAGAGAGAGAGTACACCAGACATAATTAGATCAAGCCTCTAGATCTAATTGTCATTTACCGGAAATACAGCAGACAGAGAGCAGAATGTGTAAGATGACTTCAAGAGGGGGCAACCAGCAAAATCCAGTCTGCGAGAAATTCTACAGACAGATGACCCAGACATTTATATGATCCCAAGGGCCACTCAGATGACTAAACCACAGTGCCATGTCACTAGATTTTGGGGTGGTTTGCCACAGAATAATACATAATAGAAATGGAAATCTCATTTGGATCCTCACTCAGACAAACCAGTTATTTTAAAAATTCTGTAATTCCTTCAGTAAAAAATAAGTTAGTTAAAATATCTAACAATGAGGGAATTTTGAACGCTGGATAATTGGTAATATTGTGACACAATGGTTAATTTTGACACTGGGTTATGGATTTTTTGAGTCCTATATTTTAGAAACACAATCTGAAATATTTATGAACAAAAGAGAAGATTGTGCTTCAAAATCATCCAAGGAAAGGTGTGGGTATGGATGAAGCAAGATTGGCCTTGAGATGGTAATTGTTGAAGGTGAATAATGTACGCTTGGAGGTTCTTCATACTCTTCTCTCTTGTCATGGCTCATTAAACTATATACTCATATATGTTCACTCTCACATTCTCTCTTGTACATGTTTGTCATATTAAAATAAAGATGTTTGGGTACAATTGGATTCCCCTGGAGGGTCTAAGCAGAGTAGTATCATTTCCTTCTCTCACTGTGCTCCCAACACTTCCATCGTCTCCTCCTCCACTGGCAGACCCTTCGCCTCTGACCTGAGTGCCTCCCTGCACCTGCTGGTCCCTGTGGCCCCACCGTGCCAGCCTATTGGCCTGTGCTCGCCCCAGGGTTTTTCTAGTCTCTGGTCCCAAGCCTCCTGTGGGCCTCCAGGCCAGTGGCTGAGCTCTATATGCAACATAAGAATCCCCAGTGACTCCTCATCTCCTGAGCAGGCCCCATTCGGTCCCAGAGGAAAGCAGGAGGAGAGTTTACAAGACAGTATCATGAGTCACCACAACTAATGACTTCCCAGAAGAGCTGTGGTTGGACATTCAGCCGCTCCTTCCAAAGGTGCCTGGAGAAGCTCACACTGAAGCCTGAGACACATCAGAGACCCAGAACCATGCCAACTCAGCGGCAGAGACTACTGTTCTCTTGAGTGAGTCTGGGAAACCTCTCTGATCACAGTCCTGCCATTTCAGATGGGGTTAATACCTAACCTATTTACCTCATGAGATAGCAGGAAGGATTGGATCAAATAACAGATATGGAAAAGTGAAAATGTGAGTTGCTCAGTCCTGTCCGACTCTTGGCGACCCCTATACCCTGCCAGGCTCCTCTGTCCCTGGGATTCTCCCGCAAGAATATTGGAGTGGGTTGCCTTCAGGGGAGCTTCCCAACCCAGGGATTGAACCTGAGTCTCCTACATTGCAGGCAGATTCTTTACCATCTGAGCCACCAGGGAGGCCCAGTAGATAAGGAAACTCTTGGCTAAAAGCTGTGCAAACGAAGTAGCTGATACCACGATGGGAGAAGGTGAAGGATGGGTGGTGGCCTTGGCTCTGGATGGTCTGAAGAATTGAATGTGTGCCTTTGATCCTCAGCCCTGGTTCAGAGTCCCCTTTTGGGCTTCCTCCCTCTACTGGCTTCTTGTCTTCCACAACTAAAGTCTGTGGCAATGATGAGGAGGGACGTCAAAGCTATTGAGGGTGTAATAGGGTCCCAGAAGAAAACAGGTGGCGCACTCAGGAAGGGTTTAACTGAAGAGAGTCTGGTAGAGAGACTTGACAGCAGGGAGAGGAGGGCAAGAGAACAGCAGGAGATGGTGATGCACACAGGGACCGGCAACCACAGGAAGCTGTCGCTGCAGGGGGGAACCTTGTCATTGCAGCCCTGCAGGAACTGGAGCCGTGGAAGAGGAGTTACCCAGCCGGAGCTGCACCCATAAAGACAGCCCCATGGGCAGACCTGTCCAGAGGGACTCAGGAGATGAATACCCTGACCTCTCTCTCCTCCACTCCTTCAGTCTCCTTCAGTGCCTCCCATTGGCTGAAATCCAGTTAAAAAACCAGAAGGCAGGGAATAGAATCTAAAAAAGAGTGGAGATATATATATATATATGTATGAAAGTGAAGTAGCTCTTTACAACCCCCTTGACTGTAGCCTACCAGTCTCCTCTCTCCATGAGGTTCTCCAGGCAAGAATACTGGAGTGGGTTGCCATTTCCTTCTCCAGGGGATCTTCCTGGCCCAGGGATCGAACCTGGGTCTTCTGCATTGCAAGCAGACGCTTTAACCTCTGAGCCACCAGGGAAGCCCATATATTTATATATGTATAACTGACTCACTTTTGCTGTACAGCAGAAACTCAACATTGTAAATGAACTGTACTGAAAAAAAAAAAAAAAATGACCCAGAGAGCAAGGGAACCTGGCTGACATAGGTTCCTGAGAGGTCAGCCTCTGGGGCAGAGAGCAGGGCTGAGAAGTATGGGGCCTGGATACGGCACAGTTGGGACTGTGTGCAAATGGAGAGGGACCAACATTGGGAAATGAAATGAGAGGTGGACAAGCGGGTTGGGAGGTGTGAGATCAGGGTCTGAGTGGCTGTGATTTGAGTCTTGGATTGGTGAATCCAGTTGCAATTGGAGTTGAGCTCATGCCCAGGTGCTGGGCATGGTCAGGGTCTGGAGCACAGAAGGATCTCCCAGTGGTGAGAAGTCAGTCGTCTCTTCTTCACCTAAGATCCTGACCTATGTGCTCCTTTGCGCCTAGGGGAGCCCTCCCAGCCCTCCAACAGCAGCTGGCCCCCAAGTGAGAATGGGCGTGATGCTGAGGCCACCCAGGCTGCACACCTCACCTTCTCCTCCTACTACCAGCACTCCTCTCCAGTGGCCGCCATGTTCATTGTGGCCTACGTACTCATCTTCCTCCTCTGCATGGTGGGCAATACCCTGGTCTGCTTCATCGTGCTCAAGAACCGGCACATGCGCACCGTCACCAACATGTTTATCCTCAACCTGGCCATCAGCGACCTGCTGGTGGGCATCTTCTGCATGCCCACCACCCTTGTGGACAACCTCATCACTGGTGAGTAGGCAGCTCCCCCCTGAAATCATGGCTGGCCTGGTCTCCTGGCCAAGGTGCCATTGTCTCAGACTCCCCAGTCTTATGGCTGAGAGGATTAGACTAGAAATAATAGATACAATGAATTAATCATTTGCTTTGTTCCAGGCTTTGTGTGACTTATTCTTCCTGCATTATTTTAACTAATCCTCACAACAATCCAATGAAGTATGCATTATTGTTATCCCCAATTAATGGATGAGGAAACTGAGGCTCAGAGTGATTAAGGGGCGGTTCTGTAGTTCACACAACTAAGTGTCAAGTCCCACATTCTCACATCTGTATTTCTAACCGCTGCACTGTTCAGTCTTACTCTCCCCGGTAGCTCCCATCTAGTTCTGGGCAGAACTAGAACCAGCGGGAAGAAGTGGTTAAGGAGGCAGGTTTCCTCTAAATAGGGACCTAAAAACTAATTTGAGATGTTCTCCACCAAAAAATTGGAGAAGGAAATGGCAACCCATTCCAGTGTTCTTGCTTGGAGAATCCCAGGGACGGGGGAGCCTGGTGGGCTGTCNTCTAGTTCTGGGCAGAACTAGAACCAGCGGGAAGAAGTGGTTAAGGAGGCAGGTTTCCTCTAAATAGGGACCTAAAAACTAATTTGAGATGTTCTCCACCAAAAAATTGGAGAAGGAAATGGCAACCCATTCCAGTGTTCTTGCTTGGAGAATCCCAGGGACGGGGGAGCCTGGTGGGCTGTCGTCTCTGGGGTCGCACAGCGTCGGACACGACTGAAGCGACTTAGCAGCAGTAGCAGCCACCAAAAAAGGGTTCCTGCCTACAGGTACTGTGCTCCCTGTCACTGGGAGAATCTAAGTAGGGACTGGCCGGCTGTTTAGCAGGGATCTGGTAGAGGGATTCAAGCAGAACTAGGCCACTTGACTTCTAAATTCCCGCCCAGTATCTAAAAATGTCAGAAGGTTCCCAGTATCATCTACCTTCTCCCAAGATTCACTTTTCTTGTTTCAGAGTAAGGCGCCATAAAGTCTAGGTGGGAAGGACTAGTTTCCAGAGCTGGGGAGACCCCTAGAGGTCTGTGCCTGCAGCTTCTGAGCTCAGAGCTCCCAGAAACGGGTTTCAGAGCCTGGACAGCCCCACTTGGAGTGACTTTGGTGTCTCTGTGGTATAGTTGGTTAGCACGTTGGACTGTTAACTGAAAGGCTAGTGGTTCGAGCCCACACAAGGATGCTCCCCCTTATGCCAGCCATTTGGGCTTCCCAGGTGGCTCAGCAATAAAGCCTCTGCCTGGAATGCAGGAGATACAGGAGATGCAGATTCTATCCCTGGGGTTGGGAAGCTCCCCTGGAGGAGGAAATGACAGCCCACTCCAGTATTGTTGCCTGGAGAATCCCAGGGACAGTGGAGCCTGGCAGGCTACAGTCCATGGGCTCACAAAGAGTCAGACATGACTGAGCACGGACTACCACACACCACAGCTGGTGTGAGGTTGGGGGACTCACAAAGCCAGAAAGTGAAGCCAGGGCTCTCACTTTCCCCTTGGCTGTCCTCTGGCTAAGCCTGGAGGGATCTTTAATCACAGCTGAATCACAGGTTCTTTCAGGGATGCTGAACAGAGACCGTGCATCCTTCTTCCCAAAACACCCACAAACATATGCATACACATACACCTGCACATGTGCATACACATAAAGGTGTGCACACACGCACGCTCACTCGCCAGTTAACAACAGTGTGATGAGGTCACTAGTTGGTTACATTAGTGTCTGCCAGTCCTTTTTTATCTGTACAAACCGTTATTTATTCAACAACTTCTTAATGTGGGCATTTAGAGTTTCTCTGATATTTTGCAGTTACAACAGTGCTACAATGAATAACCCTGTGCATATGTATTTTGTGTCATCAGAGGTGTATATTCAGAATAGAGTGAGACTGTTAAATCAAAAGACAAGTGCATAAATTAGGCATTGCCTAGTTCCCCTCCAGAAGGACCATAATGATTTGCATTCCCACCAGTGATGTCTGAGAGCTCCCATTTCTCCACAGCAAGTATCATTTGCGTTTTTCTAGTTATGAATGAGGTTTGAACATTATTTCATGTTTTTCCATCTGCTCACTACAGCGATATTGACTTTCCATGACATTTAAACTCCCTGGCACCCAGATCAGACTCTCAGCACTGATTCATAGTGATTTAGAGACAAAGAGATTGTAAGTTAATCTCTCCCTTCATTTTCACATCTGCAAAAAGGAGACAGTAATGGGGCTGGGGTGAGGACTGAGTGGGCCAGCTCCTGGTACCTTGTAAGGGTGCAGACAGAAAATCAACACGGCAGAGGCTATTGGTGAAAGAAGACCCCAGTCTTGGGAGATGTCTCCTGTCCACAGGCACAACAGACAAGAACAAGCTGCACACCCCGCCGCTGCCCCCCCATCCCAGGCCTAGAGGGCTGGAAACGCCAGGTAGTTACCAACACAGGGCCTCAGGCAGCCAAGAGGTGAACCTGGCTACCAGTCCTGAAAGCAGGTGGGACCCAGGTCTCATGAGAAAGCAGAAGCTCAGGGGTCAGAGTGAGGACATCAGGTAGGATGGGCTAGAGCTGCTCATACCTCCCCCCACTTGTGAGTCAGGATGGATCTGTCCTAGTGGGTCTCCACTTTGGCTGCCACTTAAATCTCCTGGGTCAATTTGGAAAATAGGATGGTCTGAGTCCCACTCTTTGAGATTCTGTTTGTAAATAGTCTGGCATGGTCCTGGGCACTGATCCTTTTCCAAACTCCCAGTTGATTCTAGTGAGCAGCCAGGTTTGAGAACTACTGGCCTAAAACTTGGAGCTGGGCTATGGGAGCAGAAATCCAGGCAGGGCTGGATGGATCTAAAGCTCATGGAGAAAAGTTGCTGGTCAGTATAAAGGCTGTCTCTAGTAGGACTGTCCACGGAGGTAACCAGCTGGTCAGCTCCTCACTCCTGGAAGCGTGTAAGCAGAGGTGGAATGACAACCTAGCTCCACTGGAGGGAAGATACAAGCCACAGAGGGGACTGGCCCAGATGGCTGGAGGTCTCTGGCTCTCTGTGGATGAGGCGCCTCTCACTTTGCGGTGGCCTCTGTCATTGCAGGGTGGCCTTTCGACAACGCCATGTGCAAGATGAGCGGCTTGGTGCAGGGCATGTCTGTGTCTGCTTCCGTTTTCACGCTGGTGGCCATTGCTGTGGAAAGGTGAGAGGGCTCCTGGCTGGGTTATCCTGGGCTGACTGGGCCACAGCAGGAGGACTAGCTGCTGTTTCCACTGCTGGGCCTGCTAGAAGGAAGACTAGTTAGACTGCTCTGCAGTCTGTGGTCCTGAGCCACAGAGGGAAGGGTGGTGGGGCTACCTGCCCTCTAGAATTGGGGGACTGCAGAGGATACTGCTACCTCTTTCTGGAAGACCTGGAGGCAGCTCCTGGGGAGGTATAAAAGGTATTCCTGGGCCCTAAGAGAAGCTTGGGGACAGTCCTTGTCTCCTGAGCTGTAGACCTCCTTGCTGGTCCCTGACTCCGCAACTCCACCATCTTCTGCTGCTTCTGATCTTTCAGCCTCAGATTCCATCAGAGTTTCTGATAAGCATGGCTCTGCTAAATAGAATATGGAGCCAGGGACCAAGTAGCTTGCAACACAACTGACCCAGTTGCCAGGGGGTCCTCCTCCCTCTCTGAGAGTCCTTTCAATAAGGGTGCTTATCCCAGAGCAAGGGAGGCAGGCAGGTAAGTTGGAGGGCTGCCTAGCCGGATGACCTTGGGTAGGTCATTTAACTACATTGAGCCTCTGTCTTATCACCTGTCAAATAGTCCATACCCTACTGGCTGGCTGGGGGGCTTCAGTGAACTTCTGTTTGTAAAGCTGATACATACTATCTGGTACGGAGACCATATGTCAGCAGTTAATAGCATTGTATTTCATCTTTACACCCACACCCGCCTCCTTGTCTTCTTCCAAACTCAGGCACTACCAGCTCCAGCCTTCCTAGAATCTAACGTCCTCAGCGTCCCTCCTCTTCTGCCCTCATCAAATCCAGTCTTTTGTGACCCAGTGAAGAAGGCAGCTGGGGAGATAGAACTGGGTCCCCATCTGCAAGGCCGCTAATTAGCTGGGTAATTGGGGGAAGTCCTCCTTCACTAGTCTTCATTCTGTTGTCATTGTTAACAATGACAACGTCTCCCAGTGGTGTTTGTGTGTTCTTCAAGTTCCTATCTCCTCCGGGAACTCTTCCTCGTCTGTCCTAGGATCCTTCTCCATTCATTAAGTGGTATTGCACTTAGAGTCAGTACTATGTGCTTTAAGAATTATTTATTTTCTAGCAGTTCCTTATTCGATGTTATGAAACCAGGAGGTCAAAGTCAGGTAGGTTGAGAAAATAAGGCTTGAGACAAGCTGTGGGAGAAGTGGAAAGTGCTGTCAGATGGGGAAAAGGATAGGAGGGAGGAGAGCAGGACAGTTTGGTGAAGGGGAAAGAGCCGTTGGCTGGGAGTCAGCTCTAGGCCTGTGTTCTAGTGCAGGTTTAGCCCTTAAATTGCCCCATGACTTTCCTAAGCTAGATGGGCATCTTTGACCAGGAGAACTGGGCATAAGTATTTTAAAAAATGCTTCAGGAGATTCTAATGCACAGTGAGGGTTTACAGCTGCCGGTTTATATGGCACAGTGGAGCAAGACAAATCTGTATTCAAGCTTGGTCCTTGGTACTAGCTAGCTGTGTGACCCTGAGCCAGTTACTTAACACCTCTGAATCCCATATGTAAAGTAAGGGTGTAATAATAATCCCAGCTGAGACATCCTAAGGAGGAAATGGTGGAGAACTGTCTTGATACTATGGAGGCACTGTTGGAAGGATGCTGGCTAAGATGATATAGGGAGAACCTGTCACATAGACTCCACACCTGAACTCTCAAGATTTTCTGGAGAAGCCATAAACAGCTAAAATTTGTTTTCTTTGATACACCTACCCAATCAGCCTACTCAGGGACAGAATCTGCCAGCTAAGTCCCTGCTAGCTGCCAGCTACTCAGTTTATCCTCCAAAATGCACGAACAGGATTCAGTTCTTGTGAAACCTGCCCTTTTGTCTTGTTCCATGGCCACCCAACCTTGGAGTTGATTGCCTACAGGTGAGAAACCAATTTGCTTGTCAACGAACATAATTAACACCCGAGCCTTCTTTGACACCACCTAAGGTGCAATGGTCAGAGAAGGCAGTGGCACCCCACTCCAGTACTCTTGCCTAGAAAATCCCATGGACGGAGGAGCCTGGTAGGCTGNAGTTGATTGCCTACAGGTGAGAAACCAATTTGCTTGTCAACGAACATAATTAACACCCGAGCCTTCTTTGACACCACCTAAGGTGCAATGGTCAGAGAAGGCAGTGGCACCCCACTCCAGTACTCTTGCCTAGAAAATCCCATGGACGGAGGAGCCTGGTAGGCTGCAGTCCATGGGGTCGCCAAGAGTCGGACCCGACTGAGCGTCTTCACTTTCCCTTTTCACTTTCATGCACTGGAGAAGGAAGTGGCACCCCGCTCCAGTGTTCTTGCCTGGAGAATCCCAGGGATGGGGGCGCCTGGTGTGCTGCCGTCTATGGGGTCCAACAGAGTCGGACACGACTGAAGCGACTTAGCAGCAGCAAGGTGCAATGGTGGAGGTGAAGTGCCCCAACCTTGCCAGCCCCCAGCCCTCTGCCCTCCAGGGGTTGGCGCTCATCCCTGGGACCCCTGGGACCCTCCCAGACCCCCTGCTTTTCTTTCCTCCGTCGCCACAGGTTCCGCTGCATCGTGCACCCCTTCCGCGAGAAGCTGACCCTGCGGAAGGCGCTGGTCACCATCGCGGTTATCTGGGCGCTGGCCCTGCTCATCATGTGCCCCTCGGCCGTCACGCTGACCGTCACGCGCGAGGAGCATCACTTCATGGTGGACGCCCGCAACCGCTCCTACCCGCTCTACTCGTGCTGGGAGGCCTGGCCCGAGCAGGGCATGCGCAAGGTCTACACGGCCGTGCTCTTCGCGCACATCTACCTGGCGCCGCTGGCGCTGATCGTGGTCATGTACGCGCGCATCGCCCGCAAGCTGTGCCAGGCCCCGGGGCCCGCGTGCGCCGGCGGCGGGGAGGCGGCGGGGGAGGGCGGGCGAGGCGCGCGGCGCCGGGCGCGAGTGGTGCACATGCTGGTCATGGTGGCGCTGTTCTTCACGCTGTCCTGGCTGCCGCTCTGGGCGCTGCTGCTCCTCATCGACTACGGGCAGCTGAGCGAGCCGCAGCTACACCTGGTCACCGCCTACGCCTTCCCCTTCGCGCACTGGCTGGCCTTCTTCAACAGCAGCGCCAACCCCATCATCTACGGCTACTTCAACGAGAACTTCCGCCGAGGCTTCCAGGCCGCCTTCCGCGCCCAGCTCTGCGCGCCGCCCTGGGGGAGCCACAGGGAGGCCTACTCCCAGCGGGCCAGCCGGCTCGTGCGCACGAGGGTGTTCGTGGAGGTGCAGCCCAGCGACTCAGGCCTGCCCTCCGAGTCGGGCCCGAGCAGCGGGGGCCCCAGGCCCGGCCGTCTCCCGCTGCGCAATGGCCGCGTGGCCCACCATGGCTTGGCCGCCGAGGGTCCCGGCTGCTCCCATCTGCCCCTCACCATCCCAGCCTGGGACATTTGAGGGGGACGCGGAGCGCAGGCCTCTGAACCCGAGGGCCACGACCGCACATGTGACACCCCGTCATGACAGCGTCTGGTGTGGTGTTAGGAGAAGCTGCCATATGTCTCCCTCTCAAACACAAGGCAGTGAGCAGTTGTTGGTGGAATCTTCTCTGTCACCTTCCCCCTCAGATAGAGGCAGAGGAGAGGAAAGAGAGAGGAGCCGTTTCCCTGAAATCCTCTGCAGCAGAAGCCACAGGCATCATTAGGCACCATCTCACTGAGTTCTCACACTTTAGGAATAGGGTTTCTTATCCCTCTTCTGGGACTTCCCTGGTGGCTCACTGGGAAAGAATCTGCTTGCCAAGTAGGAGATGCCAATTGAATCCCTGGGTTGGGAATATCCCTGGAGAAGGAAATGGCAACCCACTCCAGTATTCTTGCCTGAGAAATCGCACGGACAGAGGGGCCTGGCGGGCTACAGTCCATGGGGTCACAAAAGAGTCGGACACAACCTAGCAACTAAACAATAACATACCCACTCTACAGGTGCAAAACTGAGGCTGGGAGAGGAGATGAGACTAGCCTGTCTCTCAACCAGAGCCTGCATGACTCCAGTGCCTGCCTGGCTGGTTTTGACCATCTGCAGCTGCCTCCAGAAGGGCCCCTTAGGGCGGAGCACAGTGAAAAATGTGAATCCTAATTAAACATCTGGGAAGAAGCGAAAAGCAAGGCTGGCCTGTCCATCTGATGCTTGGTGTCCATGTGACTGAAGCCACTCCCCTGATCCCTTCCCAAGAGAACACTGTGTTCTGTGTAGGTTTGTCTTGTTTGTTTCAAGAAGTGTCCAGGGCCATTCTCTTCTCCCCAAAGTACCATTAACAGGACGTCATGCCTGAGCATGAGCTCTATAAAGAAGGCTGAGCACCGAAGTATTGATGCTTTTGAACTGTGGTGTTGGGGAAAACTCTTGAGAGTTCTTTGGACTGCAAGGAGATCAAACCAGTCCATCCTAAAGGAAATCAGTCCTGAATATTCATTGAAAAGACTGATGATGAAGCTGAAACTCCAATATTTTGGCCACCAACTGACTCACTGGAAAAGACCCTGATGCTGGGAAAGATTGAGGGCAGGAGGAGAAGGAGACGACAGAGGATGAGTTGGTTGGATGGTGGATGGCATCACCGACTCAGGGGACATGGGTGAGCAAGCTCCAGGAGTTGGTGATGGACAGAGAGGCCTCGTACTGCAGTCCATGGGGTCGCAAAGAGTTGGACAAGACTGAGCGACTGAACTGAGCTGAACTGATGCCTGAGCAATTGCAGAACAATCCCTGGGAAGCCTGTGTCAGTTGCAGATACTCTGGGTCTGAGCCCAGAGAAGGGGATGTCTGCCCTCCCTCCTCTCTCATAGGACCCACCACAATCACCCAGACCCAGGTCAGAGCTCACAATGTGACAGTCAGCTGCAGGGTCACAAGAAGCGTCAGTTTATTTATTCACAGACAGGAGGAAAGGAGGGCAGAGCTCCCACTTTCAGCCTTCCAAAATACATCTGCTCAAGAGAGCTGCAAGTACACAGCATTTCCAAGGCCCTTTCCCTGCTCCCTCCAGGGGATTGTGGGGGAAAAGTTGGCCGACAAAAGCTACCGTGTCCCCTGAGGCTTCTGGGATGACAAACACTAAACCTCTCCCAGCATGGATAACTCATGTGATGGGATCCACCTCTTGTTTGCTCTGCCTCTCACCCAGCATGCCTGCATCACCTTAAAGAGAGGTGGGAGGAATTGGGATTACCCTGTGATCCTTGCATGGCCCCAGTCATCTGTAGTTAACTGGATATTTCCTCCTTATCTCTATAGAACACACACTGTTGCCAGAATTTTAGTGAATAAAAAAGAAACATTTCCAGGGCAGAGAATGTGACTCTGAGGCTCCACTAGTTTTCTTAATTGACACACGATGACTTAACTCTGTTGACTCCACTTTAAGTACTAGATGTAGGCGCAAAAGGACCAAGAGGGGAAGGGCCACGGGGGTGGCGGGGGGCAGGGTTTGAGTTAGAATTTGTCTTCTGATGGTTTCTTCCCATGCCCCTTCCTGCCTCTCAAGGAAGGTGGATTGGGGAGGAGAGGTGGAAATTCCCACAAATGCTGTTTGGCTGATGATGAGGCAGAATGCTCACGGAACCAGCAATCGCATCCTCCTGCCCCAAGCTCTTGGTCTGGGAAATGAGAGTCTATTGTGTTTACTCTTGTAATATCCGGCTTGAGCTGTTCTGTGTATGCTATCTATAATCCATGAATGGAGAAGACTGCCAAGATCGATCATGACCCCACCCCGGTCAAGGTGTCTAGGAATGATGGACGAGGGTCTCAGGAAACGGTGTGCCATCCTGTCTCTCATTCTCTAGTACCTGTCTGGGACCCACTTCTGGTCCTCCGTCAGTGTTCTGTGTCACTAGAGTATAGGCTGGAGAAGTCCCGGCTGCTTGCCTTAAAGAACTCTGACGCCAGGCTCTAAAAACAGACCAGAGAAAGGGCCGTCTTAAATCCAAAGGCTTGTCCCTGTGGCTCGGGGGATCTGTTGGGAGACACTGTCTGGTCTTTCCTCTGGTGCGTGTTTTTCCCTTAGCATGGCCTCCGCAACCACAGAATCACAGCCTAGGGGGAAACCAGGGCACTCACCCAAGCTAGCCTTCTATCAAGGCCCCTTTGTTTCACTTTTCCCCAAAGATGCCATGCTTTGAAAGACTGGGTTGGCCAAAAGAAAAAAAAATGCACTAGACCATAATTCATATGTTTGTTGGTATTTTTATTATCTTTTCTAAAAAAAATCCATCAAAGGCTGTGTCTACTTATTCAAATATGATTTGATTCAGGCATGACTTGATGCTTTCATGAGAGGTGAGGCCTTGTGGGTATCTGTGGAGTGTTTGGTTTCTTGCGTATGTGGCAAAACACATATACAATATCAAATTTATCCTGTAACTATTTTTAAGTGTACAGTTCAGTGGCATTAAGTGTACATTCAGTGGTCTTCACACTGCTGTATAACCATCACTATCCATTTGCAGAACTTTTTTTTAACATCCCAAACTGCAACTCTGTACTCATTAAACAATAACTCCCTGTTTCTTCCTGCCTCTGGTAACTGCCATTCTACTTTCTGTCTCAATGCATTCGATCACTCTAGGTACCTTGTACGGATGAAATCACACAGGATTTGTCCTTTTGTGATTGGCTTATTTCAGTGAGTATAATGTTTTCAAGGTTTGTCCGTGTTGTAGAAGGTGTCATTTTCTTCCTTTCAAAGGCTGAGTAATAGTCCATTGTGTGGATATACCAGTCATTATCCATTCATCCACCGATGGACATTTGGGCTGCTTCCTCATTTTGACTATTGTGAATAATGTGTGGAGGTTTCAGATGCTAGACAAAGTTCCTGAAAATAGTGTCTGTGTGAGCCCTGAGGACAGAGGCCCCAGGTTGGGACCCAGGATCTCTTCTGATTTGGGATATATGGGTGATGCAACAGTGGTTCAAGGAACGCTGTGATCTGTCTTATGCTCCTAGCCCACCCCCGCTGCTCTGAGCTGGGTTTTTCTTCTTGACCAGAGTGGCTAGAAAATTGTGTGTTCCCTCCATGAGATGCTATTTTATGAAGATATTTTTCTAAGTATAGCTTTATTATTCTGGCTGGTATCCTATAACCCAACACCTGGGTCCTCTCAGGGGCCTTGTCCAGTTACCCCAGGGTACACAAGGGTAAGCAATGTGGACTTCTGCCCATGTGCTGCCATTTGCCTACAGGTTGGCTGGGTCTCCTAAGGTGACTGCCTTTTCACAGGCAGCAAGTTTGGAAATGAATTGCATGTGTGATGGGGGAAAGGGCCAAAGGCCTGTGGACACTGAGCATCCCCACCCCAGAGGAACTCTTGGAGGGACTCCATGTCCTGTCCTGCCATTTGCAGCACGAGCCGTCATTCTAATCATGGGTCTTCACTGATGAATGGCCTCTTGACTTCACCACGCAGCACTCAACAGGCCAATGGGAGCTGGAGGCAGATGCCCAGCCTGGGCCCCGCACACCACAGTCTGCCGGCCGTAGGCCGAGGACTTTCTCTTGGGGCACAGGGGAGGCATGATTTGGGTTGGAATGGAGGGCAGAGTTGGCAACGTCGGATGAGAGCCCCCCTATCATTAGTCTACTGTGTATTCATCCAGAAATTCAGGTGAGAGCCAAGCCGAGAGCTGGATAGACAAAGCATTGCTATTAAGCACTGTGCCTTTTTGCATATTTCCTCAGCTCACCCCTCTGAAGTGCCACTGAGGAAAGACAAATGAGAAGGAGGTGACCCAAATGGGCTTCACTGCAAGCAAACAATGTTGAATCAACAATAGATTCCTTGTTGAATAACCCAATTATTTATGTTTATGACATTTTATTGTTTCTCTTTTTCTCTTTCTACACAAACACTCCATTGTGGAAATTTTACAAGATTTAGATAAACAAAGAGAGGAAAATAAAAAGCACCCAAATCTAGCCACAAGAGATAATTGTGGAATTATTTTCTATGTGTATATATGTTTAAAAAATGTATAACAGCTTTATTAAGGCATACTTTACATGCAGTAAAATTCACCCATCTTAACTGTACATTTTGATGAGTTCTAGCTAATTATAAAGAGTTCTAGCTAATTATAAACAGTTGTGTAACCACCACTACACTCAAGATATTTCCAGAATCTCCCCCAAATTCCCTTGTGCCAATTTGTAGTCAACCCTCTCGGCTCCCCCTGGCCCCAGATAATCACTCATTTGATTTTGGAAGGTCATCTACTTGTGAGCCTTTTTGGTCTGGCTTGTTTCACTTAGAATAATACTTTTGAGATTCATCCATGTTGAAGCATGAATCTGTAGTTTGCTCCTTTCTGTACCTGGGTAGTATTCCATTGCATGGCTCTACGATATTTTATTTGTCTATTCATCAGTGGATAGATATTTGAGTTGTTAATACTTTTATGAATTTATGAATTATGAATAATGCTGCTATGAACATACATAAGTCCTTATATGTATATATATTTTCAGTTCTCTTGAGTAACCCAGGAGTGGTTTGGGTTGAGAGTGTCTAGTTTTACTATGAGAGTAAGTGTCTAGAAACTGCCAAAGTATTTTCCAAAGTTGCTATGCCATTTTGCATTCCCATCAGCAGTATACAAGCACTCTAGTTGTTCTTGCCAACACTGAGTAGGATCAGTGTTTAGAAAAATTTCCTGATGACTAGGGATGCTGGGCATCTTTCCATACACTTATTGGTCATTCTTATATTTTTTATTTACAGTGTCTTCAAGTATATCTTTAAAAATATGATTATGTGGAAATGTAATTATACAATATGATTATATCATGGAGACTTTAGTACAAAATCTTGCCCTGAATCTAAGAGGAATTTATTACGAAATAGAAGATTTAAAAAATCTATCAAGAATGGGTCTAAAGCAAGATTTGGTGTTGTTCAGTCGCTAAGTCATGTGCATCTCTTCGTGACCCCATGGACAGCAGCACACCAGGCTCCCCTGCTCTTTTAGAAAAATTTCCTGATGACTAGGGATGCTGGGCATCTTTCCATACACTTATTGGTCATTCTTATATTTTTTATTTACAGTGTCTTCAAGTATATCTTTAAAAATATGATTATGTGGAAATGTAATTATACAATATGATTATATCATGGAGACTTTAGTACAAAATCTTGCCCTGAATCTAAGAGGAATTTATTACGAAATAGAAGATTTAAAAAATCTATCAAGAATGGGTCTAAAGCAAGATTTGGTGTTGTTCAGTCGCTAAGTCATGTGCATCTCTTCGTGACCCCATGGACAGCAGCACACCAGGCTCCCCTGCTCTTCACTATCTTCTGGAGTTTGCTCAAATTCATGTCCATTGAGTCAGTGATGCTATCTAACCATCTCATCCCCTAAAACAAGACAGACCCTTTGAAAGGATCCTCTGGATAGAAGGTGTTTAGGGGTGGAGGGCTATTTTAATAGGCTATTAGAAATGGCCTCTCTAAGGACTGAGATTTGAATACAGATATTAATCAAGTGAGAGACAGAGCCGTTGGAATAGCTGAGGAAAGAACAACCCAACCAGAGAATATCATGTGCAAAGGCCCTGAGATAGGAGAGAAATCAATAGGGGAGGAATTAATGCATATCAAAATGGTACTGAATTTCAAAAATTACATTTCTGGTCAACTCCAACCGTTTACTGAGGCCTGTTAAAAATCAGGCACTGTACTGAATGCTTTATGCTGCTGCTGCTGCTGCTAAGTCGCTTCAGTCGTGTCTGACTGTGCGAACCCATAGACAGCAGCCCACCAGGCTCCCCCGTCCCTGGGATTCTCCAGGCAAGAACACTAGAGTGGGTTGTCATTTCCTTCTGCAATGCATGAAAGTGAAAAGTGAAAGTGAAGTTGCTCAGTCGTGTCTGACTCTGAGCGACCCCATGGACTGCAGCCTACCAGGCTCCTCCGTCCATGGGATTTTCCAGGCAAGGCTACTGGAGTGGGGTGCCATTGCCTTCTCCGGAATGCTTTATGAATGTTATTAATCTCTCCCAACAGTGCATAAGCTCCATGAGGACAGGAGCTGTTGTCTATTTCACTCACTTTTGTGGACTCAGATCTAGGACATAGGAGGCACTCAATAAATACCTGTTGAATTAATGAAATAATTACATAAACAAGTATTTTTAAATTATTCCCATATTATAGATGGAAAAAGTAAGTCTCAAAGAAGTTAAGTAACTTACTGAAGGTCACATAACTAGATGGTGCTGAAGCTGAGACTCAAATCTTGGTGCATCTGACCAGGAAGCCCAAATTTTTGCCACTCTTTCAAGCTGCTGTGAATTCTCCTGCCTATATTTGGGAAACAGGTGCAAAATGAAAGAAAGAGGCTTGATGGAAGTCCCCTTTAATACTAAAAAATGAAACCAGCCAGGTTCCAGACTGCTGTTTTGGCCAGAAGACCATATTTTCATCACATTCAGTGGCTTCCACAGATTTGAGATGGAAGAAATATCAGCAGTTTAAGTTAATGGTGTACATTTAGTCGGGTTCAGTACCATGTCAAGCCTTCATGGCAGCCATGGGCTGAAAGAAATTATCCTCTCGACTCCTCTGCTCTGGGGTCATTGATGAGATGAAAGCTGCTGAACTGGCTGAGAGTCCCACCTTAAGTTATTTGTGTCCTCTTGCTAACTGCAATGCCCAGGCCTTGGAATCCCAACACCAACAAATGCAGCTATTGCCATGTGTAAGCAACCAAATAAATGTGGGTGGAAAAACCCAAGCTTGGTGATTTGAGCAAATTAGTTTATCTGTCACATAGCCAATGGTGGTGTTAAATCATTCTCTGTTGAGCAGTAATTAATCCCCACTGCCCCCTGTCTTGTTCTATTCAGGGAGGGTAGAACATGTTATAGCATGAGTTAGGATTTCATTCCTTTTTCAGGCTATTTGTCTATTTAAGCCAAGATGTTTTGACTTCAAGTAACAGAAATCCCCTATTTAGTAGGTTTAAACTCTAAGAAGTTTACTTTCTAATGCAGTAAGAGATTCAGAGGCAGACTAATTCCAGGCTTAGTTAAGTCAGTAACTCAAAGACATCTTAAGAACTCAAGTTCTTTCCATCATTTGATTTGCTAATCTCTGCATGTCAGCTTGGTTCTCAGGCAGGCAAACTCTCTTGATGTTTGATGCCTCATAAGAGGGCTACACAGTTTTAGTTATTTGTACAGGTCAGTTTTGGCTAGATTATGATGCTATGCATGCATGTATGGATGCTCAGTTGCTCAGTCATGTTCAACTCTTTGCCACCCTATGGACTACAGCCCATCAGGCTCATCTGTCCATGGAATTTTCCAGGCAAGAATACTGGAGTGTATTGCCATTTCTTCCTCCAGCGGGTCATCCCAATCCAGGGATCAGACCTGTGTCCCCTGCATTGGCAGTTTGATTCTTTACCACTGAGCCACTAGGAAGCCCAGATTATGATGTTACAACAACATTTAAAATTTCTGTGGCTTCAAACAACAAGTATTCAGAACTATACTCTCCTTTTAAGATAAAACCTTTCCAGGAAACACTCTGGGAAGCCTTCTCTTCATCCTATTGGGAAGAATTGTATCACATTCGCATGCCTGAAACAAATAAATACTGACAACCTTGATTGTTTTAGCTTATTTAAAATGCATTTCTTTGTGGGCATAGGGAAAGAAGGATAAATTAGGAGTTTGGGATTAATATATACACACTACTACATATATAAAACAGATAAGCAACAAGATTTACTGTATAGCCAGGGAATTATACTCAATATTTTGCAATAATCTATAAGGATAAAGGCCTTTCCTGGTGGCTCAGCTGTAAAGAATCTGCCTGCAATGCAGGAGACTCAGATTTGATCCTTGGGTCAGGAAGATCCCCTGGAGGAGGGCATGGCAAACCGCTCCAGTATTCTTGCCTGGAGAATTCCATGGACAGAGGAGCCTGGCGGGCGACAGTCCATAGGGTCACAAAGACTCAGACATGACTGAAATAGTTGACCATACAGGCACACGTAAGGGGAAAGAATCTAAAAAAGAATGGATAGATATATATGTGTGACCGAATCGCTTTGCTGTACACCTGAAACTAATACTATGTTGTAAATCTACTATACTTCAATAAAAAAATAAATAAAATGAATTCCTTGAAGACAGTGAAGGGGCTGGCTGCCCTGAAGCAACGGTATGCATAGAGGAATAGATTCCTGAACATACTTAGGATTCTTTTAGAAAAGAGAAGGTGATATGGTTATTGGGCAGCAACTAGCAGTGTTTCCTATAATATTCAAAACTAAAGTCATTGTTTTTCTTACCCTCCATCCTAACCAAACTATCTCAGTAAATGACACACCATTTCAACCAGTTATTGTAGCCAGAAACCTAGAAATCATCCTCAAATCCTTGCTCATCTTCCACTCTGTTCAGCCAGTGATCAATTCCACTGAATCTACGCTGAACACAGCTCTGTAATCACTCATCTCTTTTGCCACCCAAGTCCAGGGCACCACCGTCTTTTACCTGGGTCATTGCAACAGACTTCTCATGGTTCTCTCTGCCTGTTCTTGCTAAACTTGAATCCAGGCTTCAAGCTGCTAACAGAGCCACTTAAAAAATTTTTTGTGTGTGTTTTATTTATTTATTTGGCTGCGTAGGCTCTTAGTTGTGGCATGTGGGATCTTTGCTGTGTCATATAGGCCTTTCACTGAGGCGCATAGACTCTGTAGTTGTGGCATGTGGGCTTAGTTGCCCCACAGCATGTAGGATCTTAGTTCCCCTACCAGGGATGGAACTGGAATCCCCTGCATTGCAAGGAGAATTCTTAACCACCGAGCTACCTTCAAAAGCAATTCTGATCATGTCACTTTCCTGCTAAAAAGTCCCCAGAGCTACTTTCAAAAGCAATTCTGATCATGTCACTTTCCTGCTAAAAACACTTACCGGTTTTTCATTGCTCCTTCAGAAAAAGTCCAATCCTTGTATCATGCCTTCCAAGGCCCTCCGTCAACTTAACTTTGATCTCTTCTCTGGTTTCATCTCTTAATACACTCTTTCTGGCTTCTGTTTTCTCCTTTTTGCTTTATTAACCACGTCTTATCTTTTAGGTCACAGATTAAGGATCATTTCTTTGACAAGTTTCCCTGCTCCTATAATGCAGATCCTTGTAACTCCTTTATCACTCTGCTTATCCAAACCTTTTTTTCTTTTTTGGCCTTGCCTCCACAGCTTGTGGGATCTATTAATAAGTTCCCTGACCACAAATTGAACCTGGGCCATGGCTGGAATTCCAACCACTAGGGCACCAGGGAATACCCTCTACGTATCCAAACTTATTGCGTGTATTTGTTGAAGTCTGTCTTCCCTTCAGACTACAAGTTCTGTGGGGCCCACAACCATGTCTTTTGAAGCATACGACCCTACCACCTAGCAGCGACAACAGTCACGGGTGTTAAATAAAACATAGTTATAAATTTGAAAGTTTTCCTGTTATAGGACCTAGAGGTGGTAGTTGACACCAAACATATACATGAGATAACCTAGGGAGAGGGTATCTCTAGAGAGAAAGAACATGAGAAGTTAGAAAAGTAGTGATGATCCAGACGAAGAGATGGCTAAAGGGGAGAATGAGAAAAGATTGGCCAGAGAAGTAGGAGGGATGTCAGAAGAAAATGCAGTCATAAAGCCAAGGAGGAGAGAGGGCATCAGGAAGTTGGAGGTGCCTAACAAGGCTAATTACAGCAAACGGCAGGATATGGACTAAAAAGCACCATTGGATTCAGTTACAGAGCAAGAGAGACAACATTTGAGAACAGCTGGGTTCATCCTTTGTCAAACTATTATACTTAAGAAGGTATTTTTGCTCTCCTTTTCATCAATTCCTCTACCTATTGTTCTGGCAAAGAGTCATTAAACACCTACTCTAGGCCAGGTACTGTACTCGGCTCCAGAGAGAAATGAGAAAGAGAACAAGGTCCAAAGGGCCTGTGGGGCTCACCGCACCTGCCTGCAAGGGAAAGTTCCACAGCACTGACTTGTGCCCGAGCAAAGGCAGGACTTGGCTTTTTACTGGGGTTGGTACTGATTGGCTCTCCCAAGACATTCAATAAAACAAGAGCTAGTGTGCAAGTCCAGATGTCAGCTAGACTATTTTCTTGCTCTTAGTAGCAGGAAGCAAAAGGGAAAGTGCATGTGGCACATTATTGCATCATTTCTATTTGTTCACAAGTCAGTTACACATGAGATTCTGGGGTTTTTCTAAGAAAACTAGCTCCATCTGCTTAAAGGTAGAAAACTGACAGGGCAGTTCAATTTCCACACCTTTTTAAGAAACTCTCTGAGGTGAGCCTACTAAGGGTTCACTCTGCAGAGATACCTTTAGCTTTTAATAATGTGTTGCATTACTGACTGAACTACTGCTCTATTTTCTTTTTCCTGCCCTTGTGTTCCAGTTACGGTAGTGGTGTAGTGTTTAAAAGGTCAATGAGTCATGGCTTTCTGAAGATTAATGAGAGTTTGGACGGAGACAAGGGAAGGATACTCCCACTAACTGGAAAATTAACTTACTAGGTTTTCATTTAATACAGGGAACATCTCATTTTACATATTAGACATTGTTTTTTGAGGAAAAAGAGTTTAAATCAAAATATCTTTGAGGCACATTATCTTTTATGTCCTAGAAAATCAAGATTATTTAAAGAGGCCCAACCCATCAAAAATTTTAAATAAAACCAGGCATTCTCTGAAATAACTTTGTAATCAAATTAGTGAATAATTATTGCTTAGTTTGAGGATTTTGAAATTTACATAAAAAACCCAACATATAGAACTGGGGATGTAAGTGATGTAAATTATCTGCCCATAACGTCAATCAGACTTTAGCTTTTGGGGGCTGGCCTAACACTATGAAACAGTGGTATAAAAATAAGCTTCAAAGAGCTTGTGCCTGAGAGAAATGTCCTCAAGGGACTCTGAGTTCAGGCCGGACTGTTCCAATGCTTCCATGTGAAGTCCTAAGGGCGTGGGGAGTGTTGGGCAAGCAGGGGGTGCAGACTTAATCCTCGGCAGATAAGGGTGGGAATAACAAGTTACACTTCCTGAGTGCTTACAAGCCAGCTCTTCCTTTCTTTTCCTCATTTGCAATTTTTTTGGCCACACCACGTGGCACGTGGGATCGAATCCACGCCGCCTTCAATAGAAGGGCGGAGTCTTAATCACTGGACGTCTAGGGATGTGCCTCCCTAGATGGACGGATCTTCACGTCCATCAACTCGGTTCATCATCCCTGCAACCTCTGAAATCTTTACTCTGACCAGCTCCATTTCCCAGGTGAGAAACTGAGTCAGGGGTTAACAGCAGTTTGCTCGATGTCACACGCTAGAAAGTGATGGAGCTCCTACCTAGCTAGGAGCCATTACAGCTTGGTGTCAGTAATATGCCTTCACTTTGCCTACACGGATCAGAAAACTGCTCCCGCCTGGCACAGACCGTCAGGTAAAACAGCTGACTCCTACTAAACTTCTTTTCAGATAAGGAATTACTCTGCGGAGAAGGGTGTGTGAGTCAAAGGTGAGCTCCCAGTGTGCGCGAGCTGTCGACAGTCAATTCTTAGGCGGTCCAAGCTGAGAACTGGTTACCCTCCTAGGTCAGAGGCACAAAGCCCGCCAGGTCAGAAGGATCACGGCCAAAGCCGGCCGCCAGCCACGTGGCCCAGGCTGCGCGCTGAGCCCCGGTCAGCGGAGGCGCGGCCCGAGGGGGTGGAGCTAGGGCGCCGGGACTCGCCAGCCTTACGAAGTGCGCCTGCGCACGGGGTGGGCTCGAGCGCGCCAGCGGCGTTAAAGGCGGCTCCCCGCCCTGCTAGCCGCGCCAGTAACCGCAGTGCGCAGACGCGGAGCTCGCTTCTTGTCAGTCGGCGCCGCGTGCGGGTTTGTGTCTCTGTAGCAGTAGCGGCGGCGGCTGGTCTCCGGCACGATGAGCGGCTTCAGCAGCGAGGAGCGCGCGGCGCCCTTCACCCTCGAGTACCGAGTCTTCCTCAGTGAGTGTCGGAGGCCCACGGCCCCTCCCTGCCAGCCCGCCCATTCATTCCCGGGCCTCGCTTCGGCTCCCGCTCCAGCAGTTGCGACCCGCGCTCGGCTCGTCCCGGGCGCCGGCCGGCCTCCTCCTCCGGTCCCGGGGACGTGGGCGGCGGGTCTGGGAGGGCCTGGCCCTCATTTCACACGTCCCGCTCGCGCGTCGGACGGCGTGGATAGGCGTTCCCATTTCACACGCCCGATTGGACCTGAACCTGCGCCAGGCTCATTTCGCAGGTGTCCGGCTCAGGCAGTGTCTGATGGGAAAAGGAAACCTCTGAGCCACCCTAAATAAGGTGTCTTGGGCTAAGCTAATCCCCGTAAGAGGATTATTCAATTCGGAGGAACGGGGTGGGGGAGAGGAGGTATGGTGGTGACATCCTGAGACCTTAATTCCTCCACTGTAGCTCAGATTGTGGGGACCTGGAGGGGTCAAGTCCAGGCCCACGTCCTACAGACGGGGAAACTGAAGCCTGGATCAGGAGCGGTCAGTAGAGGACTGGACCGGTCCCTCTGAGGTCCCGGTGGCGCTTCTGTCTCCCTGACGCTTGGTTTCTCGTAGCTCTGATGCTGGAAAGATGCCTTATGAAACAGAAAGCTGTTCCCCTCCCGTCAAACAGGTGACGTCAGTCGGGCAAGCATGAGTAAGAAAGTGCCAAGTTTTGGCCCCTGGGCCCGGGGATCGCGTCTAAGGGGTACCCACCCAAAGTCTGCACTTAAAAACTGCAGGCTCCGCTTTCCTTTAGCCTCCTAGCTGGGGGAAAGCTATCTCTTGTTTATCTTCTTACCATCCCCCCTTCCCCCCTTCCAAGATTATTAGAGATAACGGAGGCGTTTTTCTTTTAACTGCTTCACTGTTTTGTTCCAAAGGAAATGGGCAGGTGCTTTGAGTTCTATGAGTTCCGGGTATGAAGAGCAGTAAAGAGGCGGGAAGAGGGGATACATGGTTAATATTGAAAGAACAAAGCTCCTAGCCTAAAGTAGCCTCGTGTTAGAGGAAAAGGAAAGTGAGCTGTAAAGTTACACAACTAGTTGAAGTTTAGACTGCCATTTAAAATCCAGAAAAGTGTGGGACCTCCCCCACCCATTTGATGAGTTTCAGGATTCAGCAACAAGGACAGTGCAGAAACCTTTGACAAATAATTCACTGAGCGGTTTTCCCGGAGTTAGTGTTGGCTCCAGAATTTCTCTGTAGGAGGGACTTAAAGAAGTGACCCTAGTTTGAAGGTTCGCGGATGATTACGGTAATTGTTTTCAAGTTATATTTACAGAAGAAAAACAATTTTTACTCAGATTATGCATAGGTAGTGAGTACTATATAATTTTAATAAAAAAAATTATAGACTTCTTAGCATCCTTCTTTAATAGGAGAAGTTTTTACCTCTGTAATGTTAATTTGCCAATCTGTTTAAAACTGATAGTGGGTTGGATCACAAGTCACTGTTGACTCTGAAGGGTCATTGGGGGTGGTCACTGCTCAATTTTTCCTATTCCACCTTGATTTTTCATCATGAAGGAATGCAAAATGGACTAAGCCTTAAGTTTCCTAAAGAATAGTGAGGAAGTTTTAGAAGTACTTTTTAGATATGGTAGCTAGTTCTCTAGAGTACAGAAATTGCCTGTTAAAGTGAGTTACAACTAGATTATCCTTAAGAAAAATTATGATCTCAGATGGCTCTGTCTCCCTGGAAACACCACTTAAAGCAACATGGTTTATAATTTGACAAGTTGGTCCCCTCCCTTCTCCCTGAACCCAGGGATGTCATTAGCTCTGTTAACTGATGTAAGGTCAAACAATTTGCTTGCCTTTTGGATACCAGACACTGCAGACAGGCTCTGGGGTACACAGGTTTGTAAAGCAGTCCCCACCCTCACCAGAGGTTAGTACCTTCTAGACCCCTAAGGAGCAAGTAGAATGAAAACCTAACCTGGTCTTGGAGCAGTCAAGTATAAAACCAGTTTCTCTGGGGTGGGAATAAAATCTGGCAAGTGGTGTTGATATGGGGAGGAGAGGGTATGTGTGATAACTCTATACATTTTTCTCAATTTTATTGTAAATCTAAACATTCTCTTAAAAGAAAAAATGTGTACTTCATGCATCTGGAAATGTAACCAATAAAAGTAATATTTTCTAATTGATTTTGCAGAAAATGAAAAAGGACAATATATCTCTCCATTTCATGATATTCCAATTTATGCAGATAAGGTAAGACTTCATTCTCTGACCATAGTCTCTGCTCAGCTCAGTTAGTTTGACATGCGGATTTTCTTATATGTCTTAACAAGTGCTTAAAATGCCTCATTGTGCTACGAGTTAAAGGTTCGTCGACTAAAAAGGAGACTGTCTTCAATTCAGATTTTTTTGGTTAGAAGAAGTAGCTATAATTTGGAGGAGTAGAGGAACAGAAACAAATGTATTAAAGGTGCCTGGGTTAAAAAAAAAACCCACCAGAATTGCTGATAACTCTTAGTTTTTATTTTCATTTTTGCCTTTTTATATTTCCTCATCTTTTTGCAAAGAGGATGTATTATTTGTGCAAATTTAAATAGTTTTTTTTTTTTTTTNAGCTCGCTTCTTGTCAGTCGGCGCCGCGTGCGGGTTTGTGTCTCTGCAGCAGTAGCGGCGGCGGCTGGTCTCCGGCACGATGAGCGGCTTCAGCAGCGAGGAGCGCGCGGCGCCCTTCACCCTCGAGTACCGAGTCTTCCTCAGTGAGTGTCGGAGGCCCACGGCCCCTCCCTGCCAGCCCGCCCATTCATTCCCGGGCCTCGCTTCGGCTCCCGCTCCAGCAGTTGCGACCCGCGCTCGGCTCGTCCCGGGCGCCGGCCGGCCTCCTCCTCCGGTCCCGGGGACGTGGGCGGCGGGTCTGGGAGGGCCTGGCCCTCATTTCACACGTCCCGCTCGCGCGTCGGACGGCGTGGATAGGCGTTCCCATTTCACACGCCCGATTGGACCTGAACCTGCGCCAGGCTCATTTCGCAGGTGTCCGGCTCAGGCAGTGTCTGATGGGAAAAGGAAACCTCTGAGCCACCCTAAATAAGGTGTCTTGGGCTAAGCTAATCCCCGTAAGAGGATTATTCAATTCGGAGGAACGGGGTGGGGGAGAGGAGGTATGGTGGTGACATCCTGAGACCTTAATTCCTCCACTGTAGCTCAGATTGTGGGGACCTGGAGGGGTCAAGTCCAGGCCCACGTCCTACAGACGGGGAAACTGAAGCCTGGATCAGGAGCGGTCAGTAGAGGACTGGACCGGTCCCTCTGAGGTCCCGGTGGCGCTTCTGTCTCCCTGACGCTTGGTTTCTCGTAGCTCTGATGCTGGAAAGATGCCTTATGAAACAGAAAGCTGTTCCCCTCCCGTCAAACAGGTGACGTCAGTCGGGCAAGCATGAGTAAGAAAGTGCCAAGTTTTGGCCCCTGGGCCCGGGGATCGCGTCTAAGGGGTACCCACCCAAAGTCTGCACTTAAAAACTGCAGGCTCCGCTTTCCTTTAGCCTCCTAGCTGGGGGAAAGCTATCTCTTGTTTATCTTCTTANAGTCGGGCAAGCATGAGTAAGAAAGTGCCAAGTTTTGGCCCCTGGGCCCGGGGATCGCGTCTAAGGGGTACCCACCCAAAGTCTGCACTTAAAAACTGCAGGCTCCGCTTTCCTTTAGCCTCCTAGCTGGGGGAAAGCTATCTCTTGTTTATCTTCTTACCATCCCCCCTTCCCCCCTTCCAAGATTATTAGAGATAACGGAGGCGTTTTTCTTTTAACTGCTTCACTGTTTTGTTCCAAAGGAAATGGGCAGGTGCTTTGAGTTCTATGAGTTCCGGGTATGAAGAGCAGTAAAGAGGCGGGAAGAGGGGATACATGGTTAATATTGAAAGAACAAAGCTCTTAGCCTAAAGTAGCCTCGTGTTAGAGGAAAAGGAAAGTGAGCTGTAAAGTTACACAACTAGTTGAAGTTTAGACTGCCATTTAAAATCCAGAAAAGTGTGGGACCTCCCCCACCCATTTGATGAGTTTCAGGATTCAGTAACAAGGACAGTGCAGAAACCTTTGACAAATAATTCACTGAGCGGTTTTCCCGGAGTTAGTGTTGGCTCCAGAATTTCTCTGTAGGAGGGACTTAAAGAAGTGACCCTAGTTTGAAGGTTCGCGGATGATTACGGTAATTGTTTTCAAGTTATATTTACAGAAGAAAAACAATTTTTACTCAGATTATGCATAGGTAGTGAGTACTATATAATTTTAATAAAAAAAATTATAGACTTCTTAGCATCCTTCTTTAATAGGAGAAGTTTTTACCTCTGTAATGTTAATTTGCCAATCTGTTTAAAACTGATAGTGGGTTGGATCACAAGTCACTGTTGACTCTGAAGGGTCATTGGGGGTGGTCACTGCTCAATTTTTCCTATTCCACCTTGATTTTTCATCATGAAGGAATGCAAAATGGACTAAGCCTTAAGTTTCCTAAAGAATAGTGAGGAAGTTTTAGAAGTACTTTTTAGATATGGTAGCTAGTTCTCTAGAGTACAGAAATTGCCTGTTAAAGTGAGTTACAACTAGATTATCCTTAAGAAAAATTATGATCTCAGATGGCTCTGTCTCCCTGGAAACACCACTTAAAGCAACATGGTTTATAATTTGACAAGTTGGTCCCCTCCCTTCTCCCTGAACCCAGGGATGTCATTAGCTCTGTTAACTGATGTAAGGTCAAACAATTTGCTTGCCTTTTGGATACCAGACACTGCAGACAGGCTCTGGGGTACACAGGTTTGTAAAGCAGTCCCCACCCTCACCAGAGGTTAGTACCTTCTAGACCCCTAAGGAGCAAGTAGAATGAAAACCTAACCTGGTCTTGGAGCAGTCAAGTATAAAACCAGTTTCTCTGGGGTGGGAATAAAATCTGGCAAGTGGTGTTGATATGGGGAGGAGAGGGTATGTGTGATAACTCTATACATTTTTCTCAATTTTATTGTAAATCTAAACATTCTCTTAAAAGAAAAAATGTGTACTTCATGCATCTGGAAATGTAACCAATAAAAGTAATATTTTCTAATTGATTTTGCAGAAAATGAAAAAGGACAATATATCTCTCCATTTCATGATATTCCAATTTATGCAGATAAGGTAAGACTTCATTCTCTGACCATAGTCTCTGCTCAGCTCAGTTAGTTTGACATGCGGATTTTCTTATATGTCTTAACAAGTGCTTAAAATGCCTCATTGTGCTACGAGTTAAAGGTTCGTCGACTAAAAAGGAGACTGTCTTCAATTCAGATTTTTTTGGTTAGAAGAAGTAGCTATAATTTGGAGGAGTAGAGGAACAGAAACAAATGTATTAAAGGTGCCTGGGTTAAAAAAAAAACCCACCAGAATTGCTGATAACTCTTAGTTTTTATTTTCATTTTTGCCTTTTTATATTTCCTCATCTTTTTGCAAAGAGGATGTATTATTTGTGCAAATTTAAATAGTTTTTTTTTTTTTTATCCATTGCTTGTTTTATGCTCCCTCCCAATAGGAAAAGTTTATACATATTTAGTTTACACATACAAGGACAAATGTCTGATTCTTTTTTATACCTTTAAGGTTTTTTGTTTTTTATTCAGCCAGGAAACTTGACCCACAGTGAATGTAAATCTTTTAGATGTTAATACATAATATCTGCGAATATCACATTCCAGTGTTTGTCTAGAATAATAAAGATGAAATCTTATCCTTATGTGTGCTGAGTCTTACTTTTTTTCTGGGCTGGACTATCAGAAATAGATAAATTAATTGTATTTCTACCAGAAAGATTGCTACAGTTCTGTCCTGACACTTGGACACCGGCAGAGAATCTAATCTGTGTGTTGCTTCTGAGTAGCCTGCTTGAGCTACTAACTGGAGGCAGGGGAACAAACAGCCCAGGGCCAATTATGTGGTATAGTTACAGCAGAGACCTCTAATTGGCATGTGTTCTCCAGTGGGATTCTCAAAGCTGTGCTTACTCGGAGCCTTTTAATTTGTTACATCTGATTTCCTGGGAGTTGATATGAACTGCAGAATCCTTCTTTCCTCTTGAAGTGGCGTCGTTTGGTTGACTGGGCATCATTTGGTTGGCTTGAATTGTCTTGTATAATTAGTAATCAGAGTACTTTGCAGTTACATTTCAGACCATTTTGAATAATCAAGAGGTATAAAATGATGACCCTAAGTTTATTGATACCCTTGACATACAGATGTAGTAAGGAAGGAAACCATTTTCTTGACATATAGCTGGGTGTGTGTGTGTGTTCATAGTATCTTAGCATGTTTGGATGGCTGTAACAAAATACCTAGACTGGGTAGCTTATAAAGGGCAGAAATTTGTTGCTTGCAGTTCTGAAGGCTAGAAGGCTGAGATCAGGGTGCCAGCAGGTCTGGGCAAGGGCCCTTTTCTGGTCACAGAGTTCTAGCTGTTTGTGTGGTGGAAGGAGCTGGGCCTCTCCCTGTGAGCCTCTTTTATAAGGCACTGATCCGATTCATGAGGATTCCACCCTTATGTCTCAAGCATTTCCCAGAAGTCACACCTACTGTACCGTCACTCTTGAGGGTTAAGATTCCAACATACGAGTTTTGGAGGGACAGAAACATTTAGCCCATAGCTGTAAGTTATTGGACCATATTCTAGCTTAGGACCAGAAAAATCATAGCAGTTATGGTGCCCAGTCTTGTTGCTGCTACAAATTACCTCAAAATAGGAAGATGAGATTACTTTTTGATGTTGTGTAAAACATCTTCACTCTGCTTACCCTACAACTCCTTAATGTCTTACACAGGACTGGTTGTATCTATAATCTGGGATTACCTAAGTGAAGAGTCTGCCTTTGTACCATCCTGGTGGTGGTGGTGTAGTTGCTAAGTCATGTCTGACTCTGGCAACCCTGTGGACTGTATGTAGCCCTCCAGGCTTCCCTGTCCATGGGATTTCCCAGGCAAGAATACTGGAGTGGTTTGCTATTCCCTTCTCCAGGGCATCTTCCCCACCCAGGGACTGAACCTGATCTCCTGCATTGCAAGCGGTCTCCAGCAATGCAGGGGATTCTTTACCTCTGAGCCAGCAGGGAAGCCCCTTTGTACTATCCTGGGCTGGCTTAAAAGCACAAGTTCTTGCAATGACAATGGATTTCACCGGTGGTCAAGACCTCAGTGAACTGAAGACTCCTGCCTTAGCGGCAGGAAAGAGTCGTTTTTGTTTTGTTTTTAAGGAAGTTTAGTCTATGCAAAACATGGGTGTGGTACACATAACTTATTTTGGATTCTAGCCTAAATAAAAGATCTGATTAATTCCATTGGTTACAGAAGAGTGTGATATTTTTGGGGAAAAAAATTCAGTATGATTAAGTTTATGTAAATACATTTCTGTGTGGGTACACATAGACTTTATCCCTAATGTGCCCTGCAGTTTGAGGGATGATAATGAGGGAATGTGCCTTTAACACAACTCAGCTCTATAAGGAAAAAATGCCCAAAGGCTTGTATTCTACTCCACATCAGGACCTTTCAATGTAGGTAGAATTTGGGAATTCTAGGGTGGTCCAGTGCTTAAGACTCCTGCTCAGACTAGGGGGCATGGGTTTGATCCCTAGTTGGGGAAGTAAGATTCTGCATGCTATATGGTGAGGCCAAAAAAAAAAAAAAAATGTGGACAGTAAGTATTTGATTTATTATTATGTGTCATTAGATAATTGATCCAGCCAGTTCTGGAAATCTTTGTGACTCGGATACCCTACTTGGGTTATTTCCAAATCCACTGGGTGAAAGTGAAGGAGGGACTCACTGGATGTTTAATTGTAGTGATATCCTTTGCTCTGGGTCTATTTTGGGATCAAATATAAAACCATCTCTAGCTCAAAGTGTATTCTGACTTAAAACTTCTGAGATAACAGAAAATTTAAGTATCCAGAACATAAACAGGATAAACGGTGTGAAACACTGGGTAGATTAAAAAGCTTTATCAAAATCAAGCTATATCAAAATCTTAAAGTGCTCAAGTATCATGAGTTGATGTTCTAATTTTAGAAGTTTGGTATCTTCTATTCGATATCTTAAACTTCTATGTTGCTGCTGCTGCTAAGTCGCTTCAGTCGTGTCCGACTCTGTGCAACCCTATAGACGGCAGCCCACCAGGCTCCCCTGTCCCTGGGATTCTCCAGGCAAGAACACTGGAGTGGGTTGCCATTTCCTTCTCCAATGCATGAAAGTGAAAAGTGAAAGTGAAGTCGTTCAGTCTGTCCGACTGTTAGTGACCCCATGGACTGCGGCCCACCAGGCTCCTCCGTCCATGGGATTTTCCAGGCAAGAGCACTGGGGTGGGGTGCCATCGCCTTCTCCAGGCTTCTGCGTTAAACACCAGCTATAACTATATAGGCTTCTGTAATGGTTTTAAGGTGACTGTTGGGAGAATATGTAAATATGGAACTTTTTGCCTTTAAAAAAAGCCAAGCTTCTAATCGAATGGGTGGTGGCTTTAGAAACTAAACAGGATATTTTCTGCAGTTGTGTACCATTCTTAACTTTTTAAAGATACTATCTTACTATACCTGAAATTTCTAGAGGAGATATGCCACCCAAGTGGATGCTTTTTAGATTATTGTTGACCCTTGAGCAATGTGGGCTTAAGGCCCCTGCTGGCTTATGATTTACAGTTGGCCCCCTGTATTCCTCCCTATCTGGGGATTGACAGATCACATAGTTCTGTAGTATTTACTATTGAAAAAAGTCCACGTGTAAGTGAACCTACCCAGTTCAAACCCAAAGTGTTGTTCCAGGAGTCAGTGGTACTCACTTCCTTACAGGGGCTGCTTTGTTTTGAATTTTCTATTTGTTTTTATAGACAGTTTTATAAATGAAACTTTAAAGAATGTCACTAAATTAATAATTTAAATACTGTTCCCCTTCTCCAACATTACATGTATATAGACTGGTTGGAGTTTTGTGTTTCCCAAACCGAAGTTCGCACTGGGAACATAGATGAAAATTGATAACAATTAAAACTTAATTGGCATGTCGTAACTAAGAATAAACTCCTATTTTTTTTCCCCTTCAGATGAGCTTTAAGATGGCCAAATTTTAAAAACAGATATCCTGACCATAATCTCTGGTTTATCAATTTTGTCAAAAAGGTGAAGGTATGAAACTTGAAGCAGACTCCTGTAAAGAGAACAAACTCGTGGCTGCCTGAACAGGGATGAGGGAAATAGCTAAGGGAGATTGAGGTACAATCTTTCAGTTATAAAATAAGTTATGGGGATGTAGTACAGCATGGGGAATGTAGTCACTAGTATTGTAGTCACTCTGTATGGTGACAGATGGCAACTAGACCTATCATGGTGATGGTTTTATAATGTATATAAATATCAAATCACCATGTGGTACTCCCGAAACTCATATTTTAAGTCAATTATATGTCAATCAAATAAGTAAAAAGACAAGATTTTTTGGATGGATTTGACTAAAAAAAAAGTTGTGATGATTAAATATGCATGTAATATGCTTTCACAATGCCTGGCTTATAAAGTCTCAATATACAGTAACAAAAATACACACAAACCACCCCCCCTTCACCATGTGGTACTCCCGAAACTCATATTTTAAGTCAATTATATGTCAATCAAATAAGTAAAAAGACAAGATTTTTTGGATGGATTTGACTAAAAAAAAAGTTGTGATGATTAAATATGCATGTAATATGCTTTCACGATGCCTGGCTTATAAAGTCTCAATATACAGTAACAAAAATACACACAAACCACCCCCCCCACACACAATAGATGATGATGTTAACCACAATGACTGGTTCTGTGAAGCCTTTCAGAGCTCTCTTGCAGAAAGATCACTGAACTGGGAGTAAGGAACCTGGGTTTTAGGCCTGGTTTTGCCACTAACTATCTTGGTCATATTGAGCAAGTTGCTTCACCTCTGAGCCCTGTTGGTCTTAGTCGGTGTTTTAGATTACATTTAGCACCATGCTAAAGCCCTTATGTGGATTATCTCCTTTAGCTGTCATTCCAATCTCCAAGCTGGGTTCTTCCATTAACTTAGTGGTCCAGGATTACCAACCAGCATTCATAAGCAGCAGTGGCAGGATGCAAACCCAGGTGTTAGAACCTGTCGTGTTAACCATTGAGCCACACTGGCTCAAGTGAGAATGGGTGGTGGATTTTCCTCTGTGTTTTTTGGTATTTTCCAGATTTTCTACAGTTGATATCTCTTTGATATTTATAAAGAAAAAAAAGTGGGGGAGGGGAAGCAGAAAAAAGAAAAAAAAGTTTGCTTAATTTTTTTTTAAACTTAGAATTCAAAAGAAATAAGTAAGAACTTTTTCATTTGGGAAGGCTATAAACTCTCCTAGTTTGGGGATTCTTGGTGGCCTTGAGACCCTGGAATACTCATCGATGGGTTTCTGAGGTTCTGAGATCTTTCTGAAATTGCAGTTTGGTGTAAGTGTGCATTTTTCTTGAAAGAGGTTCTGTGGTCAAAATTCTTAGTCATTGCAAATCATAGGAAAGGTTGACAGCAGACTCGTGCTTGATTTTATAAAGATAAGAAAGTAAACAGATATGGTTAAGCTATCTATTTCCAAAATTTAGTCATCTTAAAACTCATCTGAGGGAAAAAATAGGAGCTTGTTATGTCAATTAAGTTTTACTACTTTCTGTGTGTGTGGTATATGGCAGTGTACATTACCAAATATAAGAGCTTTTTGAAACTGCTATGAGTAAAAATTTGTGTGATTGGAAAACAAATGAGCATTACTGAATCGTGTTTGTTTTTAAATTTTAATGGGTTAACTATCTCCCCTGGACACTTAATTTGTTGAGCAAATTTTTTTTTTGGTTGATGTAAATCATGTTTTCCTTTGTGAAATTATTATTTAAATGAATAAGGGGCACACAAGTGAACTTTGGTAATCACGTTTCTTTTGTGTCAGCTTTTCCAATAGACTTTTGTTACTTGTCATTGAAAGAGTTTCAGGAGCCCATTTTTAAAAATTTATTTTTCAGCTCTATAAAGATATAATTGTCGAATAGTCATTGTATTTAAGGGGTTCAGTGTGATGTTTTTGTATATGTAAACGTTGTGAAATGATCCTCTTAAGCTTGTTCATTAACCTCTCCATCCACCTCATTTATTTTGCTTGTGTTTGGTAAGATCTACTATCTTAGCAGAATTCATAGAACCGTGCTATACATTAGGTCTCCTGAACTTATCATTCTTATAACTGAAAATCTGTACCTTTTGATCAACATTCCCCGCATTTCTCCTACCCTTCTAGCCCCTGGCAACTATCATTCTGCTTTCTGTTTCTATGAGCTCAAATTTTTTTAGATTCCACATACAAGTGAGATTATGTTTTTCTCTGACTTAATTCACTTAGCATGGTATCTTCCGCATTCATCCATATTATCATAAATGGCAGGGTTTCCTTTTTTTTTTAAAGGCTGAGTATTCCATTTGCGTGGGTGCGTGCACGTGTATCACATCTTCTTTGTCCACTCACCCACTGATGGACACTTAGATTGTTTCCATATCTTGGCTATTGTGAATAATGCTGCAGTGAGTGACGCAGTGAAGATCTCTCTTTAGGATTCTGATTTACTTTCTTTTGGACAGATGCCCAGAAATGCGACTGCTGGATCATATGCGATACTTTTCTTGTGTGTGTTTTGAGGCACGGCCATGCGTTTTCCATAACGGTAGAATTTACAACCCCATCAACAGCGCACAGGAGGAACTCACATGGGCTCTTCTGATAGGAATTTTATATTTCAAAAATACTCTAGAGGTTAGAAAAAAAACATAAGGCAAGCTGTCCTTTTTTTTTGTTAATAGCCTCTTCCTCCATATCTACTCTTGATAAATTTAGAAGAAAATTCTATCACCACTTTTTTTTCCCCAAATTTTATTGCAAAACAGAAAAATAAAAGGATGGTGGAATCAGGATGAGTTCGTATTTCTTCCTAAGTCTGGTATATCTACTTGATTTCTGAAGTTATTTAGAGAAACATGAAGAATCAACATGGAAATGCTAATTTAAGCCACTTATGCAATTTTGCAGTACATCATGTCATGTTCACTAGGCTTCAGATCCAATGTTGGGAAAAGATCATAAGTCATGAGGCATTCATAAGTCTCCTGATAAAGACACATTTAACGTCACTACTAAGATTCATAGGTGGGATGTAATTAAGAATATGTTTCCTATATATGTACTTAATGATGTTAGTAGTAACAGCTTACCTAATAGTCATAGCCTATTCATTAGTAAATGACCTGTCAGGCTACTGACGTGATTCACAAGAAAATTCACCAGTTTGGAAATGAGACCTCTGCTCACTGTAATACTCCTGTTTAATCAAGGAAGTTAGAAACCTGATTGAGATATAGGTTGATTTCTTCTATTTCTAAAGCAATTTTATTTTAAATCTCTTTGATTAATGGAACGCTATGATTTAGAATTTCTGATCTCCTTAGAATCTGGACAGCTATAGCATTAACATTTTCGTCTTACTGATGAAATGATTATAAATCTGGGCAGTCAGACTGATGGCTATGTTTCAGACTTTGGGAGCTGTGGTTTGCCTTTCCCCTGCTTCCTACAGCCTTGTCAAGGTCATCCTACTAGGAATTAGTAGGATGTAGCTTCTTAGAAATTAGTAGCTAATTCCTAAGAAGTACCAAACCTTCAGGCTTTCTTTCTCTGAAACTGTAAACTGGGAGCTGAAAGCTTGATGCCAGAGCAGAGATTTAGAATCCAAAACACAGTAGAAGTGGAGAACAGTTCTGAGAAGCCTTAACAATGAGAATAACAAGATAATAAATCCAGGATTGAGCCAAGTAATAGTTGAAACTAGTTAGGATTAAAGAAAGAAAGCATGAATTTTTAGGTAATATTTAAATGCCATAAACATTGGAAATATTAGAATGCATAATTTTTTCCAATTTTTTAATTTGTAAAATACACATAAAATCTACTGTTTTAACTACTTTGAAGTATACAGCTCAGAGGTATTAAGTACATTCATCTTGTTTTGCAACCATCATCACTCTACATCTCCAGAACTCTTTTCATCTCGCAAAGCTTACATTCTGTATACCCATTAAACAATAATTTCCCATTCTCCCCCATCCCCGACACCCTGGAAACCACCATTCGGCTTTCTCGCTATGAATTCGACTTCTCTAGGTATCTCCTGTGAGTGGAATCATAGAGGAATTTGTCTTTTTGTGACTGGCTTGTCTCCCTTAGCATAACGTCCTCGGCTCATCCCTGTTGTGGCGTGCGTCAGCATTTCTTTCCCTGTAAGGCTGAATGGTATTCTCTTGTATGTACATACCACATCTTGCTTATCCATTCTTGCCTTGACAGACACGTGGATGCTTCTGCGTTTTAGCTATTGTGAACGATGCTGCCACGAGCATGGGTGTACGGATCTCTTCAGGTCCTGCTTTCACTTCTGGGGGTGTGGGCCATACACCCAGAAGTGGAGTTGCCGGATCATATGGTAATTCTATTTTTAATTTTTTGAGGAGCCACCATACTGTTTTCCACGGTGGCTATACCATTTTACATTCCTGTCAACCGTGCACAAGAGTTCCAAATAGAATGCATAATGTTTTAACAGAAAAAGTGTTGCTTTTTTTCCCCCAGTAGTAGTGGAGTGATTGGTTGAATTTCTCATATCAGTTGCCCTGAAAAGCCCGAGTATCACTGTGTGCTTAGTGGCAGCTCCCTGAACTGCAGACATGGTGTCTAGGAGAAACAGACTGTTGTTTACTAGTAGTTCCTTCTAAAGAACAAGAACATCTTCCCTTTTAAAATATCAAAATAATTGAAAAACACCCTCTTTTGATAATAATTGATGGGGAAAGTAGTGACGGAAAGTTATTATGCATTCATTGCCTTAAAAAAAGATACAGTAGCTACTTACACTTGAAAAATCACTAAATATTCATTTTACATAGTCCCTCACCTAGATGTGTGGACTTCAGGCTTTAGCCTGAGGCCTGTAAGCTAAGTGATGTGGTTCAGAAATCCGAACTCTTCAGGAGTTGAAAAAGCTTGAAATCTGTTCACTGCTTGTATCTGGCACAAAACGGTGGTGCTCAATACATATCTGCTGGTGAAAAATGAGGGAATGGTCTCTGAGGCTTCTTGCAGGATACCCCTTGCTCTTTTTGGCTCAGCTAATTTCTAAGAAGTGCCAAACCTTCAGGCTTTCAGAGTTCTTCTGTTTTCAGTAGTTTTTTCCTGAAAGATGTTCTGTTTCCTATAATGTTGTTTCTTTCTCTTTCTCTTTCTTTTCTTCTACATTCTTAATAGTTTATGTAGGTTTGTAGTATTAGATAATGTGGTTTTTGAGGATCTCTATGTATTTATCATTTAATAAAGCGTTCAATGTATTTTCCAAACTTTGAATCAGTGATTTTTATTCACTCCTTTTTTTTTTTTTTACTTGAGCTGTTTTATTCATTTGTTGATATTTTATTTTAAAAAATTAGCCAGTATCCCAGACTTAGAACAAACTTCTGGTCTCCAGAAAGTAAGAATGAGGGGAGGAGATAGTTAGGGAATTGGGGATCGACGTGTACCCACTGCTATATTTAAAATGGATAGCTAACAAGGTCCTACTGTGTAGCATAGGGAACTCTGCTCAATGTTAGGTGAGAGCCTGGATGGGAGGGCAGTTTGGAGGAAAATGGATAAATTTATACGTATGGCTGAGTCTGTTTGCTGTCCACCTGAAACTATCGCAATATTGTTAATCAGCTATATTTTAATACAAAGTAAAGTTTAAAAAAAAAGGCAGTTTCCTTGGTGTTCTGGTCTCAGGTAATCTTTTCATGTAGTAACAGCTCCATCTTGTGGACCTTAAGGGTATTACTACTGTACACTTTTACGATCTGACTTGTTTGCGAATGTGCAGATCTTTCATTTTAACACCTGAGGCGTGGACGTGGTGCTAGCTACTAGAGGCTTCCAATGAGTAGAATGACATGTAATCACATATTGAGTCTGAGGTTTCCTACCCATGAATAACGTGTTACTTTTTCTAAAACCACACAGTTAAGACTTCAGGGATAGAGCAGTTTACTGAGTCCTGGATTTAAATGTCTCCAGTTTTGGGGCTTCCGTGCTAACTCAGCTGGTAAAAAAAAATCAGCCTGCAATGCAGGAGACCCTGGTTCGACCCTGGTTCGATCCCTGGGTTGGGAAGATCCCCTGGAGGAGGGCATGGCAACCCAGTCCAGTATTATGGCCTGGAGAGTCCCCATGGACAGAGGAGCCTGGTGGGCTACAGTCCATGGGTTGGCAAAGAGTTGGATACAGCTGAGCACTAAGTACAGCATAGCACCATTCTTTGGGTTTTTTATGTTGTATATAGTAGGTGTCAGAAGCCTTGGAGCAGAAACCGAGGAATACTGTAGTCTCCCTTAGTTTGACCGAGAACTTAAATAAGTGGCAGAAGTTTTAGCCTCTTGAATATAAATCTGTGTAGCTTTCTGCTTAGCCAAAGTAGTGGCAAGGTAATTACTGTCTGGAAACCCTTGGCTTATTTCCTGTACTGATCGTATCAGTCCCTGTTTTTTGATGCAAAGTAGCAAAGAAGTAATTCTAATAAGTGTGCCACTAAGTGATTTTCATTTTAAATCATTGTTTAAAATATAAAATATGCATTTTTATAAAAGTAATGGCAGATATGGCATCATGTATGCCCTTTTATAGAAGTTTTAAACTGAAAAACTGCATTTAAAATTTTATTTCTTGGTAAAAAATAATTTTATGACTATTTAAAGCATAGTTTTATTTAGAGACTCTATTTCAAGTTGATACTTGACTCTGGTATACAAAGGAGGTAACAAAGTGATTTTTCTTTAATTGGGTTTTTAGACAGTAAGCATCTGAGATTTTTTTTTACTATATCATTCAATTTCAAATAGTCAATTTAAGGCTGTAAACTGATTACAGTAGAACTGTCATTGGGTAAAACATTTTTGGAGCATAGTATTTTATCTTAATAGTATTTCATATACAGAATACTGTAAAATACTTAATAGTATTTTATATACAGAAGAGCCATACAAAAAAGATCTTCATGACCCAGATAACTACAATGGTGTGATCACTTACCTAGAGCTAGACATCCTGGAATGTGAAGTCAAGTGGGCCTTAGGAAGCATCGCTATGAACAAAGCTAGTGGAGGTGATGAATTCCAGTTGAGCTATTTCAATTCCTAAAAGAGGATGCTGTTAATGGGCTGCACTCAATATACCAGCAAATTTGGAAAACTCAGCAGTGGACACAGGACTGGAAAAGGTCAGTTTTCAACTCATTGCCAAAGAATGTTCAAACTACAGCACAGTTGTACTCATCTCACACACTAGCAATGTAATGCTCAAAATTCTCCAAGACCGGCTTTAACAGTATGTGAACTGTAACTTTCAGATGTCCAAGCTGGATTTAGAAAAGGCAGAGGAACCAGAGATTAAATTGCCAACATCTGTCGGATCATGGAAAAAGCAAGAGTGTTCCAGAAAAAACATCTACTTCTGCTTTATGACTACACCAAAGCCTTTGATTGTGTGGATCACAACAAACTGGAAAATTATTCAAGAGATGGGAATACCAGACAACCTGATCTGCCTCCGGAGAAATCTGTATGCAGGTCAAGAAGCAACAGTTAGAACCAGACATGGAACAATAGACTGGTTCAAAATTGGGAAATGAGTATGTCAAGGCTGTATATTGTCACCCTGCTTATTTAACTTATATATGCAGAGTATATCTTGCAAAATGCCAGGCTGGATGAATCACAGGCTGGAATCAAGATTGCCAGGAGAAATATCAATAACCTCAGATATGCAGATGACACCACCCTTATGGCAGAAAGCAAAGAACTAAAGAGCCTCTTGATGAAAGTGAAAGAGGAGAGTGAAAAAGTTGGCTTAAAGCTCAACACTCAGAAAACTAAGATCATGGCATCAGGTCAGTGAGAGACTTTATTTTGGTGAGCTCCAAAATCACTGCAAATGGTGGCTTCAGCCCTGAAATTAAAACATGCTTCCTCCTTGGAAGAAAAGCTATGACCAACCTAGACAGTATATTAACAAGCAGAGATATTACTTTGCCAACAAAGGTCAAAACTATGGTTTTTCCAGTGGTCATGTATGGATGTGAGAGCTGGACTATAAAGAAAGCTGAGCACAGAAGAATTGATGCTTTTGAACTATGGTGTTGGAGAAGACTCTTGAGAGTCCCTTGGACTGCAAGAAGGTCCAACCAGTCAATCCTACAGGAAGTCAGTCGTGAATATTCATTGGAAGAACTCATGCTGAAGCTGAAACTTCAATACTTTGGCCATCTGATGCATAGAGCTGACTCATTTGAAAAGACCCTGATGGCGGGAAAGATTGAAGGTAGGAAGAGAAGGGGATGACAGAGGAAGAGATGATTGGATGGCATCACCGACTTGATGGGCCTGAGTTTGAGCAAGCTCCCGGATTTGGTGATGGACAGGGAAGCCTGGAGTGCTACAGTCCATGGGGTCACAAAGAGTCAGACACAACTGAGCAACTGCACTGAACTGATTTTATCTCCTGTGTCAAGCTTCTTGTCTTTTGAGGAGTACCCGATTTTAAAATCAGCCAAACTGGGGCTTCCCCGGTGGCTCAGTGGTAAAGAATCTTGTCTGCCAGTGCGGGAGACATGGGTTTGCTTCATGGCCCAGGAAGATCCCACATGCTGCGGAGCAACTAAGCCTGTGCACCACAGCTACTGAGCCTGTGTTCCAGAGCCCGGGAGCCGCAGTTGCTGGGCCTGTGCTCTACACAGGGAGGGGAGAAGCCGCCGCAGTGAGGAGCCGGAGCACAACTGGAGAGCTGCTCCCGCTCACTGCAACGAGAGAAAAAGCCCGTGCAGCGATGCAGACCCAGCACAGCCAACAGTAAATAAAATTATTTTTAAAAGCGTAAAAACAGCAAAATTGGGAGAATAATGTGGGTGATCAAGCTGGTTGATTTTGTTTGTTCTGATTTAGGGTTTAAATAAATGTTCTGATTTGGGGTTTGTCTTCTAAACCGCCTCTGAGACAGAAGCTTTTGATAGATTATTCAAAAGCATTTTGAGTAACTGCACTGTCGCTGGAGGAAATGCATAGCTGTTGGAGATGGTTGCTTTGAAGATGGCCCTCCTCAGAGATACAAGTTCTGCTATGTTTAAAACTGTTTTCTTTATAGGAACATTCTTTCCATTCCATCCTAACAACATTTTATTAAGAAACTTAGTATGTTTAGTGAAGTAAGAGGACAGAGGAGCTCCAGTGACCATCTCCCCTTCTCTGTTTTTCAGGAAGTGTTTCACATGGTTGTTGAAGTGCCACGCTGGTCGAATGCAAAAATGGAGGTATGTTTCACCTTTGCTAGTCAGATAGAGGATGTCAGGTTTGATCTGGTCACACCGATTTGCTCAGGGGTTAAACAACTAAAGTCCAAGGCTGCAGTCTTTCTAGTCCCAGTCAGTTTTCCAGTTGTGTCTCCCCTTGCCTGCCTGTCTTCCTTCTGTGCCCCAGCTAAACTCAACCATTTACTCTGTGCAAACACGCTACACTTTTTCCTTTCCCACGCCTTTGCCTCCGGCGGTCCCCATACCGAGACTCACCTTTTTCTCCTCTGTCTTCTTCTCTTGAATTCCTTTGTTGACTCCTCCATGTAGTCAACAGGCTTGCTTCAGTCAGCCCAGCCATAAGAATAATTTTATTGGAATTTCTGTCACATTGTATTAATTTATTCTGATGACATCTAATAAATTTGGCTTTTTGTTGTGGATATCCTTATTTGCTATCACCTAAGCTTTTTGACAGTAATAATACTTCATATGTAATAGACAAATTTTTGAATAATTCTAAATGCTTTAAAGGAAAGCTGAAGTTAGATATTTTCTCAAATGTTAGGATTTATTCTAGCTAATTTTAATTTTTGCTTTCTGGAATTAGTACATGTTCTTTTCCCCATCTTGTTCATTCCTGTGTACCTCAAATGAAATTTCCCCTTACAGGCTGATTATGATGAAACTTTTATTTTAAATTATGAAAGTGTTCAGGGTAAAAATGTATCATGTAAATGGAACTAGGGGATGCCTATTTCATAATTCTTTAAATCCCTACTTGAACAATATTTCACATACAAATATACAATGATTTGAAATTTTTTGTTTCAGATTGCTACAAAGGACCCTTTAAACCCAATTAAACAAGATGTGAAGAAAGGAAAACTCCGTTATGTTGCAAATCTGTTCCCTTATAAAGGATATATCTGGAACTACGGTGCCATCCCTCAGGTCTGTCTCTGTGCAGTTGTGAGAAATGTACTTTTCAGCTTAGCTTACGAAAAATTAACCTACTACTTAAGAAAAAGACTTACATACCTACAAAGAGTTGTTCCTATAGTAGATTATAAAAACACAGGGGGTAGTTAGGAGAAGGCAGTGGCACCCCACTCCAGTACTCTTGCCTGGAAAAATCCCATGGATGGAGGAGCGTGGTGGGCTGCAGTCCATGGGGTCGTTACGAGTCGGACACGACTGAGTGACTTCGCTTTCACTTTTCACTTTCATACACTGGAGAAGGAAATGGCAACCCACTCCAGTGTTCTTGCCTGGAGAATCCCAGGGACGAGGGAGCCTGGTGGGCTACCGTCTATGAGGTCACATAGAGTCGGACACAACTGAAGCGACTTAGCAGCAGCAGCAGCAGGGGGTAATTAACTCATTTTAATACTTCCTTAAATAACTTATTTTCAAGATAAACTAAAAGGTAAATTATTTCACATTTGCAAGTTTGTTCTTCTCTGAAATATCTAATTTTTTTTAACATGGATTGGTGATAAACTACACAGATTCTTTCATTACAGATTGAGTAGCAGATCTATTGCGAAACTAGAGCTTAAAAGCACTGATTTTTTTTTGCACCACCTAGAAGAGGGTACACATCCTAAGTCTGCCACTTTCTAGATTTTCTAACTTGCTTCTGCTTCTTCCTCCCTGAGATGGTAATATTCTCCCCTGAAATATTCCTAGTGCATAGCTCATGAGGCTGTTTGAGGAATCAAGCACTTAGAACCTGGCACATGTAAGTTCTCACAGCTGTTGGCTTTTATCTCTATCATCCAGATTTCTCCTTCTTAGTGGTAAAGTAATAATGGAGTTCTGTTTTCCTAAACAGTCACCCCTTTGAGGTGAGGGGATATCTGCATTGTTTACCAATTTATCCCTAGCACAACAGCAGTTGTGCTAGGCTCTTATTTCATATTTGAATAAAGAATCACTAGAATTCAGTATACATTACTGAATGTATACTGGATTCTGGTTTGATTAAACCAATGCTGTGACATGTAAGATTTCTAAATATCCAGTTTATTTTCTTCCTGTTTGTTATTATTAAGCATTAAGTCTACTAAGTGGAATCTACTGTGAAACAACCTATAAGTTGCTAAAACAGAGGGCAAACCCATCTAGCTTGTGAAGTGAAAGTTGCTCAGTTGTGTCCGACTCTTTGCGACCCCATGGACTACACANATTTTCTTCCTGTTTGTTATTATTAAGCATTAAGTCTACTAAGTGGAATCTACTGTGAAACAACCTATAAGTTGCTAAAACAGAGGGCAAACCCATCTAGCTTGTGAAGTGAAAGTTGCTCAGTTGTGTCCGACTCTTTGCGACCCCATGGACTACACAGTCCGTGGAATTCTGCAGGCCAGAATACTGGAGTGGGTAGCCGTTCCCTTCTCCAGAGGCTCTTCCCAAGCAAGGGCCTGAACCCAGGTCTCCCGCATTGCAGGCGGATTCTTCGCCAGCTGAGCCACCAGGGAAGCCCGTCTAGCTTGTGAGGTAATCACCGAGTCTAAGCACAGCCCCTCACCTTGTGCTGCAGTTGATTCACCGTTTAGCCTTGAAACGTTGTCCCTCTGGGAAAACATTGCTGAAATACTTCTCTCTTCTGTAGGTTGAATTTGGTTTTGTTGGGTCTGGTCTTCTTTTCCCCATCACTTTTATCTCCCTGCCTTTACTCCAGCTGAGTAAGCAAACAAATCCAAGAAATATGTTCTGGGTTGGGAGGGAAAAGAAACAACGCAGCAGCTGCACTTCAGACTGAACTTCCTGACAAGCACATCCCATGCTTTCCCCGGCACCGTGCTCTGTGAGGACTCTGCCTCACAGTTTAGCAGGAAAGAAACGTGGCCGTTCAGATTTTCAGCAAATCCTGATTAAACTTCTCATTCTTGATCCTGACCAGTGATGACATTTTTGCCATCAGCACATGTCATTTCCATCTTGATATTGCCACCTACCTGTCTCTGCTTGGAGACATCTTTTAAAGAAAGTCTAGTTAATACAATAAGTACTAAGAGCTCACCAAAGCAGTGTTCTTTGAATACATTTTTTTAAGTGAACATCTGGGTCTACATTTGTGTTTGCATCTTTTCTTGGTTATTAGATAGTTGGGTTTTTTCTGTTTAAAATAGGATCATTATCCATTTTAAAGCTTAACAGGAGCCCAGCATTTAGTTAAGGTTATCGTGGTAGTTAAGATATGAATAAAGGATTCATTTTGATGAGAAATAAATAGCTGAAGATTCCTATTTTGCAGAACGATCACGGGATGTTATCTTTTAGTGCCAACATGATCCACTTTGTCATTAACACATATAGGAATAATACACTCTTTAAGTTTTATTATTATTATTTTTTTAGACTTGGGAAGACCCAGGACACAATGACAAACACACTGGCTGTTGTGGTGACAATGACCCAATTGATGTGTGTGAGATTGGAAGCAAGGTAATAGAGTCGGAAGTATTTTTCTTTGAGATGAGAGCAATGAAGTCTACAGAGTTCTTACTTTAAAAAACCTTGTAAATAAAATATATGAATATCAGTGAGGTAATGATGTCTCTTTGGGTGATAAAAGCGTCCATTCCATTCCTAACATTTGTACACTATAATTTGTAATTTAAACCTAGCCTAGGAAAGGATGTATATTATATGCATGTGTGTGGAAGAACTGGACATGTTCTGCATTGCTTTGAAAGGCAGATGAGGAGTCAGGGGATGAAGGGTACCAGGAAGCAACAAGGCAAACCCTAAACCCTGCCTCAGGATTTGGAGTGACTAGTGAATTGGCCCCATGGGGGTTAAATAACCCCACATGTTGGGGGTTTATGGTAGAGATTCCGCTATCAAGTAGAGTTGCTCTAAGGTTCTAACTATGGTTATTTTCCTTTTTTTTTAAATGGTTATTTTCTTTATGGTTTTTCCCAGGCTCAAGAAAAGAGCAAGCAACTGAAAAGAACGTTGTCATTCAGTTGCTTAAGTCATAAAGTTCAGGCTTATTGTATGACTTACCTAACTCAGTGACTTCTATAAAATAAAAGGTAAAGAGGGCGCATTAAAATAGGTGTTTGAAACAAACTCTGGAGCACTTACTCTTCAGCACAAGCAATGACAGTTTAAAAAACATGAATCACGCTCAACGCTGATAGGATTAGTGGACATTCACTTGTTTAGCTTTTTAAAAATTGCTTACAGGAACCATCTTAAGTTTGTAGAAATTTGGCGTCTTCCTCATTTCCTATTATCCACCAAGTAAAACTGTTCTTCCAGAGTTTGATTCTGTAGTTTTGACCTAGCTGTGGTTTTTGACTCTCAGGTGTGTGCACGAGGGGAGATTATCAGAGTGAAAGTTCTGGGCATTCTGGCTATGATTGACGAAGGGGAAACCGACTGGAAAGTCATAGCCATTAATGTGGAAGATCCTGATGCAGCCAATTATAATGGTAAGGAAATATGTAGGGTCTGAACCTCACCCAGTACCAGACTTAGCCTGTAATGACAGTCGTGAAGCCCATGCCTTCAAACCGTTAAAGCATGGAGGAGCAAAACATTTGACAGCATTGTGATTTCGGCTACTGAACTCCTGTGGTTAACCACGCAAGCTTTCTCCTTCATTCCAGGAAAGAAGAAATCTGATAGTTTGTCTTTCCTGTTTTCTTCTTTCCTTTTCCACATGCTAGCACTTTCTGGCTCTGTTTTTTAAAAAATAAAAAAAAATTGAGATGTACATGCCACGTGTCATAAAATTCACCATTTTAAAGTTTCCAGCTCCATGGGTTTGCTACATGCACTAGGCTGTTAACCACCACCACTATCTGATTCTAGATCACTTTTACCATTCCAACAGAAAATCCCACATGTGTTAACAGTCACTCCCTAGCTCCCCTTCCCTCAGGCCCTGGCAACCACCTACCTATTGCCTGTCTCTATGGATCTGCTTGATCTGAACATTTCACATAAATGGGCTCACATGATATCTGACTTCCTTCACTTAGCATACTGTTTTCAGGGTCCATCTATGTTGTAATCTGTATCAGTACTTTATCCCCCCCTTTTTTTGGTGGTAAAATTAACATAAAATTCACTATCTTGACTGTTTTAAAGTGTAGAATTCAGTGGCATTTAGTACATTCACAATGTTGTGCAACCATCACCACTTATCTCATTTCAGAACATTCTCATCACCCTGAAGGGAAACTCTGTACCTTTAAGTACTTAGTCACCCCCTGTTCCCTCCTTCTCCGAGGCCCTGACAATCACTTACCTGTTGATGTCTCTGTGAATGTGCCTATTCTGGATATTTCATATACATGGAATTGTAAAATATATGGCCTTCTGTGTCTGGTTTCTTTTTACTTAGGTTTTCTAGGTTTATCCATGTTGTACCATGTATTAGTACTTATTTTTTTAATGGCTGAGTTATATTCTGTGGCGTGGATATATATCACATTTTGTTGATCCATTCATCTGTTGATGGACCTTTGGGTTCTTTTTGGCTATTAGGAATAGCACTGCTGCTATGAACATTGCTGTATAAGTTTTGTGTGGACATGTCTTTTTAATCCTCTTGGGTGAGCAGGCTCTGGGAGTTGGTGATGGACAGGGAAGCCTGGCGTGCTGCAGTCCATGGGGTCTCAGAGTCAAACACANTGATGGACCTTTGGGTTCTTTTTGGCTATTAGGAATAGCACTGCTGCTATGAACATTGCTGTATAAGTTTTGTGTGGACATGTCTTTTTAATCCTCTTGGGTGAGCAGGCTCTGGGAGTTGGTGATGGACAGGGAAGCCTGGCGTGCTGCAGTCCATGGGGTCTCAGAGTCAAACACAACTGCGCGACTGAACTGACTGACCGGGTGTATATACCTAAGAGTGGAGTTTCTGGGTGAAACGGTAACTCTTAATGTTTAGCCCCTTGATGGTGATTTAGTTGCTAAGTCGAGTCCAGCTCTTGCAGCCCCATGGACTATAGCCCATCAGGCTTCTCTGTCCATGGACATCTCCTGGCAAGAATTCTGGGGTGGGCTGCCATTTCCATCTTCTGGATCTTCCCAATCCAGGGGTTGAACTGGGGTCTCCTGCATTGTGGGCGTATTGTTTATCAACTGAGCTACCAGGGAAGTCCCGTGGATAGCCCCTTGAGGAACTGCCAGAGTTTTCCCAAAGCAGCTGCACCATCTTACAGTCCTGAAAGGGTTCCAGTTTTTCTACTTCCTTGCCAGCATTAGTTATTTATCTTTTTAAAGTATAGCCATTCTAATGGGGTGTAGCATCATATTTTTGAGCTGTATGACTACTTCTATGTTTTGGATACTAGACCTTTATCAGATATTTATGATTTGTCTGTATTTTCTTCCATTTTGTGGGTTTGTCCTTTTGTTTTCTTAATGGTGTCCTTTGACGTACTCATGGTTTTCATTTTGATGGAGTCTGTTTTTTCTTTTATTGCTGTGCTTTTGATATCATATTTAAGAAACCATTGCCTAATGGTTATTTCCTTCTAAGAATTTTATGACTTTAACTCTTACATTATTCCTTTCTGTTGTTATTTTTACCTTTCAGAGTACCATCTCATATATGTTTAAATATGTGCATATTTGCATATATATATATATACAAACTCATTTAAAAAGGACTCAACACCAACCCTTTAATAGTGCAATGGGAAAAAAAGATGGAGACTGACTTTTTCTTTCAGATACTTCTGTATTATTTAAATTTTATACATTGAGAGTGCATTCCTTCATTTAGTCCTGATCCTGTTCATCACTGTGTCCATTTTCACACGTGCTATTTACACAGGAGTTCAGTTCAGTCACTCAGTCGTNACACCAACCCTTTAATAGTGCAATGGGAAAAAAAGATGGAGACTGACTTTTTCTTTCAGATACTTCTGTATTATTTAAATTTTATACATTGAGAGTGCATTCCTTCATTTAGTCCTGATCCTGTTCATCACTGTGTCCATTTTCACACGTGCTATTTACACAGGAGTTCAGTTCAGTCACTCAGTCGTGTCTGACTCTTTGTAACCCCATGGACTGCAGCATGCCAGGCCTCCCTGTCCATCACCAACTCCTGGAGTTTACTCAAACTCATGCCCATTGAGTCTGTGATGCCATCCAACCATGTCATCCTCTATCGTCCCCTTCTCCTTCTGCCCTCAATCTTTCCCAGCATCAGGGTCTTTTCAAATGAGTCAGCTCTATGCCTCAGATGGCCAAAGTATTGGAGTTTCAGCTTCAGCATCAGTCCTTCTCAAGAATGTTCAGGACTGACTTCCTTTAGGATGGACTGGTTGGATCTCCTTGCAGTCCAAGGGACTCTCAAGAGTCTTCTCCAACAGCACAGTTCAAAAGCATCAATCCTCCAGTGCTCAGTGTTCTTTGTAGTCCAACTCTCACATTCATACATGACTACTGGAAAAACCACAGCCTTGACTAGATGGACCTTAGTTGGCAAAGTAATGTCTCTGCTTTTGAATATGTNAAAAAAAAAAAAAAAAAATTAGTCATATTGGATTAGGTGCCCACTCGACTCCAGTATGACTATATCTGAACTAATCACACCTATCATGATCCTATTTCCAAAATAGGTCACATTTTGAGGACTGAGTGTTAAGAATTTGAAATATGAATTTTTGTGGGACAGAATAACCCATAACAACTTCAGGCATCTGTAAAGTTCTTCATCACTGGTGCTGGATAAGGGTTATCTGCATACTAAAGCCTCAAAGAAAGCCTAACCCTTGGGACAACAGTCATTCTACAAACATTTGAGATTTGGTTTTGTGCCAGGCACTGTTTCAGATCCTGTGGGGAAAGTGGTAATAAGCAGACTGGTGAGGTTACGCGCATCATCTGGATAGGCCCCCTGTGTTTGGCAATAACCAAATCTCAGTGGCTTAAGAAAACAATAGTTCATTCTTCACTCCTCACAAAGTCGTCTCTGCCTCTGGGCAGCTGCCCTGCCCTCCCTGTGACAGCTCGGCCTTGGCCCACCCTGTTAACATTTGCTTTCTCCTGATGGCCACCATCACACAGAGAAAGGACTAGAGCCTCACGCTGCTGATTAAATGCTCTGAAGTGACACACATCATAGATGTTCTTGGTCATTGGCTAATGCAGGCCTCATGGCCATGCCTAACCATGGAATCAAGTGTTACTATTTACATACAGTGGGAATGCAAATACTTTGAAACCTTATACACAGAGGAGTAATCTTTTTTTTTTTTTTTTTTTTGAGAAAAAAAGAGACTCAGAGAACCTAAGTAACTCACCCAAGGTCACTCAGGTGGTATGCGATGACTTAATCCAGTTACCTGACTTTGAGATCAGGGGTTTTCCCACAATTTTACACTGTTCCTTGGTTTTCACCGTCATTATTATGTATACCTATGACTGATTCATGCTAAGGTTTGACAGAAAACAATAAAATTCTATAAAGCAATTATCCTTCAATTAAATAATAAATATTTCAAAAAAGAAAACATGTGTACGTACTAATCCATAAGCTGATTTTACTGGAACACAGGCACACCCGCTCATTTATGAACTGCTGTGACTGACTTCTAGCTACAGTGGAGAGAGAATTTAATTGTTGGGATAGAGACCATATGACCTGCAAAGTCAAAAATATTTACTGCCTGACCCTTTACCAAAAACTTTTGCCAATTTTTGCTCTATCTTACGATCCTCTTTGTGTTTTTTTTTTTACATAGAAAGTATCAAGGGGGTAGTGAAAGAGATATGTTATTGGATCTGCTTATATGGGTATAGACGATTTCCGGGGACAAAGAGAAAAAATTAACCACAGCCAACAACCGTTATCTCAGGGAGTAGGAATGAGTTCTGTACGGAAGGAGTCAGGCCCAGGGAGTTTCCTTCCACTTCATAAGCTTCTAGGCTCTTTGGAATGCAAAGAGGCAAAATGGTTGTCTTATAAACAGCTATATAAGGAGGAGACCTTATAAACAGCTATGAAAAAAAGAGAAGCAAAAGGCAAGAGAAAAGGAAAGATATACCCATTTGAATGCAGAGTTTCAAAGAATAGCAAGGAGAGATAAGAAAGCCTTCCTCAGTGATCAATGCAAAGAAACAGAGGAAAACAACAGAATGGGAAAGACTAGGGAGCTCTTCAAGAAAATTAGAGATATCAAGGGAACTTTTCATGCAAAGATGGGCTCAGTAAAGGACAGAAATCGTATGGACCTAACAGAAGCAAAAGTTATTAAGAAGAGGTGGCAAGAATACACAGAAGAACCATACAAAAAAGATCTTCATGACCCAGGTAATCACGATGGTGTGATCACTCACCTAGAGCCAGACATCCTGGAATGTGAAGTCAATTGGGCCTTAGGAAGCATCACTACGAACAAAGCTAGTGGAGGTGATAGAATTCCAGTTGAGCTATTTCAAATCCTAAAAGATGATGCTCTGAAAGTGCTGCATTCAATATGCCAGCAAATTTGGAAAACTCAGCAGTGGCCACAGGACTGGAAAAGGTCAGATTTCATTCCAATCCCAAAGAAAGGCAGTGCCAAAGAATGCTCAAACTACTGCACAAATAATTGCACTCATCTCACATGCTATCAAAGTAATGCTCAAAATTCTCCAAGCCAGGCTTCAACAGTCCATGAACTGTGAACTTCCAGATGTTCAAGCTGGATTTAGAAAAGGCAGAGGAACCAGAGATCAAATTGCCATCATCTGCTGGATTATCGAAAAAGCAAGAGTATTCCAGAAAAACATCTATTCCTGCTTTATTGACTACGCCAAAGTGTAGTTTGACTGTGTGGATCACAACAAACTGGAAAATTCTGAAAGAGATGGGAATACCAGACCACCTGACCTGCCTCCTGAGAAATCTGTATGCAGGTCAAGAAGCAACAGTTAGAACTGGACATGGAACAGCAGACTGGTTCCAAATCGGGAAAGGAGTATGTCAAAGCTGTATACTGTCACCCTGCTTATTTAACTTACATGCAGAGTACATCATGAGAAATGCTGGACTGGATGAAGCACAAGCTGGAATCAAGATTGCTGGGAGAAATATCAACAACCTCAGATATGCAGATGACACCACCCTTATGAGAGAAAGTGAAGAAGAACTAAAGAGCCTTTTGATGAAAATGAAAGAGGAGAGTGAAAAAGTTGGCTGAAATCTCAACATTCAGAAAACTAAGATCATGGCATCAGGTCCCATCACTTCATGGCAAACAGATGGGGAAACAATGGAAACAGTGAGAGACTTTATTTTTGTGGGCTCTAAAATCACTGCAGATAGTCTGTCTCTTATACACATCTAGATGTGTATAAGAGACAGGAGTCAGGCTTTGTTAAGTGCATATGAAGGCCAGAGCTTATTTATGTGATTGTGGTAGGGGTACCTTACCCTTTTATTTATTTTTTTTTAATATTCACTTTTTTTTTTTTTGGCTGTGCTGGTTCTTCGCTGCTATGCTCAGGCTTTTCTCTGGTTGGCAGAGAGCAGGGGCTTCTCTCTAGTTGCACCTCATGGGCTTTTCACTGCAGTGGCATCTCTTGTTGCAAGCACAGGCTCAGGGTACACAGGCTTCAGTAGATGCAGCATATGGTCTCAGTAGTTGCAGCTCACAAGTTCCAGAACACAGGCTCAGTAGCTGTGGCGCATGGGCTGATCTTCCCAGACCAGAGATCCAACTGGTGTCCCCTGCATTCCAAGGTGAATTCTTAACTACTAGGTCACCAGGAAAGCCCCGGTACTCCTTATTCTTATCTGTTGGGATTAGCGCTAAAATGGCCCCCTCGTGAAACAGTGTGTAGCGTGGTACATAAAAAGGTCTGCAGGTGAACCATCTGGAGTCCCTTCCTGCAGACTGCATTGCAATCTTTTGTTCCTATAACAGATTTGGAGAGTTTTGACTATGCAGGGCCTTAATGGTGGGAAAATGCACTTAATCCTGTTTTGTTTGTCAGTCATTGTTGTGTTATTGGGAAAATTTTTGTTGTTGTAATTTGATTTGGGGTTTTTTAATTTTGACTTGTTTTGCAGCAAAGAAGTAAACGAGGAGGTTGGTCCAAAGGAAGAAAGAGAAAGAAACCTCTTCGAGACAGCAATGCACCCAAATCCCCTCTTACAGGATATGTTCGATTCATGAATGAGCGTCGAGAACAGCTTCGAGCAAAGAGACCAGAAGTCCCATTTCCAGAAATTACAAGGATGTTAGGCAATGAATGGAGTAAACTTCCTCCGGAGGAAAAACAGGTAATTGTTCCTATTCCTGCTTGGTTTTGATTCTGTCTCAAAAATAAATTTTGTCAGAAAAAGCAAAGAGAATGGACTCCTGATTCTTCACTTTGGTTGTGATACCTAGGAGACCAGAATAGCAGGGTCCTTCCTAGTCCTTTTATTTAGCATAGTAGTTTTTATACTCTTTCAGGGTCTGCTGCAGGCATGTGAGCAACTTCAACCAAAGTAGCTCTACTTTTATTTGCTTTATATGCTGAGTTCATATAAGATTTCTGTAAAAAGTAGTTCAATATTAACAAATCTATCAACATGATTTATCCTGCTGAATTAAATGAAAAGTCATGAGTTAAATGAGAATTTTGATAAAATTCTGCTGTTCACATAAGAATTTTAAGAAAAAGATTTAACTGCTTTAATAAACTTTTTAAACTGGAGTTCTGGTAAATTTAACCTACTATGGCAAATAAAGCAAGAACTATTTGAATTCTCTCCCCTCCAAGACAGAAATTAACCCTATTGCCAAACTGAAACAAATCCATCTGTTAGAGAGATTTGAGAGGAATTAAGGACAAGATAGCCACAAACTGACTGAAATGCCACAAAAGTAGTGTGATGGTAATGATGCTGGAGTGGTTTGGGGTTAAAAGTTCCCGGCATTCTCAGCATCTGAAGTATATCTGTAATTCTTTTTATGTCCTACACTCCTTAAAAAGGATTCCAAACAAATTAAACCAAATTGAAAAACACTCAGGAATTAACTGAATTCAAAAAAATTTCAAAGAGATCAGATTGAGTTGCAACTTAAAGCTCTGTGTTTGTGGTAGCAAGCTAATAGAAAACAGTGTATATCATCCATTGTTTTAGCTCTAATGTATAAAGGGCTAGACAGAGATCATGAGCTGCACATAGTAATTACTCTTTTTTCTTTTTTAATTTTTTTATTTCAAAATTAATACATGATCATTGTTTAAAAGTTTTCAGATAATACAATGATAACTAGTTAGGGCAAGTATTTGTTCTTAAATTTTTATTTGAAAATATTTTTTCAAATGTACAAAAAGTTACAGGCATAGAATAGTACAAGCAAAGAATGCCCAAGTACCCTTACTCAGATTCATGTATTATTAACACAACATATTCTCCTGGGCAAGATTGGGCATGTGCTTTTTCTTTCTCTCTGTCTCTCACACTCACATACACAAACACACACAATTTTTTTCTGAATTTCTTCATGTAAGTTACATACATCGTGGCCCCTTACCCTTAAATATTTCAGTGTGAATTTCCTTAGACACATTCTCTGACTTAACCACAGTTAGTAACCTTATAATTTTATATGAACACAATACTTCTATCTAACTTACCATCTATATTCCAGTTCTGTCAGTTGACCTAACATCATTCCTGTGTAACATTTCCCCCTCCAGTTCCGATTCCATTCCAGGGTTCAGGTTCTGTGTTTAGCAGTCAAATCTCTAGATTCCTTTAATCCAGGATATTTCCACAACCTTTCTTTGTCTTTTATGACATTGATATTTTTTTAAGAATACCATCTCTCTCTCTTCCTCCCCTTCTTTTCTATTTACTCTTAACAGAACATTCCTCATTTTATATTTGTCTGATGTTTCCTCATGATCAGATTGAGGTCATGCATTCTTGGTCAGAAAACTGCATAGATCATGGTGGCCCTTCTCACAGTATCGCATATGCAGGCACACAGTGTCATTTATTTCTTCTTGGTAATGTTAATTTGGCTTACTCAGTAAAGTTTTTCACTTTCCCTTATAATTAAGAAGCAGTCTATGCAGAGACATTTTAAGAACATGCAGTCTGTTCCATTTCAGAATTTTCCCTAGATTTAGCAGTCATTAATAACTTCTTCTTGATATAATCTTTACCATGATGATTCCAAAATGATTATTTTCCAACTCTAGCACTCACTTTACATGTGCTGGTTGACCCTTAGCATTCTAAGCAAGAGCCCTCTTCCTCTCTCCATTTATGGATTTGTTTATTATTTATTTACTATTGGTATAGGCATATGAATCTCTCTTTTCCCAATGGTTTATAAATTATTACTAAGTAAATGTGATACTTAAATTGTCCCAGATTTGGCCAGGGTATCCTCTTTATCTGGCCTTTGTGTGGGCTAAGGCTATTAACATAATTTCTGACTCTAGTTTGTGTTCATTTAGAAGCAGTATTTTTATACTCTATTTCTTAAACCTAATTGATGAATGAAAACTACAAGGCATTAAAATTATCCTAGTAGATCAATGAACTTTGTTTAAATAATTAATAGCACAAGGCATGTAGATACAGGGTCTCTCATAGTAGTCCATTTTAGGTCCATAGGATGAGGTCATTCTTTTTTATGTTCTTTGTGTCTCCTCTCTCCTGGCTCTTAAAAGGCGAATTGATGTATGAGATCATCCCCTCAGAATGGGTTGGGGATAAAGAAACAGAGTAATATTCTATCCTCTCCCCTGGGAAGATTTAAGTGTGCCTGTGTGGTGTGTTGAGGACTCTAGTGGCCATGTGTACTTCTATCTATAGGATTAGAGGAAGAACCATAATCTTCTTGTGAATTTTTTATGAGAATGACCTCAATAGAACTTGTCTTCAGTAAGTTAAAAAAGGCTATAGTCAAAATTGCCTTTTTCTTTTATAATTGAGAGATTTTTTTTTCACATGACTTTTTTTTTTTAATGCTCGAAGCTTATTCCACTTTTACTTTTCTTTCCATGTTCTAATTATCTTTTGTTTTCTTCAAAGAGTTATTTGGTATTGTCCCTCAGTATGATCTATTTCTTGAAAATAATTCCACATTTCTTTCCTAGCGCTACCTTGATGAGGCAGACAGAGATAAGGAGCGTTACATGAAGGAACTGGAGCAGTATCAGAAGACTGAGGCCTACAAGGTTTTCAGCAGGAAAACCCAGGACCGTCAGAAAGGCAAATCTCATAGGCAAGGTATCAGAACCAGAATCAAATATATTTGTAGTTTGTTTTGCATGGTGTAGTGTCATAAAGCCTACTCTTAGAGCAATAAAGATGAAAGATATGTTTCTATCATTTCTCTATTATACTAGATTCAGTCAAAGCATCATCTTCAACATTTATTAAAATCACACTGCTCTCATTTAGAAATTTCAATTGGGTTTCCATATCCAGGATCAACAGTTTGACTTGTACTCCAAGGCCCCTTTTAGTTGCCTGTGCTTTTTCTTCTATTTCCACTTTAGGCATTTCTCTGCAATGCAGAAGACCCGGATTTGATCCCTGGGTCGGGAAAGTCCCCTGGAGAAGGGAATGGCAACCCACTCCAGTATTCTTGCCTAGAGAATCCCATGGACAGAGGAGCCTNGCCTGTGCTTTTTCTTCTATTTCCACTTTAGGCATTTCTCTGCAATGCAGAAGACCCGGATTTGATCCCTGGGTCGGGAAAGTCCCCTGGAGAAGGGAATGGCAACCCACTCCAGTATTCTTGCCTAGAGAATCCCATGGACAGAGGAGCCTGGCAAGCTACAGTCCATGGGGTTGCAAAGAGTTGGACACGACTGAGCAACTAACACTTTCACTAACACCTCTAAGCCTTTCATGTGATCATTTCTCCCAGCTTCCAGTGATTAATCTTTTTAATTCACTCATTCTTGTTTGCATGTATTCAAAAAATATGTTGAACACTTCCTATTACATATATGGGTCTCACCTAGGCATTAAGGATGCAAAGGTAAACAAGAGAGAGAAGATCCTGGTCTTCATGGATCTTTTGTTTTCTGCAAAATTGTTTATCACACTGTTTAAGTATTGCTAAAGTTCCCCTTTTTCGGGGAACACTGCCAAAGAAAGAAGCCCCACTCATAACAGCCTGTCATTCCTTAGCCATTGCGTCTTCTCCGCATTTGGGCATCTTGCCTGCTAAACTGTAATGTTGTGCAAACAGCCTTTGGCATGCGTTTCCTGTCCACTCTCCCACCCTGTTCTCCTTAAAGGTGAGGACTGTCTGCTCTTTCTCTTCCATCTAATTGCATAACCTATAAGACGGGGTTCCCTTTAACTCTTGTTGACTGATTAATAAAGCTATTAGAGAAAATACGATCTTTTGAGAACCCACTTATACCAGCAGTTTCTGTATTTTGGCACAGTCATTTCCTTAAGTTTTTTTAAATTTTGTTTTGTTTTTCAGCTTAATGTTCTTGTTCTTTCATATTTTTAGATGCAGCCCGACAGGCCACTCATGATCATGAGGTAATTAACTTTCTGTCTCCATTGTGCGTTGTGTGTTCATGTGATTTATGTATGTAATGTATATAATGATGATGCTGTTTGAAATGCTATTGGACTGTTTTTTAATGAATGGCAGAGCATTTTCTATCCTGTAATTAGTAGTGAGTTAGTTTCCTTTTAGCTTAAGGATTCTTAGCATATGGCAGACATGAGTCTGTTCTTGAACTAAAGCCCCTAACTCTCTAATCCTTTCTTGTGGTCCAAGAATTTTACTGGCTTTAAATGCTGAAGATGGCTGGAATCTGGAGTGATGTATAGAAATGGGGACCAACTAATAGCTATAACTTGACCATAGTTTATCATCAGATACTATATTCTGACTCTCAGAAAGTTGTTATTTAGGAAATCCAGCATTTAGTTAAAATGCACTATTCAACTTAACAGCATCTGCAGAGCACAAGTGACAATATCTTGATTTCTATGCCTCCTTTCTTCCCTGGCACATATTTGTTTACTGGTCTTTTCCCCTCCATTTGGTTCAGTTTCAGCAACAGGATTTTGATCTGTGTTCCCTTAGAGGATTGAGACCTATGTGTGCTGGCTGTGTTGCTAGAGAGCTTTAAATACATACTTAGCCTATGGTTATTATATGATTGTACGAAAATAAAATGTGTGGTATTTTCGTGCATGAAAATGTTCAGTGACTCCTCATTGCTTACCAAATCACATTCATACTCAGCAACCAGGGTTTTCTGTAATTAAATGCCAATTTCCCTTTCCAAATAACCTAACTCCTGTATATGTCTCTTTTGTTAAGCTTTTTATTTTGTATTGGGGCATAGCTGAATAACAATGTTGTGATAGTTTCAGGTGAACAGGGAAGGAGACTCAGCCCTACATACACATGTGTCCATTCTTCCCCAAACGCCCCTCCCCTCCAGGTTGCCACCCACTGAGCAGAGTTCCATGTGCCATATAGTAGTTCCTTGTTAGTTATCTGTTTTAAATATAGCAGTATGTACATATCCATTCCAGACTCCCAAACTGTCCATATATATCTTATGTACTTAAAAAATACTGACTGTTCTCTAAGTGCCCCATCGTCTCCTGCCTCATGCCTGTGCTCATATTCTTCCTTTCATAAGAATACTTTCTTTCCCTCACTCATTTTTTTTATCACTCTCTCGTATCATCCAATTTTGCCTCTAAATTCTAGTCATCCATCAAACCCTATTTCAAGTTCCATTTTTCTCCTTCAAGCTTTTCCTGTTTCCTCCAGCTTCCTTTAAACCTCACAGTTCTCTTTATGTCTTCTATGCACTTAGCTGGTCTGGCTAAGGTGCCAGAGTTACTCAAGTGCTTCTGTCATTAACACTCTTGGATTATAATCTCTTTGAAGGCATGTGTGGTCTAGTTTCCATTCTGTACCCATCCACATACCATCTTGCATTATGCTCTTATATGGAGGAGTTATTCCACAAATATTCATTTGTTTTTATACAAAACCCATTTGTTGAAATAACAATGGAAACTTACACAAAAAGAATTTTCTGATGCACTCTTTTGCATGCCCTGGGTTTTTCACTAAATCAGGAAAATCATTTCTTCAAAATAATAACTTGTTTATCGTGGAGTTATAGTTCTCATACCTAATTTGGTATTTGTTACCTTCAAAATGTAGAGAAAACTTTTAGATTCACAATTCAAATAGATTTATCACCATCCATGAATTATAAAGTGAGAAGCATGGTAAATATGAACATTTTATTTTTCATATAAATCCTATATAAATGTAGTTATATATAGCATCTCTGTGTTCCAATTAGAATGAAATTTTTTTTTGCTTGAGAAACTGTATGTACACTATATGTTTTAAGTCATAATTGAATTGTGTTATAAGTTTTCTATACTGCCAGATACTTGTATAATTACTTGTTGCCCACCAATATCATAAATTTTCTAAACTTCTTTTTCCCTATTAAGCATCTTTTATAGCTTCTGTATCCTTAATAGTTACAAAAGGGAGTATGGACAATAAAATCTTAGATCTCACATTTTCTGGTCAATGACTGACTCCTTTCATCAATATGGATTTTGCTGGCCAAATCATGGCATTTTTGCCTCTAATAAAAAGTTAATAGTTGCAATCAGAAAAGATTTAGTAGACTTAGTCGTAGAAGCTGCTGCTGCTGATTTGTGAAATTAAGCATTTTAATAAAATGTTATTTTAGTATGATAGGAATTTCTGCAGTATGTGAAAAAGAATAAGTCTCTGTGATTTTCCTGTTTCAGGATTAGACACGTGAAACCAAAGAAAAGAAGGGAGTAGGTGGAAAGCCAGCAGTAGTTTCTCAAATATGTATACATTAGGCTTTATAAGCCTGTCTGTTGTATGCCCAGGTCAGGATGAAGCTCTCTTAGTAAGGTTGTTGACTCAATTAATGTCACTCACTTTTGGAACTTAGATTCCTAAGACATTGTTACCAAGGTAGCTACTGGGGAGCCCTGTTAGAGCTCAAGAAATGCTGACCTGAAAGCCATTCAAGCCATTCTGCATAGCGGTGGGGCACTTCAGCCTGGTACACAATACTGAGAGCATTCCTTAAAGTAAAGGGCACTTGAGAGAAGCATATCACTTCATGAGATTCTGGCCCTGAGCCTAGATCACAGCAAAACAGTTTCAGTTCAAAAGGCCTCTGTTCTCTTACCCTCCACTCAATATATAGAATGAAAACCAAAGTGAAGAGTATTCTTGCTCCTCTCAAATCAGAAGCCAGCCTGCTAGACCCAGGAGTCAGCTAGTGTTACTCTCAAGAAAGTGTCTAAATCTCATGTGGGGACTAAGATAGAAACGATAATTTTGTTTCTCCTTTAATTTATGAAAAATGACAAAATGACACTCAACCTGAACAAATTAGACCCCTTCAATGACGAGGTAATGAAATCCTTATGATTTTAATCCCTTGAGCAATCCTTGGAGCAGCTTAAGTATATCTGAGCCCCCAAGAGGATCCTCTCCAATGCCAAGTAATGTACTCAGTAATGGAAGAGTGCTGATGGTTTTTATGACGACTCTTCAGTTAAGTAGAATTTCTCTCTTGGCCTTTCAGAGGCTGAACAGTTTCATTTAATTGCTGTGGTGTTTCTTATTTTGTACTCTTAAGAATCTGTACCAAGAGGTAGTGTGTTAATGCACTTATGTGGTGCTATCCTCTGCCCTTATGTAGTTAGCTTGGTCTGGACTGCTCTGGCAAGGAAGAAAACAGAATTACCTGTCTGAGAAGAATCTAAGCCTTGGAGAGGGGTCTTGGTACCATGGTAATGGGAGCCAGGCATCCATACCGACCCATCTGACTGGCATATATTCAGACCTATAGCTAAGTAAATTGATCTCACATGACTGAAGCGACTTAGCAGGAGCAGCAGCAAGCCAGTACAGTTAAGTAAGAGACTGAGCAGTATGGAATGATAAAATTATAAGCCTTTATCTAAAGTCATTTGTGGACTTATATCTGTTATGTCTTGTACAGTAACAGAGTTAAAACATATGGTTAGCCAGCAGAGTTGAGAGAAAGCCACTGTGAAATATATCTAAGATCTCTTCTGGAACCAATCTTTCTTACCCATATATTAATTCTCTTTGAAATCCACCAAGAACTGGCTACCANTGGCAAAACCAATACAATATTGTAAAGTAATTAACCTCCAATAAAAATAAATAAATTTATATTAAAAAACAAAACAAAACAACAAACCCAAATGAGAACTACATTGCCTCCAGAGGCTAACTGGGCATTGCCTCTTTCTTGGTTATAGGAGAGGCTTATTCTTTAATGTAGAAAGGGTATTTTGACATTCTTCATGCAATTGGTCTCCTAGCAATGTCACTGAGGTAGGAGGATCCTGATGTTAATTGCCTAGGTTTATCCTCTGACCCGTCTTACCAATACGTCCAGAGCAGTGCCTACACTCATGCATGCGTTCTCGGTTGTGCCCAACTCTTTGCAACCCCATGGACTGTAGCCTGCCAGGCTCCTCTGTCCAGGGGAATCTCCAGGGAAAAATATTGGAGTGGGTTGCCATTTCTTCTTCCAGGGAATCTTCCCAATCCAAGGACTGAACCCGCGTCTCATGTGTTACAGGAGGATTCTTGACCACTGAGCCACCTGAGAAGTCTGAGTAGTGCCTACTTCCTACTTACTAGGTCTAATCAGCACAGTGTTGTCAATGTAATGGCCCAATGTGACATCATGTGGAAGGGAAAGGTGATCAAGATCCCTTGGATTAAACTATGACACAGGGCAAAGAATTGATATACCCCTGTGGTAGGACAGTGGAGGCTGAAAGCAAGCTGCTCTGACAAGCCTTATGGACAGAGGGAGAGAAAAAGGCATCTGGCAGGCCACAAGTTGCATATCAGGTACCAAAGTGAAGTTGCTCAGTCGTGTCCAACTCTTTGCGACCCCATGGACTGTAGCCTACCAGGCTCCTCCGTCCATGGGATTCTCCAGGCAAGAGTACTGGAGTGGATTGCCATTTCCTTCTCCAGGAGATCTTCCCAGCCCAGGGATCGAACCCGGGTCTCCCGCATTGCGGGCAGATGCTTTACCATCTGAGCCACCAGGGAAGACTCACGGAATGCATAACTCCTCTATAAATACTGACGCGGTCTTGGTATCGTATGTCATTTGGACGTGTTCACAAGCATTTGCTTGGTGCCCCGTGGGAGGCAGTGGAGGGGAGTACCGAGTTGTGTAGTGGTTTCTGAAGCAGGGTCCAAGGCTCTCTGGAGGTGCTAGAGGATTCTCCAGTGGAGCCATTCAAAATCTAGAAGGTGATTTCCAAGTGCCGCTAGACTCTAAGCCTCATGAGGTCAGGGGCTCTTTCTCTTTTGCTTCCCTCTGTATTTCTGGCACCTAGCACATGTGTTCGCATATATCACGTACTTCATAAGTATTGAATGATTAATCCAAAATAAAAATTCTTTCATTGCTTCCTAAAGGGAAATACTTATGTACCAAGACAAGACCCTGTCTCTTATACACATCTTCCCAGAATATTGGAAATAAAAGCAAAAATAAACAAATGGGACCTAATGAAACTTAAAGCTTTTGCACAACGAAGGAAACTATAAGCAAGGTGAAAAGACAGCCTTCAGAATGGAAGNCAAAATAAAAATTCTTTCATTGCTTCCTAAAGGGAAATACTTATGTACCAAGACAAGACCATAATTGGGCATTCACAAACTAAAATGTGTATTTCTGGAGTTCGCTGAGAACACTAACTTAATATTTTACTAAATCTAGTCAGTCATCACAGGATAGTTAATTTTGTATAAAAAGGAAAAAAAGCTTCCATATTCAGGCTTTTTTCTTTTTCTTTTCTGCAGGTATGGAGGTGGTTGGAATTTAGAAAATTGAGATCGTTATATTGCATCTTCTCATCCAAAGGCATCATTCATCTTTCCATATGACTCAATTTTCTTACTCAATGAGTATTAGCTGTTCTTCTAGAAAACAGGTTATCCCAGGGAACTGTGACATAACGCTGAAGCTTACGGAAATCCATCTTAGGTCGAGGGCTCTCAGGTCAACTCTTCCTTCCGAGAACCTCCCTACCCCGCTGGTCGCCACTTCTGACTTTCCCCGAGCGTCTAGAAAAACACGCACTCGTATCTGAAGCCGCGAGACTGAGCGCCTAGTTTCGCCGCTAGACTCCAGAACCCTACCCCCGCACTGGGCTGCAGCGCTGCCACGTCTCGCGCATCCCGAGCTCCCTACGAGAGGCAGAGGCCGCCCCAGAGCGATTCGTCACGCCGAGGCCCGCCCCTCCGCGGCCGCAGTCGCTGGTAGGGCGGCACCGGATGGCGGAGCGCCGTGACGCTACGAAGGGGTGGGGTCGAGCACGCGCCCGGAAGTTCCGGGGAGGGAGGTGTTACGTATATCCGGCGAGTAGCTGGCGGTCCGGGTGCTGCTGGGCTCTGTGCTCTGAGGGAGGGTCCAAGCCGCCTGCTGCCGCCGGAGGAAGCCCCTGGGCCGTGAGTCAGGGGCCCCCGGGGAAGGAGGGAGCTGGGGCGAGAGGCGCGGAGGTGGCGGGCAGGGAGGGTCTGGGTGGAGGCCGGAGCAAGCGAGGTTGGGGGAGGAAGTGACACGCAGGCGGTTCTGTGGGGCCGCGGGGCTTGTTCTGGGCGGGGACGGGCCGGCTTGGCCGGGTCTGCTCGGTTCCCTGCCGGCCTCACGGGTATCCGGTCCATCCGCATGTCGTTCGGGGGTCTTGGCAGCTCTTGGGCAGGATACCAGTTTTCCTGTCTTTACTGGGCGTCCCGGTTTACGAATCGGCTTCACATCCCCTGTCTCGGATGATTCTCAGCCCTTGGTGGGGTGGATTGAAGTCCTTGATAATTAGCCTTTTTTTTTTTTTTTACAGAGATTAAGGCCTGTAGAGGCATAGTGAATTGCTGAAGACCCCACAGATAGCAAGTGTGACCGTTCGAACTAGGTATCCTGGCTCCTAGTCCAGAGCTCTCCCCACCCCCACTTCAGCCGTGTAGTATCATCTGCTGTCCTCGGTTGAACCCCGTGTTTTCTTCCGCCTCCCCCCTTTTCCCTCTATTCAGTGCATGGGAAAAAATCTCGGTTAGTGTTCTCCCTTGCTCTTGTCTTTTCTCTTTTATTTCGGTACATCTGTTCAGGTTGTGATGGGGCTTTACAGAATTTTGCAGTGGGGCTGACCTTTGACATTTACCCTGCCGCTAAGCAGAGTTTCCTAGCCAAAAGCCAGCTGCCTGCTATCCCAAATCTGTTTGAAATAGTGTCTTAAAGTTGCTCGGAGCATATATAAGTAACGAGTATGTGCAATATAAGTGATGCATAGGTTTTTTATTGACTGATTGTCAGTCTGGTGCTTTTTATTTATTTGAATCATCCGTCCTTAAATTTGCAAATTTTAGGTGCGTTGGCAGTGCTTTTGTTGGTAGTTAGAGCCCTTAAGCTAATTTGCCATAAGATGCCATAAGGTGGTAAAGTGGGTCAAGGCTAGAAAAGAAATAAAGTGCTAGTTATTTAACTTACGGTTTAAAAGTTGTGATGAGTTATAAGGATGAAAACATTGGATTATCATAGGTGTAACTGGTGGTTTAAGAAGGTTTTTTTTTTAAAGCAGTTTTGTGATTTGCATTGGAATTTTATGTGATATTAAAAGGAAGGGCTTTGACTTTGGCATTAAAAGAGGAGGGTTTGAGTGTTTTCACTGTTACCTTTTCAGCTGAGCTCTCTTGGTTAAGCTGACTAATCTGGGACCATCAGCACCCTCATGTTGTTAAATGAAGCCAGGGATCCCTACCTCTTAGGGTTAGTGTGAGGCTGAAATGAGATGTATGTACGGGCACCTTATAAGCTGAAAAACTACTCACTCGAGGGTGCAAAGCCTAAGATCTCAAGGATGGAGGCACCATCAGAACCATTTCCTCTGTGGGTAGCACTACTGTGAGATTCTTCGGGTCCAATAAAGGGTTTTATTATTTTTTAACATCACCTTCATTTTGGAGGGAAGAATTACAGGATTTTCCAAATGGATATCAAGGGAAAATAAACTGGAGAGTTAAAGTAGTTCAGTTAATTATGAAACATTCCTTAAAATGAGATTTTCTGCCATTCTGTCACCTCCAGAGAATTTGTCTAGTTGGGAACACTTCTATAATGATATGGTAAAACTTTACAAAATGTCTATAAAGTACTGACTGCAAACCAGTGTATTACAAATGAATATATGTGTTGGGTTTTAAAGTTGAAGTCAGTGGGAGTTACCTTAACGAGACATGCTTTCTAAAGGTGAGACGTGCTTCTTCAAGTGGTAGAGAAAGAAAATAGGGAAGGATGACAGGTTTGGTAGGATTGCTGAGGAGAGGCACATTGTTCTTTTACTTACCAACAGTGGAAACTTCAGCACAGGAAGTTTGTAAATGTATTTAAGTTATTGGACTTCATACTAAATTTGTTTTTTCTACCAAAATATATTTTGATGTTGCTGAAGAAGGCAAAAAAATCCTTATTTAGTATCTTTGTATACAAGCTTTTCCCTCAGTCTCCATCCCCACCCAAACTTCCAAGCTTCTTTTGACCCACCTATGGTAAGCCATAGAAGATAAGCATTAAGCAGTCCTGAAAGTGTACAGGTCAGGCCACAGGCCTGATAAAGAAAACCAAACTAAAACAAAAACAGTAATTGGGTGAAAAAGAAAATTAACATATACTGTCTTATTCTTTAAATGAATATAGGTAGGTTTTTGTAGCTAACCCTTTTACAGTAAACCTTTACTTAAAAAAAAGCTTCAGGAAATTTGTTTCATAACAGTTGGCCACATCTAGTATAAAGCCTTGGCATTCAGGTGTTCTTGCTGTTGGAGAGGAATGAAAGTGGGGGATTATTCTTTTTTCTACACCAAATTTGAGGTGCTGAGGCAAAAATGCAGTGTGATCAGGAAATGCTGACTCTGAGAAAACTAAACACCCACCATTGGCTCTAGATTCTAACTGTTACATTTAGAGGTCCTCTTGCTTATTCCCAGTATATGTATACCTTTTAGTAGCTTTGGGTCATCTTTGTTTTGTTTAGCCTTATGGGAAACAGTAGAAAAAGTGATGTTAATATCAGTATTGAGGTATGTACTTGGGTAGGAACCTACCTCTATGTCCTGAATGAATTTTCTTATTTTAAGAAAGTCCATATTTGTAAAATGGGTTAGGTGGGTCCTAATATTCATATTATGATTGGACTCTCTTATCTCTTCACAGCTCTCCAACATAGTGCTGTCACCTTTTTCTAACTTGAGACACATCTGTAAAAGAGGTTAGACAATACTGTTTAAGAAGAGATAGAATTGGTAAATGGAGCAGTGCAAATTGTGCCAGGTAGTAGGATTTTGGCAAGCTTGTTTTTTAGAGTTGTTTGCAAGAATGGGTTAATATGCCTTTTATTCTTGTTTTCTAGTTAGCACATCAGTGTGACATTTTGATCCAGATTATTGATGAGGGTGATTTCCTAGAAGTTTTGTTAACTGGTAGACAGCTGTGGTGTATCTAGGGAATGTGAATGAGCAGGTGCCTGGAGAAGTGAGTCATACAGTGAAAGAGGAAAGTGTATCTTTAACGCCTAGTCCTCTGTGTATCATAGATTGGAAACTGATAGAAAATCAGGAGTCTGTGCAGATCTAAGTACCCCAGAGACTTCCCTCCAGGGTGCAAAATCCTTTGATTTTTAGATCCAAAAACATGGGGCTGTAACCACGCATGAGGGCCAGCAAATGAGAGTTAACGTCTCTAGAAACGTACCAGCATTCAGAAGGCTAATGTTTGCTGCTTTCCTATTTTGTACAGGGAGTAAGCATTAATAATGTCTTTCATCTTTGAGTGGATCTACAATGGCTTCAGCAGTGTGCTCCAGTTCCTAGGTAAAGCCATTTCCTTGAAATACACATTTCAAATGCTGCACATTTCCTGAAACAAGTATAGGTAGAATTTGCTATGTAGGAGCTAATTATGATATTATTATTATTTTCTTTTTAAGGACTCTACAAGAAATCTGGAAAACTTGTATTCTTGGGTTTGGACAATGCAGGCAAAACCACTCTTCTACACATGCTCAAAGATGACAGACTGGGCCAGCATGTTCCAACATTACATCCAAGTAGGTTTGAAAATACCTGTTGACCTTTTGTTATTTGAGGGTCAGTGTCAGGGTTGGAGGATGGATCTCCAGTTGATGCAGTTCTTTTATTTACTGAAGCCCCAAAAGACTTAACAAAAAATTCTCTGTAGGATATGCTCAAGTCAAATACCCATGAATCTAAAGAACTCTGGAACTTTGTCACTATCTGTTCTCACTAGTCCTGCCATAGGACACATCTCCCATATCTACTTCTAAGGAGTAGCAAACACTTTGGAGAAAAAGAGACTTGGCTTTTTAAAATAATTGAAGGGTATTTTCACCCTTGTATCCTTTTCTTCACAAAGTGAAAGCTTCATTAGGTTTTACGTTTGTATTGGATTATAATTTTGGTAGCTTGGCCTTGTTGGATGGAGAAGTTTATTTCCTTCCTTTATTTTTCAGCATCAGAAGAGCTGACAATTGCTGGAATGACTTTTACAACTTTTGATCTTGGTGGGCATGAGCAAGGTAAGAGATGATTCAGTGGAAGGGTGATGTTGGCTTCTGGATCATTTTGTCCCCCTTTTTCAAAGCAGAGTCTTTGAAATTGTTTTCTGATAACATGAATATTCCCTTACGTAATCATAATAATTGTCAAACCCAGAAAGTTTATCTGCTCTATAGTGTATACTGCCTTTTTTGGTCATTTGTTCTGGTAAGCTCCTTTAAACATTTTTCCTCGCTTAAACAAGATCCAGTACGGTATCACGTGTTGAATTTAATCATGTCTCTTTTTTATCATTTATTCAGTGGAGTCTATGTAGGAAATTATTTGTAATTTTAAGTCATTTTAAATTTGTCAAGAGTTGCAAAGATAGTACAGTGACTATATGTAATGACTTTGATCTGAATTGATATTTTGTGTATTCTCCCCATTTGTGGCAGTTGGTGGAACATTTTCTTCTGCCTTGTTGTTCTCAGTGCTTTGTGCCTTACTCAGCCTATGTCCACTTGGTTCCCAGATTCCTATCTGGTGTTTATGCAGAATTTGGGGCATCTTTATCTGATGGATGCCCACTTTACATTTGGCATGACTTTATAGTCAGTGATTTCATTAACATTATACTTACTTTATTCATGTAATATTTATATCCTACAAAATCATATATGTAAAGTGATCATCAGCACATAAAATACCTGTACAGAAATGATTGAAAGAACATGTACAGAAACATTAGCAGTGGCTATGTATTGATGGAGGGCTACAGATGATCTTATTTCCTTTTTTCCTATAATCTTGTATCATTTTCATTCGGGTAGAGAACAGTGCATGGTATCTTTTCTGCTTCTTTCAGAAGTATCTGTAACCACTTACAGATTTAAATTCAGAAATAAAATAGTTGTAAGCTGAACTGAGACCATCTGGAGAATGCAGAAGGAGGAGGTGTTTTTAGATACCTGAATTGGGAATTGTATATTATTTGGTGTGATAAATTTAGCTTTCAGGTTTTGATAAGAGTAGAAAAGGAAATGAATTTATGTACAGATGGTCTCCAACTTAACAATGATTTAACTTAAGATTTTTGACTTTATGATAAAACAGCCTTTCGTCATGCTGGGCAGCCCCCAGTCAGCCATGAGATCCCGAGAGTAAACAACTGATACACTTAAAATCATTCTGTGCCCATGCACCATGCTTTTTTTCATACAAACATACAGTATTCAATGAATTACATGAGAGAGTCAACACATTTTAAAATAGGCTTTGTGTTAGATGATTTTGCCCAACTGTAAGCTGATATAAGTGTTCTGAGCACTTTTAAGGTAGGCTAGGTTAAGCTATATCTGGAAGGTTTATCAAATACATTTTGACTTAGGAGATTTTCAACTTACAATAGATTTATTGGGATATAACCCCATTATAAAGAAAGATTTGTCCATAGTTTTGTTTGAGGAAAATTTACTTAACAGAAACATTTTTTCCATAATAACCTTGCTACATTTTACACAAATTACTGAGATGCTGTCTGTCTGGAGGGTTTTTTTTGTTTGTTTTGTTTTTTGGTATAACTTAAAAATTTAACTTATAAAAGTAGTCCAGGATTAATGTAGCAAATTCAGTATATGATGAGTATACAAATCTGAAAGGTAAAAGTGAAATTCCTCCAACTTGTCCTTCCCAGTCCTGCTCTTCAGAGGTGACCACTGTTAAATGTCTGATATAGACGTGCTTCCTTAATCATCCCATAGAAATGAATGGCTTAGAAATTTATAATACAGTTAAAGCACTGCTTCCCAGATCATTGTCACATCATGTTATAAACCAAAAATTGAAATTTATAAGGCACACTGGGTAAATTAGGAGACTGAGGTAATTGGCCTGGAAACGTCAGCTACCTGGCAAGCCCTGTCTCCCTGTGGGCTGTGTGGATGAAAGTGTCAGTACGCTTACAAATTGGTTAGTTAGGAACTAACTTGGGACTAGAGTTATATGGATAAATAATCTGCATCCTGATACTCTAACTCAGAAGTTGCAAACTAACATGGCTCCGGGGTGAGGTAGGTCCTTTAAGTGAGTGAAATTGGGAGTGAGACAGTAGAAAGTGGTGGAAACTTTGACAGACTGAAGATCTGAAGCTGTATGTAAAGGCGCAGCCACCACTCAGTCCCACTAATTATCATCCACCCAGTATATGTGGACTGATAGGCAGGCAGAAACCCCTGATTTTAGTATTTAAATAAATCAGATTCAGTTCAGTGACCGTCAGTTTATTCGTCCTCTGTTCTGACTTAACACTGGCTAGGACTTGGAGAATCTGTACAGAGTTCAATGCTATTGAAACCTGGCCAGAATTTGCTTACTTCATAGACCATTAGGTTATTCATATTCAGCATATATGTTTTTAAATTGATGCAACTGCAAACTTTGTCTTTTAGCACGTCGGGTTTGGAAAAATTACCTCCCAGCAATTAATGGGATTGTCTTTCTGGTGGACTGTGCAGATCATCCTCGACTTATGGAATCCAAAGTTGAGCTTAACGTATGTTTATATTTTCTTTTTCTTTTCTTGGCCTCTGTTTCTTTTAAGAAATACAACTTAGTAGTGCCAGTACTTCATCATTCCAGTTAACATTTGGTAAAAGTCCTAGCTACAGGAAGAAAGTATTTTGAAATAAAAAAACATTATTTTTCAGTGTTCTGAGGAAACTTGGCTTGAACGCAAGTAAATTAACTTTGCTTAAATTTATCATAGGGTGATTCTATGTGCAGTTTACTCAGGACATTCTGCAGTTAATGCCTGTTTTCCAAGCATAATTAATGTCTTTCCCTTTCATGCATCACGTATGTTCACTCTTTATGATGTGTTGGCATAGTGAGACCTTAAAGGAGATATTAGAGTTCTTTGTGTTTCTGAATCTGTGCTCTCAGGTTGTACCTGCCCAACCTTTGGCACTGAGTGACTTCCCAGACCTTAACAGGCTGTTCTGTCTTCAGTTTTAGTCACATGCATTGTTTGGTACTAAGCAGGACTCATGCCAGACTTTTTCCTTTTTCAACATTGCATTTTTCTTGTCTTGATATTTCTGTAACGCCTTTGTAATCCATACTGTGTCACTCTGCCTCTTCTTTCTCTTTGATTTATAACTCTCTGCATTCTTGTTCTGGTAGTTTGAACCTCTCTTCTGGTGTAAGTATGTTTGTTGAATCTGAAGCTGTAGTCTTAACAATCCTTCCCTTACTTGACCCCTTGGCACTCGTCATTCTCTCTCTCTGTAAACTCCCCTTTACATTCTTGGTTTTGGTTTTTTCTCTGGCTGATACTTCTCTGACTCTTGGCACAAGCACTCGTTCCCCTGCTTAGCCCTTAAATCTTGGTGCTCCCCAGGGTCTGTACTTTTTCCCAGGCTGGTGCAGGCTTCTCTTATTCTCTCATCTGCAACCCATCATGCCAGTGACCCCCAAATGGGTTTCTGTTATTTGAATCTCTCTTGAGCTCCAACCTCATACATAGTGCTACTTGTTAGAAACTCTGCTTACCAGTTCCGTCCCTCCAGAATGGAACTCTTCGTCTTCCCCATCCTGTACCCGGACATGCAGTGAATTACTGTAGATTTCACCACCACCTTGCCACATACTACTTGTCTTTGCCCTCCTTAGTATTCTTGAGTAGATCTCTTACCAGTCTGGGGATAAAATCTACAGCTCTTTTGCATAGTACATAAGTTCTTTCATAATCTTTCTTCTGTTTATTTCTCCAGCTTTTCTATTGCCTACCTTGAACTACATTCCAAACATAGACAATAACTTGCCCTCCCTTGAATATTCAGAAGTGAATGTCTCTGCCTGGTTTTCTCACCTGACCCTTACCCTGTTTTGCTCACAGGTTTCTAAATGTCCTTTAAGAGATCCCAGAATTTAGATATGACTGTTTCTGAGAAGCCTTCTCTGACCTCTCAAACTGTTAGACTCTCCATCTTACCAGCATCTGTTGTTTTTACTGATTTTATTAGGTCTCTCCCACTGGAACTTAGAGATGTAGGGATCTTGTCTTATTTCTTTGTGAAACCCCCATATCTAGTAAACCCTTGGGCATATAATATGCACTTTGTTACTATTTAATGAATGAATAACATCCTTTCTCTGATTTTGTCTAACATTTCTTGGTACTTGAGATGTTCATAGCAGGTTTCCCTTTATCCTTTTAATTCTGCCCCCCTTTCCTAGCTCTTCCTGTCAGTGAAATAGATTCCTAGGCTTGAAATCTTTGCCAACTTCGACTCCTGTGTTGTCTGTCTTTATCATTTAGACATCAGTCTCTTCACTTCTTTCTCCAGAATGCTTGCTGCACTATTCAGTACATGCTGCTGTCTTAGGCTAGATCAGCATCCCTTTCCTGAGCACCACAGATAGATACTATTTGAGAATTCATTGTACTAGAAGTATAGATTTTATCTAATAATTCCTGGATTTAGGGCCTATTGCAACTAACTTCTCAGACTGGCACCATAATATTTGTCATACCATCCCAACTCATTTACTCTGTCAAGACACAACAGCATACATGCTTTAATCCAGCCAGGTGATACTCCATATGGCTTTATTAACTCTTCCTACTGTAAAGCCATTGCTTATCTTCTTCATTCTTTGGGTTCTGCCTATCCAAACCCTGCCCCTCCTTCGGAGTCCAGTTTAGTTTCCACATCTTTGTTAAGACTTTGCTTAAGTTCACGTCACTGTTTTATTTTCCTGAATGTCTTTTAGTATTTGTATTCTCTTCCTATTCATTGTGACAGTTAATCATCCACTTGCCTTGCTTTATTGAGAGATGAGCATAGAGTGAGGATTTCTTGAGCCAGGGATGTGTCTTACTTTTCTTTTTGTCTTCCTGTCATTGTTGGGGATAGTATGTTGCACACAGGGGGCATCTAGTGAATACTTGGGGTTTCCTGTAGTCATCTTTGAGGCTCTGTAGCCAGAGCTTTGTTCTTCCTGGACAGTGCTCAGTGGAGAGCTGAGGATGGTCTGTGGTTGAGTGATTTAGCTCAGAGTTAAGGTTCTGCTGCTTTACAAATAGATACAACTTTACATTATAATTGTTTTGAAGCTTTTGGGGAATCTTTAACTAATGTTAAGGTAGTTTTTAGGGGCTTTTTGCCTAAAGATAAAGGTGTTAATATAATGTCAGGATTAACTTTTAGTTAATCACTCAAGTATAAATATGATCAGATTTTCACTCTGCATTTGGTACCTTGTAGACAAGTGAAAGGCAAAATTATCTTCATTGTCTGGTGGGCTTTTATAGATTCCTCACCCAGCTGTTTTTTTAAATCTTGGCTTTAGGCTTTAATGACAGATGAGACAATATCCAACGTGCCAATCCTTATCTTGGGTAACAAAATTGACAGAACAGATGCAATCAGTGAAGAAAAACTCCGTGAGATATTTGGGCTTTATGGACAGACCACAGGAAAGGTAAGAGAAAAAATACATTATAGTATAGTATAGTATAGTATAGTATAGTAGAGTAGATACATTATAAAGGCAACTCACAGCTTTTGCAACATTCGTGCTTTGCAATCTAGATTTTACTTGTCTTTTTTTTTTTTTTTTTTTTACTTGTCTTTTAAAAGTAACTGGGCTTAACATTTGTTTTTCTAGAGGTGATTTGTAGACTGTGAAGGCTGGAGCATGTTCTTTCTTCCCCTGTTTTCTAATTAGAGTTTTCCTCAGATATTTGACAGAGTCTTTAGCTAGAAATTTCTTTGGATTGGAAATTTTAGGTTATGAAGAGTGCTCATTTATATCATTTTCTAAGCATTGAACTCAGAGTACTGGGTTATTCTCTGTGCTCCTGCTGAGAGAGGTGGGACTATTACCCCCATTTGGAGATGAGGAGACTAAGAGTGATTGGTTCAGGTCTACACAGCAAGTCAGTGATAAAACCAGGAATAGAACCCACATCTTCTAGATCAGTAGAATCTTGTTGCAGAAAAGTATGCTTGTGAGAGAAAAATCCAGATCAGCTCTAGTTTATCGGAATCCTGGTCTTTTCTGCATAAGGTTGGGTATATTTAATTTTTAAAAATTTGCTTTCCTGGAATCTGTAGCTTCCTGACTTTTTTTGCATGGTTCCTTAGTCTTGCCTCTTCTTGGTTATATAGTTCTTTCTAGAAATACTTCTTTTCATTAACTTAGTTTTCAATTTTACACACACTTGAATTTTTTATTTTCTTGACATAACCTGTCATTCGTATGTATTTCTGAGTGCTTGTATTAATAAGAATGTTCTTATTTCTAAGAAATCCTGGACTTCTTTTGTCCGAAAGAGAACATGCTTTTCTTGCTTTGCTGCCATAGCTTTCCAGATGAAGCAGTTCGTGTGTTCAAAGCAAAGGTGCTTCACAGTGAGAGAATCTGGGAGCAGGACTCTACTGAAAGCATGAACCCCAGTGGCCTTGACCACATTTCTGTAATTAATCCCTGCTCAGATTTGCTTCTGACGGATGGAGAAAGTGATTTTTGTCATCACCCTTGCAAGCTTTTCCACATGGAAATGCTAACATCTTGGTTTTGCCTCCCCTAGGGGAATGTGACCCTGAAGGAGCTGAATGCCCGCCCCATGGAAGTGTTTATGTGCAGTGTGCTCAAGAGGCAAGGATACGGCGAGGGCTTCCGCTGGCTCTCCCAGTATATTGACTGATGTTTGGACAGTGAAAATAAAAGAGTTTTACTTCTCTGGACTGATCCTATTCACAGCTTCCTCATGAACTTTTCTGATAGAACAAGGAATGCTCTCCGACCGTGTCTGGCGTTGAGAAGCCGAGAGTCTCTGTCTGCTCTCACATCGCCCAGTGGTGACACGTGCTCTTCTGCACACTGTTGGGAGGCGATGCTGCTCCACGGGCTGGTGCAGGTCAGCACCCCGGGGCTTGGAGGTGGCAGGATTTGTCGAGTAGAGCTGTGTGCCATCACGGGCCACCTGGAAAGAAAAACACGTCTCACCACTGTGGTTGATTTCAAAAGAAAGTGATTCTATTTTTTAAAGAAAGTGTTGTTAATGTAATTGGTGATCCTCATAACTTTTTTTTTAAGTTCACAATATACTTGGTCCAGAGTTTTCTTTTCTTTTTTTTTTACTCTAGTGAATGGCATTTAAATATTTCATAAGATTATGCACAGATACACGTTGGAGTCCAGAGCTGAGTTAAGTGAACAGCAGGCTGGTGAGAGAGGCTCCCCCGTCTCCCTGACTGCCTCTAGTAGGTGGTACCACCCCGTGCGCAGAGCACCAGGAAGTAGTAGAACTGCAGCCTCGCAGCCGAGGCTGCTTCCACTGCGCTGGGGTCCGGTCATGTCTCCTCCCAGCATGGATAGCAGATGGGTCACTGCGGAGGAGTTAGTTCTAGCGCGGGTTGTTGTTACTGTCTTTATTCAGTAAGTTACCAATTTCAGCCAGTCTTTGCTTTTATGCAGTTTTAAACTTTTCATTTCTTTCTGTAGCACCTTTTTCATTTTCAGGTGTAAAAAGTGACTTTCGCCTCATGAAAGATTTGAGAACATCTCCCATGTCACACACTACAGGTGTGTCTCAGTCATTTTTGCAAATTCTAGGGGAAATTTTTTTCTCAATAGGAGAGTCACACAGGACAAAGTTAACAGCTTAAGGACTCTTCTGTGAGTTGAGAAATTCGACGTCTGATATTGTAGCATTTTTTTGAATTTAGGAAAGAGTTATTCCACTTGCAGAATTTGGTTTCTTTATTGGACTTCATGAACTCTGTTTTTTTGTATTGGTTATCAGTTTTTTTTTTTGGTGTTAAAGGTTATCATCTGTATGTAACTTTTCCAGATTTTGGGGGTAGGTGGGCGGTGTTATGAAATTGTCTTTCTCCAGGACAGAAATAACCTGGGGAAATTCTAATCCAAGAACTGTGTTGAGCTGTTCCTTTTGAGCCAGCATCACTTGTCGGATAGCACCGGTATAAAAGCCTCTGCGTCCCCAGCGGTGTGATGAGGGTTATTTTTATAGCATTCCACTTCTCTGATGCCACGTGTGAAAGTGGATTTTCCTGATCTTAACCAATGTTTTACCCTTGTAGTAAAGGATGGAGGGATAAGAGATGGTCTTCATGTGGAAGGATATCTTCTTTAATGAAAAATTAGAGGCATTTTTCTCAGAACTGAAAATTGTGATGTTGAGGCTTATTTGCAGAGGACTGAACTAAATTCAGTGGATTCTTGCTTTTAATGTGAGAGCATGGAAAGTGTGGATAACACATTCCTAGGGTGAGAGTATTTTTCTTTAGTTGGATTTCGCATTGTTAGTCTTCAGAACTGACCTGTTGGGAAAGCATACTTTTTCACGGCTAGGTACCAAATGCAGAGGCTCAACGAAGCATAAAGCTGGGAAGAGCAAGTCTTTCATTTATTAGCAAGCATAGCTGGTTTGGAAAGGGGTTAAAGCCTTAAGTGAACAAATCTAGCTAATGGTGAATGAACTAGGTAGTTAACTTGCATACTTTTGATTTCCTTTGGCTACAGGTAACCCATACTTCTCTGTCCAGAGATAGGAGAGGTGTGATTGCTTCAGTGTTAGTTTTCTTCTTCTTTTTTTTTTTCTCTATTTGTCCCTAGTCAAGTTTTAGCAAGCTAGAAAGCTATGGATTCTACACAGGGCAGCTCTTTGTGAAAGTGGTTTATTTTGGCCACCGGAGAAAGAGTTGGGATTGAAAAATCAAGTGGCGCCTGTCTGTTTCTTGCCCTACAGAAAACACAGTTCCTATAATAGAGGAAAGAGGCGGCTGTAAGGAGCTTGGCTCCTAACAGGTAGGATCAGAGCTTTGTACAAGAACTCCCATGAATTGAGACTTTTCATTCTGTTATCAGAGTGCGTATATGTCCTATTTCAGGAAAAATAAAACAGCCATTTACAGAAGAGAGTCCATCTGTATCTTAAGTGTTTTAATAAAAAGTTAAAACAAATTTGCTATCTTGCTCCTTTTTGGCATTGGCTTGTTCTGAGTATGAACATACAACAGATATGAGAGACAAATTTTGCTACGAGGGGATGCAGGGTGTGAGTGTGTGGAAAGACCAGGCCAATTTACACATTCCACCACTATTTGAGAGCCTTGCAACAAATGGTGGTCCCAGGATTGGTGGTGGTTTCTGCAACAGGATGGACATGGCTTAACACGCTAGTAGGGGCTGGCTTCAGTTTAGCTGTGTTTTATCATTTGATATACAATTGGAGAGATGTTACCTTTTGCAAAATAGGAAAAGTAACTGAACCTATGCTTGGGCATTCACTAGGCTTGTAGGGAGCTTTGCTTTTAAAAAACCCAAATAAGGTTATGAAATTTAAGTACTGGGATAAAACAGAATGGGAAGCAAAATGCAGCAGGTTGTTTTTGACTGAAAAGTTACCGGAGACATCTTGAGCTTGAAACATACTGTGGAATGATGGCATGGGTTTTACATTTATATGAATTTATTTGTGCTACTTGAGTCAGATCAGAGCATGAAAATTAAAGGCTGAGGCAATGAGCCCAGCACTCGGGGTCAGGACTCTACTGTGATGTGTCGTAAATAGAGAAAAACCTGATGCAAACAGTTCATGCTGGAGGCTTGAGCATCACTCCAGAGAGAAAGCAACACTTTCTTAATTGCTGGGAAGTTGGATAGTCAAATTTTACTGTGATCAAGCCATCTGTGTCACAGAACTAAAGACAGTACCTGCTATGGGAAAGCTGCTGGGTTCAGTACTGCTTCATACTACAATGGGTCATTTCCCGTTCTCAGGTTTGTGTGACTGGAAATATTGAACATTACCCTGTATTGTGTTGCAGATAAAACCAAGCAGCATTAATTTATTCAAAAATCGACTAGAAAGGTTATGTAATGTAGTAACTGAATGTTTTTCATTAATGCTGACATAAATATCTACAAAATTCATTAAAATTAATGTGTACTTTAGTTGATAGTGTGATAAACAGACCTTCATAAAATGTCTAGCTTGTGGCGTCTGCTTCAGGGATATCCAAAACACACTTGTTCGCATTCCTCTGCCCTCAGGGTGACTTCATTGGAAAAGGTCAGGGATGGCAAACTATAGCTTGTGGTCCTGATCTGGCCTGCTGCCTGTTGTATGACCTGTGAGGGGGAAAAAAGTGCAGTTTTGTGACATGCTACAATGATAATTTGAACTCTTTGTAATTTGAATTAAATTTTATTGGAACACAGCCATCCCACTCCTTTAGCTTTTGCACGCCAGAGCAGCAGAGCTTAGTATTTGAGACAGAGACTATATGGCTCACAAACCATGATCTATTTACAAACCATGGTCTATTTTACAGAAAGAGGAACCCCTAAACCATATAAATGTCCTTATATGAAATGTGTATACTGCCAACTATAGGGTTGTGTAATTTAAAACTTTTACTTCAGCTGCTGTTTATCCTGGGCTTCCCTGGTGGCTCAGTGGTAAAGAATCTGCCTGCCAATGCAGGAGATGCAGGAGACCTGGGTGGGGAAGTAAAAGAATACCCATTCCAGTACTCTTGCCTGGGAAATCCCATGGAGAGAGGAGCCAGGCGGGCCACAGTCCATGGATTCACAAAAAGTTGGACACTAAGCAACTAGGCAACAACTGTTTATCATAGTTTTGAAGGCAAATTTTATTTTGAGCAAATCCAGTTTCCATGAGATTGGTAGTGTGGTTTTTGGCATAACAAAAGACCCGAGTTGTAGCTTATGAGCTCTATTTTAATCTCCTAGTGGATTGCTGTAGGGTTTACTTACAAAATTTCAATTTACTGAACGGCTTCTTTGCCCGTCTTATCGGAGGGATCAGAGGTCA